>JACBWW010000049.1:2614777-2706124 GCA_020086605.1 Lanius collurio
TACATGAAACCTAAAATATGTGTCTTCAATTTAGATGGTGAAAATAGGGTAATTAGTCCTCATTTCCCTGTAGTTACCCACCTATACATTAGCACATATAAAGTCATAAATTAATATCTACTTTGAAAAGTTTTACCTCTTTGCAAGTTTTGGCATTTGGAAGGGTTTAAAAAAAGAAAAATTATAATTTCTTGTTCGTTACTGCACAAAGTACTGGTACATTAATGCTGGATATTCCAAAAGCTGTGTTCTTCAAATCAAAAGGCTTATAGAGATTCTTTAAAGTGAGTAAATTCCATTTCTATATTTCTGAAATCTCACTGAATTTTATAACAGAAGAAAAATGCAGTATTTTCTTATCACTAGCTAATGTTAATAGCTGCCACATGTCCCCCATGATGGAAGGACTGCACACATTCAAATGCTCTAAACTCCAATGGTGCAGTACCAGGACAGGACAGGATTTCAAGTGCTCTCCATCAGATCAATTCAAAATGTGCTTCTGCTTTTATCATTATTTTGGAAGTTAATGAAGCTGCATATCCAGCTTAGGTGCCAAATACCTCAAATATCAGATCTCACAGTCTGACAATATTTATCATTATGCCAGTTTGAAGGAGTACAATCTTATATTATCCCCACTTCACAGATGTGAAATGGGGTCTCTGAGGGCTTATCCAAAACCACTGCCTTAGCAAAACTACCTGACTCATATTTCCTGAAGGAATAGTCCCAAAAGGCCTGAAAGCTTTGGAACATTGTCCCAAAAGTTGTCCAGATGATGTCCTTCCTTAGAAAAAGGTAACTATTATGAATTTTCCCCTCTGAGAGAATGCTTCCCTGTTTCTCAAACAATTTAGCTATCTGAATGTCTCTAATCTAGGGTGTGCATGAGGCACTTTGATGAACTGGACCTAAGTAATTTGATTGTTCCAACAAGCTGTGCTTAATAGGTTTTCATATTAGTGTCACTGTCCATACAGTTGGCTGCATTTCTTTTCAAATTGAAGATTAGAAGAATTATTTTCTTCCTGTTGCTTGAAAGTGTTCTATTCAGGAGGTTTTGTCATACTAATGAAACAGATTTTTAGGAATGAAAGGTCAACTGTTTGAATTGTCAATCAACTGAATTTGTCATTCTTTAAATCTGTCAAAGGCCACTGTTCTACTTTGAAAGAATATTATAAAAGTCCAAGGTAACAGTATAATAAAAGAAATTACATTCCTTGTATTCTAAAGAAGGAGTTGAAATTTTCTGATTAGTTCTTTGGTTTTTCAAAGCTGCAGTTTGATCAGGATAATGAGGAACCATTCATGAATGGGCTTGTGTCCAATGGCTTTCTGCAAAAAATTTGTGTGAGATTGATAGTATTTTTTTTGCTGACACAAAGCTGATTGCATTATTACATTTTAAAAAGTCTCATTGTGCCAAATAAACTGTGTGATGTGGTTAAATGTTTGCAACAGAGCAGGACATGCTCTACTAGAGCCAAAAGGAAAATACTTGACATGTGAAATAGGACTGAAGGTCAGACCTGAAGAAGCAAATCACACAGCAAAACTCTGCTGGAATGGATTTGTTCTCTTTGGCGCTGGCAGCTCAGCTTTATTACAGAAATAGCAGCTTTTTGCTACTCAAGCCACAGGCAGCAGGTGCTGGGACCTGCTTACACCTGCCTGTGCAGGCAGCCCTGACCTTCCAGTGCCAGCCCACAGCCCCATGCTGTACTAAAGAGGAGAATCTGAAGGAGTCAAGCATGTCCTTTCAGAGGCACAGAAAGGGCAAATGCCCCAGTCACCAACTCCAGCAATGTATTCCTGAGGGCATGAGAGCAAAAACAGATATTCAACATTAATAAGGACTTCAGACTTTGGTCCCTCCTTTATCTGTAAGAGACCCACAAGAAAGATAATTTACTTGGTATTCTTCTTTGATGAGCATAGTAATAACTTCCAGATTTTTTAAAGTGGGGAGGGTGTCACACAACCAGTAGGTAGAGATTTCTCCTGATTTTGTGTCACACATATGTAGGCCTTCACATACAGCTCCAACAGATTACAGCTTAAGACATTCCAGCAAGCTTACTTTGCTAATGTTTAAGACAGGTACTTGATAAATAGGTTCATGAATACAGAGAAATCTGTGGAAGCTCTGAAGCTGCTGTTGGCAGAGGTAGATTGAGTAATAACTCTGTTCTGAGAAACGCAAGGAGGAAAGTGAATGGTGATTTATTAACTCAAATGAACATCCACTGTTTAACAAGTACAGCAAATGGAAGTGAATAATACATGAAAACTGCTGGGTCTTAAATTTAGAGCATAGAAAACTGCAGATTAAATCCATAGTAGTGGAATAGTAAGTGGAGAACCTGAAGAGTGACAGCTGGTAATGTTTGGTAAGGGTAGATATGAACCTGATTACAGATGTCAAGATGTCACAGAGCCTTAGGCACAAGGAAAACTAGACTGACACTTGAAAACTGCATAAAACTTTTCCATGTAGTTCAGAGGCCTGCTATATGTTACATTCATAGCATGTGGTGCTTAACTTATGGCTTTGTTCCACACTGAAAATGAGTCATAAGTGCTGCTTCAAGCTGTCTTGATTCTGATGACAACTCTGAAAATATAAAGCAACCAGGGCCTCCTTACTACAAGATGTTTCCTGTCCAAATAACATATCAACCTGTCTAACCTCCAGTTTTTCTGGCCTGACAGACTTTTGTGGATTTTCTCCGGCCCCAACACCAAAGTCTCACTTTTGAGTCTGGCTTCAAAAATCTCAGCGTTCCCAGAGCTCAGGCTTTGTGGAGGACATTGAGAACAGCAAAATAAATTAGAGGTGATCTATGAAACTCTCTGGAAGCCTCTGAGCTTTTGAGATCCAACATCACTGATGAGTTTAATTTACAATTTTGATTTTCTTTTTTTCTCAGCTGTATCCATCCTCAAAAACTCCTCCACAAACAAGAAGCAGCCTGGGTGGAAATTTTTGACTCTTCAAGTCTCAGAGAAACATTTTTATCACACTGAGAATCTCTGCAGGGTTTCCTCTGCTGTTCAAGTCTGGGTTTCCCATTGAGTATGGCTTTAATCAGCCATTAGACACAATTAACTCACAGATTCATCATGTCTAGAAGGAGTGGGAACAGGCTCCCCAGGGAAGTAGTCACAACACCAAGCCTGACAGAGTTCAAGAAGGTTTTGGACAATGCTGTCAGGCACATAGAGTGATTCTTGGGGTGTCCAGGAGCTGGACTCACTGGTCCTGATGGTTCCCTTCCAACACAGTGTATTCCATGATTCTATGATTCTACTGGATCATTTGGTCTGATAGCTTTATACCATATATCATCACGTTTCACCAGTTTACTTCCATACTGAGGATAGTAAATTGAATTTATGTAAATAATAACATCTGCAAAGAAATTTGCAATATCTAAACACAGAGCTCCAAGATGCAATTTCGTCTTTGACTAATTAATTGTTGCTGCTGTGTTTTGAGTTTCCTGTTTTAACACTATCCAGCCTTTCTTTCCTGATCACACAGAAATAATGTCATGAAGTACTTGCCATTCCTGTAACTCATGGGATAAAGTTTCCTTTTCCAGAACTTCCTCCAGGATTCTGCAGTAGCTCTAACAGTTTAGTTTTTCAGTGTCAGCATGTAGAACGCAGTACTGGGTTCTCAAATGTGATGATAATTCCCAACTGAATACACTTCACAAGATTTATCAGATTCCCACATTTTAGCTGTTGTTATATATATTATTTATAGCTTCATATCTATAGTCATAAATGCATGAATTCATACTGTTTTGGTAAAGTGTTTTTCACACTTACATCTAAATTTGAATTAACCTCAATTCTATTAATCTGACATTGCTGTACTTTCGGTTAGGAATTGATAGATTAGATACCTAAGGAATTAACATTTTTCAAAACACCTGGAATTTTTATATATTTCTAATAATTATTTCAAACTTCCACTGCTGGGTCACAGGTTACATTAGACAAAACTTGTGTATGATTCTGTACATTTAAAAATGTTCAGATTCAAGTGGATGTTATTTCATATCTTCCTTAGATATTACTGGACTGAGAACTCCTCAGAAAGGAAAATATGTAAGAAGTATTACTGATTTCTTTACAGTGTTATTACCAGTTTTCCTAAACCCATCTAATAATTAAATAAAATCACTTCTGTATTTTAATCCTGCTTGGTATGTGCAAATGTTAATTGTTACAGGGAAAAAAAAACAACAAAAAAGCAAAACTCAACAACAAAAAAATTTGTTATATTTTCCATGCTCAAAATATTAAAATAATAAAATGAGATTGTTTTTCTTTAAAAATTAGATATGCTATATATTCATAAAATTATGTGTATTATTTCCAGAGGGATTAATCTGACCTAACTTCAATTGTCTAAAATTTAGCTATTTCAAATAAAGGTAGTCATTCAAGGATTCCTTATTAGTTAATGAAGGGTAATAGACAGCTCTGTTTAATATAATGAATTAAACCTATGGGAAGAGCTATGTATTTCTTAAATCATTTGCCAAAAATAACCTGGCATTTTTAGGTTGGGACTCAAAAAATATACTATGTTCCCAAATCCTCTCCTAAAGTCAAACTCCATTGTAGTTTATATTTGCATAGAAATTTATTCATCTCCCAGAGCTTTACAGGAATTTAAAACATGATCCTAAAAGCTGCTCTGAAGTCTGGTTTCCATCAGTGGAGCTCAGGGGTTGAAAGTGGGAACACATGAGCTTTCTGTTTTGGAATTGACTTTTTCACCAAAAAAGACCTTTTCCCCCCCCATTTTGGCAACAAATGGGTTGAAGATATAAATTGCTTGTAAGCAGTTCCCAAGATTTATCTGGTCTAAGAAAAAATTCAGTATTTGCTGGAGCCACAAGCTTCAATGATTTTTATGTAAGTTTAAACAACTTCAAAAGGTGGTGGTCTGGATTTCTGCCTCCTTGAGCCAAACGACCCTTCTGGCCACTTACATACATTCTCCTTTTTCATAGAAAAGCATTTTAAAAGTCCTTTACAAACCTCTGTCTACAGAGCCACTGGATTGGTTGAAAGCTTTCTAATCCTATAATTTTGTGCACGCAGAGTGCCTCATGCAGAGGAGCTTTTACTGCTTTATAAGTGCTTCCATTTTAACTCTCTTACTTCTCCAGTTTAAGGTTACACTGCACTTGGAAAACACCATCTTAATTGTACTTCAACAGCAACTTCACAGCTTTTTCTGTTCCTCTTTCAAGTGTTTGAAAGGAGAGGTAACTTCTCCCTGAGGTTATTGCTATTGGCCTGCTGCAGAGCTGCTTGTCTTCATTGCAGGTGTGGAGTTTTGAAGGAGACACAGCTTTCAGCAGCCTTTTTTTCACACTGAATCTGCTGAGGGCAAGAGCTGAGGTGGGAAGTCAGTGCTGGCACAGGTCACTGTTTCCAAACCAGTGGTTCTCACACCAAAAATCCCATTGACTACCAAGCAGAAAGATGCCCAGTTTGAGGAGTTCCAAGCAGCTCCAGAGGGTAGAGCTGTCTGTGTGCAAAGGTGCATTGTAATGTGGGCTTTCTCCCCATGATTAACTGCCCTTCTTCCCACAGTTTGAGGATAGTTATTTCCAGTGGGTTGGTACTCACACTGCTTCAACACACTGTCATGAGACAGGAAAAAGCCAAGTTCAGCACCCAAGGTCAAGGTGACAAACCTGGAATATAAAACAGAAGAACTTTCATACCTTCTGCTGTCCAATTAACCTAATAAACCAACAGTTTAGGAGTAAATGCAAGTAGATATCTACACATTGTGCCCAAGGGATGAAGGCTGCTGCTGTTTTTAAAAAAGGCCAAGCTTTATAATTCATAATCAACTGTTTCTTTGAAGTGATTATGAGCTCCTGAAACTTAGTCTATTACATCTACACTAAGTTCATGCCCCCTGAAAAATATATCCTCCTTGCCTAGCTCAGATTCCTCTCTGGGGATCACCTTTGTCATTATATTTATCATTAAAAATGTTTATATTTTTTTTGCTTTAGCACTCCAAGGCCCCCAAAGAGGTCATTGTACTTGACCTTCTATGAGCCCAGAAGAGCTTGTGATCTAAATAGGCAAATTATATATCCATTTCTAGAGACTATCTTGACCTTTCTCAGACTGCCAACTTCTCAGACACCTTTATGGCAATGATTTTCCTGCTGGGCAAATTACCTCTAATTGTGTTGTTCCTGTTATCTGGACACGTTCAATTTTTGCCATAAAATGGTCAGAAAAAGACATGAAGAAAGTAATCTTGTTCCCATACTATTGACTGGTGTTTAGTCAGCACTGTCTGGGTACCTCAAAAGAAATCTAAATCATTTAATAGCAAAAGAAATTGTTTGGACCTTCAAAAGTCAATAGAACTTTCCAAGTGTGTCGTAGAGTTTACAAAATAAATCTATGCTGATTTGGTTACAGGAAATATGAAGAGCTGCTTGACAGACAACATTGTTTGTCATGTTTTGTTCTCTCAGAAAAGGAAAGAAAAGTTAGAAATCTCTCACCCAACCTGCACCAGAACTGCCTCTATTCAACAGGTGAGTTCTTGATAAGACTGCAAGTGACAGTGGAGGTGATTGGTCACCTGTGTTATTCAAGATCTTCAGGTTAATCAGGATGATGGGAAATTACAGAATAACCAGGGATAAATGATGAATGAAAATGAAATTCAGACTTGATAAACACAAAGAAATGCACTAGAGAGACAAAACAGTGAACTTTACACGTACAATGACAAACCCACTTGCACTCACAGAATTCGGATTCCAACCTTATAATCAATACTTAACTGAAAACATCTGATCACTGTTTAGGAGACATTAAAAAGAAAAGATATTTGGGGAAATTGTTAGGAAAAATGTAGTAGATAATGTAGACAATTTGGTTATTCTTTATTAAACTATCATATGTCCTTACCTTGAAGAGCACATTCTCTTTTTCAGATAAGACATCCCACAAGTAAAATGGGACCAGAAAAAATTGAAAAAGGGTGAATCAAAATGTGGTATTGTTTCTGTGTGAGGAACAGCTAAATACACTGAGATCCTTTAATGCTGGAAAATAAAATAAGACTGTGTGTTGAAAAAAAGAGAGAAAGACTGAAAGTGGTGTTATAGAAATCTACCCTGTGTATCAGGGATGGACTGTCAGATGTAAATAGGGATTGACTGTTGGTGTCTCCTCCAGTGAAGCAGTGATCACAGTGACACTGTGAAGCAGTCACACAAAGCAGAAACAGATCTTTATACAGTTCATGAGAGGTTTTTGAGCACATCTGTGAACTCCATGCTTCTGGGTTCTGGAGATGCTAAAAGAATATGCAAAGATTCAAATACTAACTTATAAATCTGTAGAATAAAATTCCACAGAGTCTGCTGACTACAAAAAATACCCTCTTTTCCCCAGAAGTCCCTGAAGTTCCCATGCATGTGTCACTGCATCTTGACTTCTATGCATATTCCTCCCTAAACACATCCCCTGTGATGTTGTCAGAGACAGAATTCAGTGGTCCTTCTGTTTCTGTGTGACTGTTCTTATGTTCTCACCATTATATTTTAATAATCGTTCCACCAGCATAGTCAGACTTTGAAACTGCTGGCCCTGTGAGGTAAAAAAAATATGTAATATTGCCATGATGTGTTTGTCCCTCTCCTTCCATGCTCTACATCCCCTCTGTCACAAGGCTCATATCCTTCAGGAGATGGGTGATTATTTGTGCTTGGTTGTGTGTTAAATTGGATTATTCCAATATCAACATTCTACTCCTTCCTGATTGTGGAACAGAAATAGCTCTGCCCTCTGTTTCATCATGCCTAAGGAGGAAACATCCATCCACACTGGATTTTTGCTGTGAATGTTAGCCTGCCCAGAACAGGTTTGTTGAAGACATTTCTAATCCACTTCCAGCCTATGCCAAACAAGAAAACTGAGGGGCTGGCTGTACAGACCAGACTAGAGAACTGTACAAGACTGCTACTTGTGTCTGTCTGTGATATCCCACCCGTAAGGGGAAGGTGGTATCCAAGATTCAGGAATGCTTAAAGTAAAAATAATAAAAAAAGTCAGAGGTTTCACAAAAACTCACCAAGTTTTATTAACAAATTACACACTTGGCACAGAAATTGTTATGTTAGTCCCTGACTTATTCTGTAAGCACACAGGAGTGGGTTTTGGATAAAGGGGTAGGGTGAAAGGGAAGGGAGAGAGATTAAATTCTTCTGTGACTCTGCACTGCCTGAACAAGACCTGCTGGTTTTTGCCAGTTGTCACCTTTCCTAATTTGAACACCAAGGCTATCTGTGAGCTTAGCACTTCTGATGCCTGACACACCAACCTGATGCCTGACCCAAGAGCTCCTGAGCTCAAGTCTAACTCCATCATGCACTAATGAATCACACTCACCACAGACAAGCACGGAGGAAACCTCGAGCACTCACTCACCAGAGGTTACACAAAGATCTCCACTGTCTGACACTTCTGCTAAAAAGATGCCAACCAACATTTCAAAAGAAATAGAATATCTGACCCCCCTTTCTCAAAATCTGTCTCCAAGTGACCTGAGTGCAACCCAGGTGTGAACCCTCTCACACAGTGTCAATTAATGTTAGTTTATTTAAAAGAGCACATTTAAGGAAACAAATGTGACAGGGCTCGAGGGAAATAGCCCCCTAATTTTAACAGGCTGAATAATACTTTATACTACTTTAGTTGGAAATCATCAGGGCTTTGGAGAGGATAGCTGGAGTCTCTGGGAATGCACACCCTGGACACATTTCTGTCATATTACAATATTGTGTGCCTGAAAGTCTCAAAGAAAGAGTTCATTTTTCTGTAGACACACAAAGAACTTCAGAATTGTACAAAAATACAAACACTTATATTAAACTCCTCTACACATTAAATTCTTAACCACTTTTTCCCTATTTTTCTCCTCTTGCTTGGCCAAAAGCATAAACCTTGTCCTTTATAGCAACACTTGTGTTATGGATTTGAAGAAAAAAGCCTTCCCCACTATTTTTTACACTCAGAGAGCAGATGACAACTTCCTACATTCTCTCATGTCACATAAGCAGCATGTATCAGTGTCAGGCAGAAGGTGTTCCTTGACTGGAAAATCTCCAGTAATCACAGGATAAAGCCAGGGAGTTAATCAGAAAGGCAGCAATGACAGAATGTTTCTTTATTTCACACAGCACTTAGGTCATTGCCTTGCTCCATGCCTACCCATTAAAAAGATGTAGTCATTTTGACCTCCTGAGGCTTGAAAGCTTGTTTGCAGAGCCATGCTATGTTATCCTGCAGTCGTTTGAATCTGCCAAATAATGCTTCATTAGCAAAATATCACTGATGGGATATTCTATAGAGAAATATTAGATTTATTAAAGGGTTTACTTGTCTTTGTGGAATACTATGTTGTCTGCCTCAACTTTTTCTTGCTGGGTTTTCAAGAACAGAACTTGCCAAAAATGTTTAAGGTATTAGATCTCACTGATAAATAATCTCAAACTGTCAGGAAGAATAATAAAGACCTTGGGATAAAACTGCCCATAATCAGCAGCCTTGTTTGCAACCTCAGGAAGCAGCAGAGGATTTAGTGGGTCTGGACACAGAGCAAACCCTTTCCTGGGAGACCCTTTTGCTCTTCATCCCCGTTCTCCTGCTGAGCAGGGAGCATCAGTCAGGGAGCTTATAGCCTCATTAAACTCAAACCCTTGCTTCTGAGTTCTAAAAATGCCAACTGTTGCCTTCCCTCAGGAGACAGTTTTTTGCAGAGCTGATAGATACTCTGAAATGTAAAGCTGGAGCTGATTTGAGAGTATTAGTCAATAGCTCAGCAGTCTAGCTGGAGTTAATTTTATATTAAGAGTGAAGAGTGAAGTAAAGACATAAAATTATTATGCAAGTTTTAAGGAATCATGGGAAAAAAAGATACTTTGCATCTAAATACCAAATGATTTTAATCCAACCACTGAGATGATATGATAGTTTTTGGACTGCTTTTCTTATTCTATCTCAACATTTTCTTTTTTTTCAGTGTAATTGTTTTCTTTAAGAGCAAAACTGTAATTCCTAATTGTAAATATGGGCTTGTATGGAAATAAAATACAGTACAGTACTGTCCTTAAAGATTTGGCTGATAAATAGGTGTCTTTTTGTTAATAGCAGAATAATTACAATATCAAACCTTGATGCTTGGCAAAACATTTTAATTTAGGTAACATTTGTCAAAAACTTCTGAAATTAAAGACTTCCTAAACCATATCATTAAATCATCAGGAAATCTATCTCAAAAGTTACTTGTTAAGATTTCCATTATTCCTCCCAGGGAAACAAAAAATCCAAACCAATCATGCATCTAACCAACCAAAGTTTTTCCCTCTATGTACATTCCAGACCTAACTGTTTTATAGATAACAGTAAGTGTGCAGGAGTAATTTCCACAGTGCTGTAAAATAACAAGCCAGTGTTATTCTTGATTTAGGGCTGGTCTTTGAGGTCCTCAGATAATGTAATCTGGGTTCTGGCAAAATGTTTTTGGTGGGTGAGTAACTGGCAAAAGTAAATCACAGAAATCTAGAAGCACCAAAGGAAGACTTGTGAGTCTTTAGAGAGGCATTCCTTGGGTGACCAGGAGAGGGATGTACTTAATTCAGTTGGGGTGAAAGGATAAAAATGTTATATTGTGTGCTTAAAGGTGTTCTAGTGTTTTGGGTATTTTGAGGGTGTCAGCTTTGATGGGGAATTTTTGGTTTTGTTTGTTTTATTGTGGGGTTTTGAAGGTGGGGGAGGTCATAAATGACCAAATATAGGTCGACTGAAATTACTGGTTTTCAAAGCCATCCTCAGTTGTGTTGGCTACAGATTCCACCCAGGGAGATACTCCAAATTCCCAATGCCATTTGAGATGAGCTAAGGGAATTTGTTCTGGACTCCAGAACATCAGTTTAGTCTGGGCAGCTGTGCCATAGAACATAAGGAAGACCCGTGTGCAGCTGGGGATACACAAGGATGATTCAGGGCATTTCAAACCTCTCTTTGTGCCCGTGTGTGAGGAAACAG
Organism: Lanius collurio; assembly: GCA_020086605.1. NCBI lineage: Eukaryota > Metazoa > Chordata > Aves > Passeriformes > Laniidae > Lanius > Lanius collurio. The sequence goes on from JACBWW010000049.1 coordinate 2,625,902, forward strand.
ATCTTCAGTAACTACAAAAGTTCTTAGCCTTACAACAGCTGTGTGGACAGTGTGTATAGCAAGTGCCCACTCCAAAATGCAGGGGTCTGGGAGTTCTCTTTGGTTACTCAAATACAGATACATGGTGACATTTCAGCTTTCCTGGAGTATGACATCCATCTGGATGTGTGTGGTTCTCCCATAGGTCTTGTGTTACCCCTTCCAGGCCTGAAAAGATGTTTTGGATATCCCAGAGCATTTCAAATGGCATTTAATGCCTGGGTTTAGGCAACTAAATCAACTCTTAAGTGAAATCTGTATGTTTCTCCATAATTTCCACTACCAAGCCAGACTTTCCTTATCCTCAACACAATAATTTCAAAGTGCAATTCATCTGACCAAAAGAAGGAATTTCCATTAGAATATGATTAATAAATATTACTTTTTCTTCCTTGGGTTTTTCTGAGGACATTTATGCCTACTGAAAGTAAAAAATACAAGGCCTTGACCGATTTCCACCTCGGTGATCCATGACTGGATGTCATTCCAACATCAAGTCCACATAAGACCATATAAGACAAAGGCCACCAGAAAAGTGGGTCCTTTATTCCTGTCACTTAGGTACAGTTTCTGGTTACATCTGAGTGTGGAAAAGAAGGTTTATGTTTGTTAGTGGAAATAAAATCTAGTGAAGAGTGCTTCAATGGGTTTATGCTGGTGCCTGTTGGGGTGATTAGGCCATTGATGTTCAAATATAAGCACAATTTCCATTTATTTAACTCTGTATCAGCCTAGTAGAGCTATTCAAATGCAGCAAAACAGAACAAATCTGTTATTGCTTATGCATCACTGAAGTCTTTGGACCCTCTGTTGCAGCTTCACTTTTTTTTCTGTTTACTTAACCAGTGCAAAAATCAAAATCATGTATAATGACAGCTGAATGTCTGACTCTGAGCTCTCTTTACATTTGTGCAAGTAACCTCAAACACTTCATCACAGTAATCTGGCATTTTTTCCTCTTACTTGGGAAATGAAGTGGCATTGACAGCTTGAAAACTTAAAAAAAAATATAGTAAGAACAATACTTGTAGCTACCTTTTGCAGCTAAGTACTGTGTATTGTCATGAATATCAATTTTTTTTTTCGTTTTTGTAATGCTGAGGAAGCCAAATTGAATGATTAATCTCTGACCTGTATCTGTTGGAAACATTTGAACAAACCCTTTTAAGGAGTTCAACCTTCTCTGTAGCATGCACATAACTTTCATTAACATTAAATAGAGTTACATGTGCACACCAGGGCATAAGCTGCTAAGTAGATATTAATTGGCTAAGAAATGGTCTCCTTTCTCTTCTCCTTACAGTTGGTGTTTTGGAATTCACTTTTGGATTGCTACCTCAGTAATTCTTTGAGGCTGCACTTTTTCCTTTAACTATTTAAAGGACAAATTTTCTTTGAGGGAAATGTCAGTGCTTGCAGCCATTTTATAAAGGAAGTAGGAGAATAAAAGCTTCAATATTTAACATCAGGAGTCTGCTCTGTCCCTTTCTAGGCCAATCCCTGTATGTTATCAGTATATTAAATATCACTTTGACTAGTAATTTCAAAGGAATTATGAGTAATTGTGAGTCTGCAGTCAATATTATTTTGTATCTGTAGAAAACAGTTTGGAGGCAAACGTGTTAGTTTTTATGTCTATTCAAAACACTCTGTCCTTTCTTTGTAGCAGTTAACCAATGCACAATGCCAAGCTGTGAAAATAAAGCAATGTAACAGTACAATGACTAGAATTTTATATTAAGCATACGACTGTAATGGACCACTTAGAAATAGAAATTGCTTTATTGTCATCTGAGATTGCCATTGGGAGTGAGTTCAGAATTTCCAAATATCTTTAAAAAATCTATTTAAACTAGCCAGGCTGAGCTTTGTAATCATCTCAAATCAGCCTTTAAAGAAGTACAATTCAAACTGCAAGTGTTTAATAAAACTCATGTTACAAGTGTGTCTGTGCTGTGCTTACACATAAAATTTGAGATGCTTCAAAGTTTGGGATGATTTCAAAGTTAAGGAATATTTCTGTGTCTTCTTGTCACTTACTAATTGTGATCACAGATCACATGAAGCAACTTCATCTTTTCCCTAAAATGTCCTGAAGTTCTCTACTGTGCTCCTATAGCTTTGGGCAAGCACAGGTACTGCCACAGAATCCCTGCTTCTTTCAGCTCTGCCCTCTGCAGCTACACTGTGAGCTAGGCAGTGGAGGTAAGATTCATTTTGCTTTATTTGAATATCCATGATGTAGGTATCCACGTCTCAGATCTATGAGATGACTTCTGTATTTATGTACTTTTTGCATCTTTTGGAGATTTTCAAATTAAGAAATACTTTTGGGGACTGTGTTTTCAGCTTAAAAATTAAGCAGCAGACTCTATTTGGTATCATTTAAACTGAATCCTTCATAGAAACCTTTGTCCTTGGAATTCATGTTGCAGATATGATAATGGAGAGAAGTTTGCATCCATCTTTTTTTATGTTCAGTTCAAGAATGCAAAGTTTTACTCTAGAATCAGGTGCATTTGTCCTTCTGATGCATTTCTATCTTGGTCTTGTATTTATTTTTCACATACCTTTGCTTATGCTAAATGAGTGCTGGCTGGTACTATCAGGCCCTGGCAGTGCTATAGGTGTAAATGTGAAGAAGGCAGAGCTGATTATTTTTCCCCTTGGGGGCTGCCCTTTGGCCTGCAGGCAGTTCTTTTAAAAATAGCTCCACTCTGCCTGATGCTTTTATTATCACAGATGTAATTCCCAACACAACCGTCCACATCAGAAGTGAAGCCTCTCTGTTGAAAAGCAGCAGAGATGTTGCATCTCCACTTCTGTTCAGACAAATTCCTTTCACAAGCCTGTGTGGCAAGGCTTTGTGGGTTTTTGTTTTGCTTGGTTTCTGTATTTTTGATCGTGATTGTCTTACAAGAGGAAAAGCTGAGGGCAAGATGCTGGTGAGACTGGAATATATGCATATAAAACTGATATTCTGCTTCCCTAGGTCTGTTCAGAGAGCACTGACAGGCTGGTGGCACTTCCATTCATATTTCTAAACCAGAAAAAGAAAGGGGAACAATAAAACCAATCTGGTAGCTAAAACATATTATTGGGAACATTTCTCCTATAAACTCCTACTGGCTCAGACAAATTATTTAGAATCCCTACTTCAGTTTAAGCCTTTGATACAATGGGCATCTGCCAATCTCCAAACCAGAAAATCTCACTGCTATCACCACGAGGGTTGCTACATGAAAGTGATGTGAGCTGCTCCCAAAAGTTGACAGAAATTTACTGAAGACTTGAGAGAAAGGGTGGTTTCACCCATCTCTAAACAGTGGAATGGTCAGGCTTGTTATAGATAAGTCAAAATTCATAAGGAATTAAAATTGTATATCAAAATAAGTTATGAATGTGAAATATAGAATGTGAAATATAGCAGATTGTAATTTGTATATATGTTCAAACATGTTGTGTTTAAAGTATACCTTGGCATGTTTCCTGGCACCTTGCTCAAAGAAGGTGCAAATTAGCATAAGAAGTGAAGGCAAACCCGAGAGGAGAAGTGACCTCAGTCAGATATTCCTCTGACCCATCAACTTACTATGAGTTCATCCTACCCAGCTAGAGGATCCTTTCCATCTGAAAGGAGTGATAGATATGATCTGTTACTCCCTGGACACTGCTGATGAGTGGACCTCTTGCTTAAGACACTTCATTTTAATCATATAAGGATTTCTCGGAAAAATCATCATCTGAACAGATCCTTTACCAGAAACGCTAAGATGGGTTACTGGAAAACATCGACCAAAGCACAAAGAGAATCCTTGAACAAATCAACATCTAAATGGACCCCTGATCACTGGACCAGAGGACCATCAAAAATGAAAAGGACAAAAGATTTCCTAGCCAGGAGCAAGAAAAACAGTATAAAAACCAGACTGAAACACCTCGAAGGTGTGCACTGCCTCTCTGAACTGCTGGTGGTCAGAGCTGTGTATGTGTCACCCAGAGTCAAGAACCCAGGCTTGGCCCTGCTTTCCTTTATAGTGGCTTATTAAGATTGTCAATTTGATCAAAAATAAATTCTGTTTGTTTTTATATTAATAATTTGGCTCACGCAAGTTATTAATTTGATTTAATTGGCAAATTCATTTATAAGAGGCTCACCACTGTAAATAAAATTGGGTGATTCTGCCCTATTCTGGGACATATTGTGCACCCCATTTTCAATAGAGATTAAGGAAGACTCATAAATCTCATATGAATGCTACTTTAAGTTCCTGATACCACTGACCTAGTAATCAAAACCTGCCTCATGGTTTAAAACATAGCAAAGGTTTCACATCTATTTAGTGGTTTATGCCAAAGGCACTGTCCACGAGTTTTAACACCTACCACAAAGCTATCTCAGGAGAAGCCCTCCTTCAGTGATTTTCCAGCTTGGTACAGAGGTGGAAAAACAGAGTGGTATTTTAACTTCTCAGGTCCTAGAAAAAAGATGTCAGGTGACTGAACAGTCAAGTGGAAATTATTTGGACTCAGATTTTGAGATTGTTTTTTCCTAGAGGTTCCTCCTCAAGTTACAGGAACTGAGAGTTTGAGATTTAAGCCAAAGCATGAAGAGTAAAAAATCAATTTAATTTGAGGGAGTGCTGGGTTCATGTTTATAGTTGTATACAGTGCAATGGTACCATACAGGCTGTTTATTTATGGGATATTTTGGTGTTTAACTTTTGTGAATCATGAGGACATCCTTAGATAAAAGGTAAAATATAGTATTCCATAAGGCCTCAGGAATAAAAGCACCATTAATAATTTAACCCTAAAAAATATAGTTACTCTAGACTTTGTCAGATACTTCTGTGGTACAAATACCTACAGAGGTAGGTACCATAACATTGACTGAATAATTAATTTGATGAATTTCTCTATATTTTTGAATACATTTGACAATGTCTTTCATTATTCACCTAACTTTTGCACCACTGTTAAACTATTATTTCATGGATGCAAAAGTTGTTTACTTTACAAAGAGTTTATTTTCATTGAAGAAAAGTAAGAAGTTGCTTTGCAAGGCCATCAAATATCACCACATCCAGTGAACAGCTTTCACTTAACTAGGAAATGTGTTTGGAGAATGTGAAACATTTATTTGAATTTTACATTAGGGTTACAAACTATTAAAAGTATTTTGCAGAGTTTTCTTGACGAAGACTTTGGTCTGAGACCTAGCCCAGGACATAATTCAGAGATTCCAAAATAGGACAATGTGGTATGCCCAGCATTCTGGGGATGGAAACTGTGATCTTACAAAAAGGCAGCTCTCAATTTATCCTAATCAGGTTACGGATTTCAGTAACTTCAGTACACACCACGAATTGAAGCCATGACCTCCTTAACAGTCAGATATTCAGAGCTGGTGTGGAAAATTCACTCTGGTCCATCATCCAGTGTTGCAGTGCAGGGAATCCTTACAACAATTTATAAGATGGTGATGGAGTTGGAAGGACAGATCACATGGTATTTTGTAGATGTTCAGGGATGATTTTATTTCTCCAGCGCACAGCCGGAGTTCCAGAGCGGACTCTACGACCCTCCTCTCCCCCTCAGCCCCCAGGCACCCAAACCACCCAATCAGGACAGGTATGGGGCACACGTGACATGGGGACAGGGACACACGTCCACAATTCACCCTTTCTTATTAAATAAAATAACAGGGGAAATAGTTGGATAAACAACAAAACAATTTCAAAGGAAAGGAAGCCACTGTCTTGAATCTTCAAATGTCCAAACAGATTTCCTTTGGGGTACCAGAAGGGAGACAGGACATGAGCACACTTCAGATGGAAACTGAGGAAGGGATTTTCCTTTTTGTACCTGTTGGAATCTTAGAAAATGATGGTTAATTTCTTCCCTCCCTCCTTTTCATCCCCCTCATCGGCAATGCAAAGGGATTAATGGCAAATGGAAAGGACTGGTTTTGTGAGGGAAGCCAGAAAGGGAAATTTGGGCTGGGCATATATGGGGGATAAAGGGACATGGGAGAAAAGCGGAAAGTGGGATAGGGGAAAGGATAGGGATTATGGGGATATTGTCCAGCATATCTACTGCCTTTGACAGGGGCACCCCCAGGGCCTGTAACACATGCTGCCTGTGGGCCCTTTCTTCCTTGCACAATTTTAAATTCTACTCTTTCTCCTTCTTCTAAGCTTGGAACATCACTTTTGGGGTTCTTTTTTACAATAGCAGATTTATGGACAAAAGTATTTTCTCCAGTATCATCTTTCAACAAGAAACCGTAATTTTTCTTTACATTATACCACTTTACAGTTCCAAAAACCCTAGCTACAATAACCTTTTCATTTTTCCGAGTTCTTTTGTTCTTGCTTTCACTTTCAGTTTTTCTCACGTTGGAGCTGCCACAGCCAGGACCTCCAGGGCCGAGGCTGCCAGCGCGTTCCTGTCGCGGGGTCTGGGCTCCTCGATCCAGAAACCATTTAGGGTGGAATGTTAGCATCCAGCTTCATTGTGTGAGGATTTCTGCAGCTTCTCTCTGACCATGTAAGGTTTGTAGCACTGGTCCTACTCTCACGTGGAAAGCAGCACATGCAGGGGCACTGTGAAGTGTTACATACAAATGTTTATGAATTTCTTTTCTGTTAGAATTTTAGGGTGAAGGCTGATAGGTCATGGTTCAATATTTATTTGTAAAAGAAAAAGACCCTAACAGAGTTGGTCAATTCTAACATCGGCTGTACAGATAAGAGTTTATATAACAGCCCCAATCTTGTCTGTAAACAAATAAGACATTTACTAGACAAAAAACAGGCACAAGCTGATTAAATGAGTTCTCAAAAGTTATAAAAATGGTTACCAAAAAAGGTTTCTTTCTGGGATAGGTTTGTGTCTCAGATCTCCCAATTTACCTTCTCATGTTACAAGTGCATCCTTTTTTCCTGAATAGACTTAGCTGAAAGAGATCAGAAGCCCTTAATAATGAACATGATGAGGCTGAAGATTTTATGATGGAAAATTGTCAAATAATCAGTAAGCACTGGTATTCAAATATGCTGTCATTTACATATCCTCTTAACTGGAGTTACATTGTATTGTTTATTAATGGAATAAAGTAATTATTTGACTAACTTGTTTTTGCTTCTTTTCACAGATGATCATTTAGTAAAGGTGAAGGAGACCCTCTTTTTTAACAGATCAAAGCATTTGTTTTACTGTTTAATTCTTTGGTACTGACTCTCCCAAGGCCCCTGCTGCCATGAACTAATGCAAATTACATCAGGAAATCCAATGGGCTCAGTAAACACTGAATATCAATTCAAGCTGCTTTTGGAAATGCATAAACAGCATCAGACCCAAAATCCAGAATGGAAGAAAATAACATTGTTAAATTGATATGTCAGAGTTTTATGGGCAGTGTTGTTTTGGCCATAAAAATACGTTTTTTCTTGCCATGTTGAGTGATCATGTTGTTCTATCATAATACATGAATCCTAAATCATTGAGCAATATTCTTTCTTCCCCCATATTTTACCCAGGGCTTGCTCAGGTTGCTAACTGCTGCTTTTTCCATGTTGTCCACTTGCTCTAGAAATACCAATGAAATATATATTTTTGAGAAGTACTAGAATTTAGTGATCAGAGACTCAGTACAGGAAACCTACAGCAACTCTCCAGGTTTTTTTGCTTTGCTTCTGTGTGGCTTTTGTTTTACCTATTGAGCTGTCTCTATTTACACCCATGGATTTTCTCACTTTTCTCCTTCAGATTCTCTCCCCCATTTCACCAGGGCAAGTGTCTGTGTGGGGCTGAGTTGCCAGGTGGAATTAATCCACAACAATCAAGCACTCTGATTAAGTCATAGCCTTGATTTTGCTCACCTATGAAGGTTTTCTTCTGCTTTGGTCCTTTCTCAGTACTGGATAGATTAGGTAAATTTGTTTCCATACTTTAGCTAACACAAGAAAATCACACCATCAGCTGTTTCCTCCTAGAAAAATGATTCCAGATCAGGTCAGACCTACAAACAATTTAATTTGTGAAAGTCAGAACAATTATCATTCAGCTAGAGACCTAACCAATCTACAGCTCACAAAGAGGAAAGAATATGTCATTGGCAGAAGTTTCCACATCATCACTAAAACACCTTCTTTTTCAAAATGTGTGTGCTGGTATCAGTATATACTTTAGTGAGTCTGACACTACTTAGGTATCTTGTGTGACTCTGAAGAAGCTGTGAACCCTTTAGCTGGAATTCTGAATACCAAGCTGGATACTTCTGAGCAAATGTCCAACATTGTCTTTCAAAGGCCTGTCCAACATTCAAATTTGTTCTGCATTATCTTCAGGAGACAGAAGCAGGTTGTCTGAATATTGAAATGAATAAGAGTGCATTGGCATGCAGCTCTCTTTACTTTTCCCACATATCATTACATATTTTAATATTCACCTTGGGAACTTTTCTTATGCAAGACATGATATCATAAAACATGGTTCTGAAATATTGAGATCCTGATATACTAGTAAATGCACAAACTGTTAATAAAACACTCTGTATTAGAGGGTGGGAAAGGAAGTCACACTGTGCAAGCAGCAATTTCACTAAATGTAAAAGCTCTGGTGATACCCAGAGGCTCACTGGGTGGTAGCAGTAGATACCAGCACTCATTCTCCAGAGTGTGCAGCTACTTTCCTTGATATTCTAGAGATGAAAAAGGCAATTTAAATATTTTATACTCTCTGTCCTCGACTGATGCCTGGAATTGCTGTAGCAGCCCAGAGATGAACTCCTGCTATCTCACAGCTCACTGGAGACATCCATACAAATGCCTTTTGAAACCACCACCAATTGCCCAATTGCCCGATGTGACAATCAGAGCTCCTCCAGCCACAGGTTCCACTCTGCAGGATGGAAAAGAAGCCTGATGTGCTCTGACAGAAAAGTAACATCTTTTTCTTTCTCTATTAGGCTTCCTTTTGCAGAGGCTGGAAGACACATGATGCTTCCAGGGTCTATTGACAACAAAAGCAGCTTGATACAGAGTTGTGCTCAGTTTTTCTAGAAATATAAACTCAGACTCAGTATTAATGGTTGTCTCAGTTCTCCCCCTGGGTGTTTTCTGACAGAAGGTATTGTGAGGACAATAGTTTCTCCACTCACTTTATAAATACATTTAATTTCATATGTGTTGTACTGTCAGCAACAAGTTTTGTGTCTGCAGACGCCAAACATTAAACAGCATTGCCACCCAAAACTTGTAACTAATAGGCACAGTTTAGTCTATGTTTCATGACCAGGTAAACATAACTTTTTAATAGCTTATTTGAGCAGCAATTTTCCTTTCATTCCTCCCAGGCAGAGCAATAATGAATGGTAAAACCAATTTGCAGTAACAAAATAATTTGGTGAAATTCAGAAATGGATACCTGCTAGAAGTGGTTCTGGGATTTAAATATTAATATCAATTAAATGAAAAGTTCTTGCTTTAATTGAATAATTTTTCTCAAGAAAAGGTTCATTCTGATATTTTTATCCTTCAAATGCAGATGTAATGGACTTTTTTCTGATAAGCTCAAAATCTTTTCTTAAGCTATTCTTCAAATAAAACATTTTACTGTTGTTTTTATTTTTTTATCCTTTAATTTTGATTTTGACAAAAGAGAACTTTTTGTTTTGGTTTGGGTTTGCTTTTTTTTTTTTCCCAGAAAAATTTGAAGAGAAAGTAAATGTATTGTGCATTTAAGTTCTTTTTCATGATAATAATGTACTACAAAAATATCATATATACAAACAAAGACAGAGAGAGATGTATTAAGCTCCTGTGGCCACCTTGGGAGTCATTAGCTGATCTGATAATAAAACTGAAAATTTCTTGGCTTCTTCACACAGATTTTGAGCACACAGTATTTTCTTAGAATCCAGCAGTGAAATGTCTTCTGTTTTAATACAGAATCTGATCTTAAATTATCCAAGTGATGTGTATTTTCCCAGATGAACTTTTGACAGTGTTTTAAACAGAACTCATTAATTTCTATGGATGTTTAACATTCCCAAATCCCATTTTCTCCTTTAAAGGCATATGTGGATTTATGTAAGCCTTCTACTCACAGCAACAATCACTGGACAGAATCCAAAGTACTTTAAATACAAAACTAAATGCCTTAATAAGTTTTTAGACAAATTGAAAATGCTACAAATTTACTATCATCTGCATTTTGACCAGTGGAAAGATTTTTTCTGGCACTAAAGTTGACAGTTAAATGCCGTTAAGGCACAAAAATAATAATTTGGAAATACTTAAGAGTATCGTGGGTAATTTAAAAATCTATTTTTGTGACATCAGATACGTCTCTTCGTTTCAGACACAATGATTAAGATAAAAAACCTAGTTTTTCTATCAAATAAAGCACTCTCAGACTCCAGGGAGGTTTGGTATTGGACACGACCCATATGGAAAGAGCAATGGAAAATAAATGTTTGGTTACTCTTGGTAGAGTTAAAGAACTGTTTTTCAGAATCACACTGTATCTGAAACCTGTGTTTTTAACTGATGAAGCTCCTTGAGAAGCATTCTGGAACAAAAATGGTTCTGTTTCCAAAGTGTGTCTTGCTCAGCAAACCAAAGATGGTAACTGTATTTTGATACTGTGAGTAAATTCTCAAAGCTGGAGAAACTAATTACTGACTTAGGATGCAGGAGGGTGGGTGAAAGTTCTGTTTTAGCTCAAAGGAGTGCACAGGTAAGGATATAACCTATAAACTGTTGTCCTCTGTTACTTGAAAATTCACGTGATAAAAAATAAACAGCATGACAAAAGCAGTGACAGAATAATTCTTGGGTAAAAGATATTCTATATTCAAGTGTTTATACACTCTTACAGCTGAAGACATCGAATAGAATTGAGGTTTTTTTTTTTCCTTTTATTACTAGCAAATAGCAATAGGCAGGATAATAGTAACCAGTTAGTTTACAGTCCAGTGTGCAAAATACACCAGTTTCATGTGGAAATAAATATTGTGGCATCTTGCTGTATTTAATGTCTGTATTACCAGCTATAAATTGCATCTAGTCTTGACTTGCAATGTTCTTCTTGGTTTTTAAGTATCTGTCCTTAATATATAAGGAAAGTATCATAAAAAATGTAATCTATTTTAAGTTGTGTCTGATAAGCTTTAGGGTTCTTGCATGGTGGTTAGTGATAGTACCCAAGTTCAAGGAGTCTTTTTATTCCCCATCAGATGTTCTTAAAAGAAATTTCCCTTATAATGAGAAATAAGAAATAGGAAATGAAACGTTCAGTTACTTATGGATTTATTTTTTTATTTTTTAGAGTTTGGTTTTTATTCTTTTTTAATCACTCCTGTTTCTTTACTGCTTTGTCCAGATAAAATTTAATCCATATATCCAGGAAGCCCCTAGATTTTATTTTCAAGCTTCCTGATAACACATTACCACTTTATTTCCTGGTGTAATCCATTTAAATCACCTCACATTAAATGTTGCCTATTTGTTGTTATGCTTTTGAAGTCGTGGCTTGAACTGTATTGTTTTCTGAAACAAACTTCCTTTTCTCAACTGAATTCATGGGGAGTATGATCTACCACTGGGGCTTGTCACATTGCTAATGCTAAATATCCCCCTAGGTGTTCCTACTCCATTGTCTTCCTATTTAACTTGTGCTGGGAAAATAAAAAAGATCTATGTAGAAGATTTTAAGTGGAAGTGCAGAAGAAATTTTTAGTGTGATTATATGATTTATTATTGGCCTAAAGAAGATATGTAGGGTCAAAAGAAAGAGTTAGACACCTTTTCTTTGATATATTATTCCTGTAAGCACTAGTGAGGAAACCTAGATAACTGGTAAAGGTGTTTAAATCTTAGATGGTCAAATTTGGATGAGACAAATCCCAGACTTAGTACAGATGCTTGAAAATTTAGGCATTATTGGGCTTTCCCTGGATTGAACTGGGTTTGTACAAACCATTTTCTTCAGTGCAAAGTTAATTAAGAAAAATCTTTGAATAATGGACTACCTGCCAAAAACTTGTTCTCCTGGACACCTCAGAAAGAACAAACACCTGGAAACAGCACAATCACAGCTTGTGGAAAAAATGCATCCTGCAGAGCCTTTGGCATACAGATCCTTGCCCTGCTCTGAGTAAGAGATGTTGGTGCCTACTCTGGGTGTTGATCTGTACAAAATGTTTTCTCAGCCTGTTTCCTAGAGGATGGAATTGTAAAACTACTGGCACCTTCGGAACTGAATCCTGAGAGATGCAGAGCTCCACCAGTTCCCACTGCTTGTGATGAAAGCTGATGATATTTAGCAACTTGTCAGTCCTTGATGCCATCTGAGATGCTGAGAGCTGCACAGGCAAGGGAGCATCGGGGAGCCAGGTGGGATCCGTGTGGGCAAATGCAAACATCACATCCCCTCAGCACTGACAAACTTGAACGCTGGCCACTGGCTTCTTTCCTGCCACAGACACTTCAGCACATCATGCATGAAAAAGAGAGCAAACTGCCCTTCATTTTGGCCCACATTGATAAAATTCTTGGATGGAGATCCGTGAATCGGATAACTCACACTGCATTCATGTGATTTTTCTGGCCTCTGCCAAACACTGGTTCAGTAATTTCTAAAGTGCTTGTGGCTTACAAAGAGAGAAGATTGACAGCCATTACAGTGCTATACCTTGCCTTTTGAGGGAGAAAAAAATGTGTTACTGATGAGAATTGGAAAAATTAGCTATGAAAATCATGAAACTCACACTGGATTACTATTGGTTCAAACAATATTTCTTTTCATCATGTGCAATCATGTGCTAGAATTCCTGCCCCATTAAATAAGCGAGACTATATAAAAACATACATTTATCCAGTGTGAAAATTCAACTCTGCTTAGAGCTCTGCTGGTGTCTAAGTGAATTTATACTGATGATTCCAATGGCTTATCAGATCAGAATTGGTTTTTTATCCTTGTCTTCATGTTTCTGACCATGTTATCTATTTTTCAGGATTCTAAATGATCACTTCTATATCCAACACAAAAGCTACTTTATTTTTCTGGAGAATATTTTTTTTTTTCTATCTCTGTTCTTGGTTTTTGGTTTTTTTTTTCTTTAACTTGATGCATTGTTTTCAAGACCTCTAGGTAGCACATCATATAACAAACCCAGCTCATTATTATGCATTATCTACTGCTGCTTGCTGCAATGCAATATTTACACTTTGGCATTAAGGCAGGAGACGGCCCTCGTTACGGAGCACAGCCGCTGCTGATAGATCGACACAACGGCTTTTCAGAAACATGAAGAATTGAAAATGGTTCATCTGGGGATTGCAAGTGCTATGAATTCTTTATATCTAACAGTTGGCCTGCACTGACCCAAAGGATATTAGATTTCTTAGGAGCAAATGCGCTCCGCTGAAATGTACTTAAAAAGCTCGATCTCCGCGTCCTGCAGTGGCTGCCCTCCCATCATCCCAGGCTTTTTCCAGACAGAGCCTCCTCTCCCTCTGTGCAACCCTTGCTCCCTGCCTTCTGCCTCCCGCTGCTTTCCTCAGGTCTCTGGGTTGGCATTCTGCAGGCAGCGGGCGGGAGCGCGCAGGGGGAAGCGAGGGCACCATCAGGAGCTGGAGGAGCTTGCTCCAAAGCCTGGATTTTATTGCCGTGTCACTTGGATTGTTTTTACAGCTGGCAGGCCAGAGTGACCTTTGGCTGCCTCTTCTCATTTCTGTTGGCTCCTTCCCCATGGGTCCACGTCAAATCTGCTTCTCTTGCAGTCTTTTAAAGGGCTGCTCTGCCATCGCTGCTGCCTACAGAGCAGGAGGTTCTGCCCTCACCCTGGGAAGAGGAAGGGGGAAGGTGAATGCTGAGTGGCCCAGCACGTAGCAGGTCTTGCTGCTCCAATAGCATCAGGATTGAGCCAGGTGTGACCTGCTTCTCCTGGCATGGGACACCAGTGATTCACCAAGGGGCAGGAAAGCACAGCAGGAACCCAACAGGGACATGAGGGAGGACATGAAGTGACACCTGCCTTGCACAAAGCACAAGGCAAAATCACCTTGTCATGCTAATGAGACATTTCTCTATTAATTGCCCTTTGAGGATCCCAAGGCGCTTTTCCTGTACAATTGAGCACCATGGTTTCATTTTGCAGGAAGTATCAGTATCATCCCAATTTCTTTTTCCCTTTGAGCTGAGCAGTTGATTGATGTCACTGTTGGTCAGTGAGTACTTACCACTTATGATCATCTATGCACTGGACACTGCTGCCAACCCAGAAGCTGCTCCCACTTTCTATATTCTGGGTCCCCAAAACACCCCAGCCTCTCTATTAGCAGAAGACCCTTTACAGAGACAGAAGGCAGGACAGAATTTAGGTTTTTTTTTTCCACCTAGACCCTAGAAAATCTTTTGTTTCTGCCAACTCATGATGAATTTGGAGACCTGCACAGATGGAAAGCAAACTTTCTGTGGATTGCACTGGCCTCTGACACCATGACCCAAACTCAGGTCCTGCCTGCCTGGCTCTGCCACCAGGGCTCCTGTCCATCCTCTCATTTCAATGGTATTTCAGAGAGGGAGAAGGAGAGAGCAGGATTTGGGGAGATGAAAACTGTCAGTTGATTGAGACAATTTTTAATTAAACTGTGCATTTTGCTAACTCCTCTGCACAAAGAGCTTTATTGTACTGTTACTGTGGCAACCTTAACTTTGAACATCCTGACATGTGATTACAATTTAAGATTAAAATGTTTCATTAACAAAGAGAGATTCTTTTAGGTTTTTTTATTTTTTTTTCCTTTTCATGGACATCCACCAACTGAAGACTGAGGATCAGATTGCCACCTCACATTTTAGTCACTGATGGAAGGGATGGAGAGGAACAGCCGTGCAGATGACTGAAAGCCTAAGAGGGAGAGATATCCTTTTCCTCACTTACAAGTGCCTGCCCCCTTCTCCCCCCAGCCCCACATCTTCCCACTCCCTAAGGATGCTGTACCAATCAGACTTAGTAGCTTAAAAGGCCATAAAGGGAAAAATGTCAGGTGTGAGCTGCTCTGCTCAGCATGACAGGAGTTCAGATAAGAACACAAAAAATACCACATGGGGTTAGACATAAGGTTCATTTAGCCTGCTAACCTTTGCCTGGCAACAGCAAGTAGCAAATGCTTAGGATATGTATAGACTTGACCTTTCTCTCACGGACCCTCCCAGCTCCTGATAACCACTACTTAGATATGTCCTTGCAAATCTCCCCCAAATGGTGTTTTTTCCTAGTAAAGACCTTCTGAGCTAGGAGAGGCATATCCTTTCCTTTTTTTTTTTTTTTTCCCTAATAAATGGCCACACTTTGTCCTTTGATGAAAAAATGATTGCTGCTTGTATTATGATGGAATGGGATCAAGGATTCAGGGCAGCCCTGTAGGCAAACAATGAAACAGAGGCATCCTAGCTTTAAGGCAAGATGCTTTCTCCTCTCTTTTGTTCATTCTGTGCCTTTTAAAAAAGAAAAATTGATACAGCCTCTAATATATGTTCCTGTATAGAGATGGGATCTGTCCTGACATGTCCTTCTTTTCCCCATTAATTGTCATAACAGTTTCACCCTGGAGAGCTGGAGTCACATCATCATCTCTGATTTTACCCACCAAGGGAAATTAATAGAAAAAGAGTCTCTTGTATAGGTAAACTTCTGTCAGACAGCAATCTTGAAATAATACTCCTTGGCTCTTCATATCTCTTATAATTTCTCTCAAGCACAGTTGAAAATTAAACTATTTAGGAATAGGATAAGTGGAAAAGTGTTGCTTGTTAAATAGCTGACTTATCCAGGAGAAGGAGGTTTACATTAATACATTTATCTCATCCCTTATAAAACTGGATTTCTTCTTTCCTCCATCTAACAATAGATGTTTATTCAGTTCTTGGTTTTCCCTTTTTTTACAGGAAAAGAGATGAAAACTCACAGAACTTCTAAGCATTTGTGCAACATAGGAGCAACACATAATTTCCTGACTTGCTGGACAATTAGTTTATGCCCTGAAGTGTGATATTTGATTACTATTCCTTACAGATTTAGTTTGTGGTGCTAATAACCTTAAAATTATTGAGTTTCTTATTAGATACAGTGGCAGAATTTGTCTCAATGATTTTCAGTTGCAGGGAATTATCCAGATATGCTCCTTGGTGTGTTCCAAACTTTCTCTCTTTTGCCCTTCCAGGACCATTCATTCATCAGGACTGTTACAAGAGAGAAAATTTCCTGTAACATGAACAATTTTGAACAGCTCGAACAGGCAGAATTGTTTGTTTACTTATCTTTTCTCTACTAATCTCTATGTTTATTTTAAAACCCTCTCACATTTAGAGATTGATGAAAACTGTAAGTTAAGATGTATTTTACAGGTTTTCTCAATTCTGAATTGGAAAAAATCTTATAAAATATTAATGACTGTACCCCCATAGTAAAGATAAACTCTGGCAATTGTAACTATTTCATACAATGTCTCCTGTGAGTCTGGAGGGTGCAAAGGTTAAAAAAAGTATTAGGAGTAATAGTAGGGTTTTTATTAAAGAAGAGGTATATTAAAAAAGGATGTGACATTTATTATTTTAAGTCTATAGTTAGGAGACATTCTCTTAACAAACATCTCTTTTCTCATTCTGTTTAACTAATTATAGTCTAGATTTACAGTTTTTAGAAAGTTTTTTCCTTATACTTTGTTTCCATCAGATTAATCTTGCTTTCAAAATTGGAGTTTGAAATTGCTCAGTAAGTTCTCTTCCCTGTTCTGAGTATTTTACCTCAAGATTTTTAATATAACTAAATAATGATGTCAAAGTTCTGTAGACAATGACTCAAGAGGAAAGTAAACAATTATAAGATAAGCACTAAATGAAGAAAAAAAATACAAAGCAGAGTTTCATTAGGTCCACAATTTTCTTCAGCAGAGTTAATGGAAAATATTCTTATGGTTGAAAAGTAAAAATTACTCCCCAGTTTTAAATCTTTTTGTTCTGGAGCAATGGAAAAGATCAAAACATCTACTTTGGGTACCCTAATGCCTGAAAAAGATGCCCTTGGTCCCATCTTGTCATATTGGTAATTACTGCTTGGAATATAATTATACAAGTCTCCTACAGGATAAATAAACTGGGTTTGCCAAGAAGAAACATCACTGAGTCACAGAATGGTTTGCACTGGAATGAACATTAAAATTCATGTAGTTTCAACCTCCCTGCCATGGGCAGGGCCACCTTCCACTAGGCCAGGTTGATCCAAGCCCCTGCAACCTGGCCTTGAACACTTGCAGGGGTGGAGCACCCATGAGGTCTCTAAGCAAACTCTACCAAAGCCTCACCATCTTCACAGGAAAGAAATTTTCCATATTATCTAATCTAAACTTACTCTCTTTAAGTTTAAAGCCATTCACTCTTTTCTTATCTGTCCATGCCCTTGTGAAAAGTCCCTCTTCAGCTTTCCTGAAGGCCCTCTTTGGGCAGTGGTATAAAGATTTCATTCTTTCATTTCAGTTGAGATTAAGTGATGCTTCTCAATCAAAAAAAAAGGCTTCAGTGCAGCCAAATTTCTTGATCATGGCTAGAAGAAAGAAAAAAAATATCAGAAGAAAACTGCTCTCACAGTTAAGCAGTTGATGCATGTCTTCATATATATGATGCTCATATAGGCTGTTTTCTGTCCTGGGACTCTGTCATGATATGTCCTTTTTTAAAAACAATCTTAAAAGTAAAATATGAGATTTTTCACCACCAAATATTGTAAGTCTGACAAAATTACTCTCCAGTTTCTATTTTAAACAAAACATGCCTTAAGCTTTGTAACCATAAAAGAAGAACAAATGGTTCTTGCTCTTTGGACACCTGAGGTGCAAAAAGAAGACTTATTATTTAGGGGGAAAATGTGTTATTGAAGACAACCCATATATTTTTTTTTTACATTATACTACCAAATAATGGATTTTCACTTTTTTGCTATTTCAAAGTTTGCATCCCCCTTTGCAAATGTTTTCAATTACTTCCTATATTTTCAAACACATGAGATTTTTTCCCCCCTTTTTGTTATGTTGTTAAATTCAATGCAGTTTAACTGCATTTTATCTGCCAGATGTGGGAATTAAATAATTTCTCAGAGATGTAAGGGAAGCTGGAACTTTCCCCAGTTGCCTGCCTTCTTTTCTTTTGTTGCATGTCTCAGAGTTTTGACATTTTCCCTGGTGACGGTTGCTATGCTATTCCTCAGCACATTGGCTGGGGATCCTTGCAATGCCTAAGGTGCTAAGGCATGTTTTGTACAGAAAATCATCTTTTTTTTTTCTTCCTTCTTTTATTTTTTTCTTTTTTTTTAAAGCTTTTTGGAACAGGACATCAGTTAAAATTTCTCCCTTAGAGATGATGTCAAACTTCTCATCAACACACTGCAGAGTCAAAACACTGAAAGTTTCTGATGGCCAAAAGACACCTTGTACAGACACCCTGCCTGTTGTCTTCAAGAGGGACATAACATTCATCAGGTTCAATTAAATGCCTCATTTATTATAGCCAATATCTCCCTTCTGGGCAGGGTTCTAAAATGCAGGAGAAATCTTTGCATTTCACAGTATCCAGGTGTGCCACAGGCACGAGGATGTGTATGAATATTGTCTTCCAAGTGGATTCTGAACACAGTTTAACACCTGAGATCCCAAAATTGTCTTACACAAAATATAAATCAGGGAGAATTTATTTTCTCCTTGTCCAGTTCCATTTAACTGTGAATTTCACTTGTATGTGCAAATAGCAAGACAAAACTCTCTTTCCACAGGTGGCCCTTTATCACTTGTCATTTGTCTTCTCTCCCAGCTCAACCTGTTTTGTGAGCACCTGAATTGCCTTATGAAAAAATAGTAATAAAAAAAGGAAGCAGCTCTGTTTGTGCAGGTTTTTGTGAACTCTGGCAGGCTCAGGCCTCTGGGAGGAGTTGTGGGCAGGTAAAACTGACAGCAGGCTGGAGCTGAGTGCGTGGCTGTGCCAGGATCAGCTCCCACCAGGCCTGACACACGTTGTCACTCTTGTTGCAGCAGCAATAAAGGATGCTCAGGCTGGGGGAGTGTGGAGGAGAGATCCTTCCAGAGCCCTCACCAAGGAGGGCACACTGAGAGCCCCATGTTTGGCTAAAGCCCAGCACCAACTTATAGTCCTGAGTCAAGCTGTATGAAAAATTGATTTATTTTTTTAGAGTTAGCTGCCAAATTGGGAAAAACTGTGATGGTAGTGACAGAACAACAAAAACAGCTACAAAATTTGAGCTAAGTGTAAAACTTGGGGAGGGGGGAGAGGGTGGGTAGGGGATGGAGGAGAGAGGGAAGGGTTTATTGCTGAAATAAGATGTGTCATTTTGCTCAACCCAAAATGAAAAATTCTTTTACAAGCACTTGTAAAGGGACAAAAAAAAAAAAAAAAATCACTAGGGCAACACTATCAGCCATTATTTCCTCAGTCCCTTCAGAATTTAGCACATTTAACCCTGGATGCCAGACTTCCCTGTGTCTGAGCAGGTCTGAACCCATTTGTACCTTTGGTGATGTTGCTGAGCTCACACAGCTCTGTGTGATCCTCACAATATCCCTGAATCTTATTGCTCCACCAAATGACTACACGAGCCAAATTTGCTAAAGTAGCTAAAAAAATCAAAGAAAACAGAAATCAGAAGTAGGAGTTATCATAAAGTGTTTATCTAGTGCTAGTTTTCAACTAGAGAGGACAGGAAAGGAAATAAATTTATTTTTCCCTTTAAGCATTCTGGTTTTTATTTGTTACCTTTTTTTCCCCCTTTATTTTTTTGTTTCATCTGAACAGGATTGATCCATATGTCTGGAGTGGTGAACTTGATTGGAAGTGAAATTTTCCAATCTGCATAGAAGAATATTAATTGTTGTAGCCAGCCTGTTTGCAGAACCCAGGCTCTGATAATCCTGTCCCTTCTGTTCATACCCCTGACTGATGAATGTCTCTGCTGGGTGTTTAGATATTAATGTTGGGATGTCACACTATTTAACATAGATATAAAAACATAGAAATGATCCCAGGGAAAGCCCCATCCTGAGAAGAGGATAAAGCATCAGTGAAGGCATTTTACACAAATTCACATTAAGGGCTTTGTCACAGTTTTACCAGGTTCTGCTTGTCCCATTTTTCCACCATCTGCAATGAATCTGCCCCACGAGGGTGGAACATTTAAATCTGTGCCAGATCATCCCTTTTGTCTTTATGAACTGAGAAAAAAAATTACACTCCTCTGTGTTGCATAGAAATATGTTGAAGTAGAAGTGATAAATGCAATCATGGAATATTTCTTTAAAATCTATACTTGATGGCTGGCTAGAGCTTTTGTCTCCTTTTTTTTTTATTTTTAATAAGGATCATCATATCAGTCTCTATTTATATTTTATATCTATAATCTGAAAGAGGTTGTTTATATAGAAGTTAATGTAGATAGATTTGAGGTTTTTAGCTATGATACCATGAAGTTTGTGTTGCATCTAAGATAAAAAGATTAAAGTTTATCATCTTTTATACAAATATGGATTTTTTACTGACTTCCATTGGTGTTTCAGCAACAAACACCATTCCATTATACTTTGTCAGGAATCCTTGATTGTGAGCTTCACAAAAACAGAATCAACAACTTATCAACTGAAATCTATGAAAGAGCTGCAAACCAACACATCTGTTTCCATGAACACATCCAAAACACATCATGAAAAGTTGTGTTATCCAGCCCCATCCTTGCACACCCATATTTTTACTTTGAGAAGAACACTCATGATACCTACCTAAATAATTAAAAGGGGAATTTTATCCAACAAGGCACTTTTCCAGGGGAACAGATTCTTGTGAAAGGAACATTCAAATCTATCACCAGAATTACTTCCATGTGTCACAGGCTCAATGTGTTACAGACCATCCTACCCTGGAAACTGGGGGTGAAATTGATGAAAAATATGATTAAATGACTTGTTTAATTATACATTAAACTTAAGTGGGTAGATCGTATCTGCTCAGAGCTCTTCCAACCATTCATAGTCTGCAAATCTCTAAACTCACGAGAAAAAACCTCCCTTTAGGCCACAAAAATGACAAAGGGATTTGGATCATAGGCAAGGAAAAAGTTTAAACTGTAGCAAAGCATCTCCACTGCAACCACAGTAAATATTTCCACAGTGGACTCATAAAGTCTTTGATCTTTCATTTGTCTCTTTGCAGAACATATTATACTTCATTAATTTCACCAAATGTCTTACTTATGAAATGAAAACACAAGAATGAGCCATGTAAGCAATAAATAGCTGATAAAACCACCTCCCGTTGGAGAGATTTTTTCTTCTACAAAACATTTGCTCACCACCATTTCAATCATGAAAAGCAAAAAATGTGTACAAAGCCTTCTGAAGCTCAGTCTGAGAACTAAAACTCATGTCCTGACTCATTACCAAAAACCTGGATTAAATCAGCCATGACTTTGTGATACATGATAACATTTTTCCCACTGGCCATCAATATCTATGTGTTCCTCAACATTCCTTCCATTCCTTGGTATCAATCACCTTTTCCAGAGTTATGACCTGATACTTATTTAATTTAGCTAATAATTTGGTTTTAGTTTTAATTCAGCTTTAAAACACACTTCTTTATGTTCAAAAACATGCTTACCTTTTGTCTTCATTAGTCAAATAAAATGCTTCTATCTTTTGTTATAACTCTATGATTAAAATGTTGTATATATTCTACTTTTTAAGAAATGTTAATAATTATTCTGATTCATTATTTTATCCTTTTGATGCATGAACACTTTTTCAGTAAGCTAGTTCAATTGAAAAAAAGTTTAAAAATCCTCACTTGCTGAAATCCCTAATTCTGCCTATAATTTTCTTTTCAGATTCACATGAAAGTTCACATCTTCTGTAGTTTTTCATTCAGAAAGAAAATCTTAGAAAGAAACTTTAGCCAAAATCCATTTTTTGGAGAAGGAATGTATATTTTCTTGTAAAGAACTTATGGAAAATTTCAGGATCTACAGGAAGTCTTAAAGTAATTATCAAACGATGTCCAGAAAGGTCAGTGGCTGATATGTAATTAAAGGTGATGATTAAGAGTAGGGATGTTTTACATCACCATGATTCCTATCACCTTCTTTACCCAATATCATTGCAATGTGGACAACTCAATATTTGTCAGGATGACTCCTGCTCTGACCCTGAACATTTTTAGATGTGTTAGTCTCTCAGCTGAGATCAATCCAGCTGTCAATATATCTCTATTGGAGTAAGGAAGCTGGATAGAAAATGAACTACAGACACCATAAGAAGACCCAGCAATGCTTAGATTAGGTATCTCCTTGTTGATAAGCTTTCAATTTCTAAATCCAAATTTCCTAACAGAGACTGATTGCATGAGATTCCATCCCCAGGATTTCCACATACAGTGCAGAGACTAAATATCAAAGGTCTCTGCACTGTGAGTGATATTTACCCACAGTGTACGTGTCATTAACGAGGAGATACGAAAAGATTGATCTTGGCTCTGAATTTAAGAAAAGATCTGGCAGTTTGTGTGAGTACAAATTGTGTTACCAGCAGATAAATGTAAATGCTGGAGCTTCACATTTAGAGCCACATGCATCATATTAATTCTGATCATACAAAATTGTTTCAGATTGACAAAATTGTTGCTGTTGCTCTTTTGCTTATGATTGTACTTTGTTTTTGATAATGTGAAATGTTTTTGTAAGACATAGCTTTTCTAAGTTATTTTTCAATAGCAAACGTGCCAATCAAGGCTAAAGCCTTAAAAGATATCTCTAAGCAAGTGGATGCATTGTTGAACAGTCTAATCACTCATGTGCCATCTGCAGTTACTTGTAACTCCAATTCTTGCCCATTTCTGCCTGAATCAGAGCAGCAATCTGAAATTGAGTTGCTTGCTTGACAAAGATGGGTGTTGCTGCATTTGGGTCAAATGATAGCATAATATTAAAATCCCAGTCCTTTCTGGAAACTGTGAGTTATTTATGAGTTGTTGGAGTGAAAGCTCCTCTGGACCCAGACCTAGAGGGAAGTCAAAGCACAGCTTTGCTCAAGCTGAGATAGATGAAGTCACACCAAAGTGAAATAGAAATATAGAGTTTTAACTTTTAGTAGAAATGTGTTAAGTGCCTTAAAAAGTGCCTTGTACATTAAAAAGCTGCAGCAGAGACCTTAAACATAGTTCTGACTGCAGCAGTGTTACCTTTTCACAGAATCTTTTACCTTAGATAAAATATAGATGGAACTATACTGCTCACATTTTTTAGATAGAATGTTCACATAAACAATAAGAGCTGATAGAAACTATATACACAAATCTGTGTAATACTTATGTAACACTTGTGTTAAGACTAACACCTGTTAGACCACCATAGGTTAAGAAAACAAAAACTAGAACCATGTGTTAATCTTATTGGTCAATTAACAAATATAATCCACACTTCTGTAAGAAAGGTTATAGAGCATATAGAAGAAGAATATGTTTTCTGCCTTCTGTTTGCTGTTGCTGCTTGGCTTTATCATGTAACCCTCTTGAACTCTGCCTTCAAGAAAGATATGAGACTATGAAATAAAGAAATCAGCAGAACAGCAGCCTCCTCTGCTCTCTTACCCTAGTCTGAGAGGGAAGGGTAACCTGTCCAAGCTCAACAATGAGTAACAGTGAGTCCTCAGTCCTTCTAGAGAGGTCACCCACCTGCAGTTTGATGGCACATTTTGGTTTCATTCTCTGATTCATGTCCTCCAAACCATTTTCACAAAAAGATAATTTATTCACTGGAAAGGCATCCAAGCACTATAATAGGCTGCCCAGGGAAGTGGGGCAATCACCATCCCTGGAAATGTTAAAAAAACATATCAATGTGGCACTTTGAGACATGGTTTAACAATGGACTATGTAGTGTGGATTAATGAGGGGACTCGATGATAGTATAGATCTTTTTAATTCTTAATGATTCCACTATTTTATGATATCCTCATCACCAATGGAGAGAAAATAATCTCAGAAACCCTGTAAAAATACTGCTGAGAAACCCTTGTTGACGTGGTCTCCATTCCATCTTAACCACACAGATTCCAGTGAAAAGGGTTGTGCCTTTCCAAAAGCACCTTCTCCTTCCCAAAGGTGACACCGCCTCCCACTTTAATAAGTTTCAGAAACTCTGGAGAAAACCACTTGAATGCTTATAAAAAAATTCCCTCAGGAAAAACCCCTTCACTCCATTTGATGCAAATCTGCCTATTTGGAAAGTTTTCAATAAACATAGGAGTCACCAAAGTTACTTTGCTAAATTTTTCTAGGAGGACTAGCAAAAGTCAGCCATTCCATCTGCTGCCTCCCCACTCCCCAAACACCTGCACTCAACCTGTTCATCTTTGGCTCAAAATCTGCACGACCCATGCTGGACCTGGGAGGGCAGGGCTGTGCCCTTAACCACATCATCCACTCCACAGTTAACACTTACCTGGTGTGTTCAAAGATTATTTTGCCTTGCTGGAAATCAGAGCTCTTGTACAATGTGCAATTACTGCAGGCAGGTGTAAAGTTTCAGGTTTTTTTATTCTTGGTAAAGTTGCATTTTTTATTTCTTTGCTGTCCCCAAATTCTCTGTGTGTTCAGTCAGACATTCATAAAGGCAAGGGGTGGGTAGTCGAGGTTCTCAAATTATCAACTTCTGCAGGTGTGCATATGAGAGTAGAAATAATTATAAAATTATCTATACAGAGAATAAAGAATTGCAGATGCTGTTTACAATACCTTAGAAAAAACACTGGTGAGCAAGAAACACACCACAATTATTGATTTTATTTTATTGGATAAGGAAAAATGATGAATTTTCCTCTTCTAGCAGGTGGCAATAGCTTGTTGAATACTGAAATGGATTGAATTTCAAGATATGGCTGCACATTATTATCCTTTATCACTGTCATATTCAAGCCTGGAAGATTTCATTCACTAAATGAAAACCACATTGGAAGATGCCATTTTATTTGGGAATAGGTTTATACATTCAAAATTATCCTTGGCACTCCAGTGTTAATGCCCCTCCGGTGATAATTTTAAATATTATCAGTGGAAGATGGAGGGATTAAAACTTCCAAGGATGTCAATCATTACAGCAACTCTCTCCTCTGCTTGTGTCATCCACTGTAGGAGCAGAGGCTGCAGATTTTGTGGTCTATGACATACATCTGGAATGGTACACTTCTCAGTATATTAGTTATGCATCTCAATATTTGTCTTGTACGATTATTTTTTCCTTCAGCTAGAAATAATTTAATCACACATTAAATTCATGAAAATTCCATCTCTTTTGCAGACTAGATACTTCAGATTTATAACCTACTTACCTCACTTCGGTTTGTTTTGAGATTTTGAGATTGGCTTTATTTATTATACAGTCTATAAAGTAGAATTATTCTAAATCACTCCTGTGGAACCACGAAAATGAAACTTTGGATAGGCAAGAGGATTTTTAAGTCCTTTAATTAGAGCTTATGTTGAAACTTCAAATGTTATGGCAGAATGTTCATTGAACAGCCTTTACTCAGGCTGCCTACAAAGGACAGAATATCAACTGTGTCAAGATAAGATGTCACAGCTTTTGAGCAGTTTTGAATGACAATATCAATATTCAAAATCTTTAGCCCTTACTTAATCAGGAGCTTTATACAGGAATTCTGTTGCTTTATACAGGAATTCTGTTACTTTATCCCCATTTTCCAGCCTGGCAAGTTGAAGGGAGCTGAGTGTTGGGGTTTCTCTACTTGCTCCCTTTCTACAGCTATTTGGTGGCAACACAGCCATGAATTTGTCCAGGATTTATTTACAGGCTGCCAATCTAAAGTCAGGAAATGATTACAACTGGGAAAAATTAAAAAGTTTGGTTCTCATGCACAATCCTCATGCACAGTATTTATAGTTCTTTTTCTTCTTTTCTGAAGTATCAAATAATCCATTCTCTCTGTTTGCAGCCACCTGGACATAGCTGGTAACTGTCTTCCCTCCTGTTCTCCCTCTGCAGCACAGGACTCAGTCTTCTGAAGACTGGAAAGTTTCCATTCAAATGTAGTCTTTGGGCTTAAAAGTATAATGAATATGAAATATAAGGGGTTATGATACTCATGTGGCCAGGCTACATGATCTAAAGGTGCCTTCTGGCCATAAGCTCTATCAAATTATTAAACCTATGCAATTGCAGAACATAAAATATAGGATAATGTTAAGTCAATGGGAGTGGTGGAAATTAAGCATCACATGTATTAAAGCTCACATACTTGGCTTCATTAAAGTCCAAGCACCAGAATTTCTCCCAGGCAATCCCATTTCATAGGATAATAAAAGAAAGAGGAAGAAGCTTAAGGGCCACTTGACCAGTGTCTCCCCATATTTGCTAAGTGCACACACTAAAACTAATTTTCAAGGCATTTAATGCCTAAGAGTCAATCCAGCAAATGAAGTAAATCCTGTCTGAGAGAACACCTGCAAGTACTGGCTAAGAAATATTCTCAAAACTGCTTCAATAAGCTTATGTATGCAAATTTAACTCCAAGTACAGACAGGTACTGTGACTCTGTCTCAGCTTCTGGTGACTACAGACTTTTTGGCAGAATAGGGGAAGAAATTGCTTTTTAAATTTGAAAAGTTTCAATATTTAGGGCAAGAATCTAATACAGTTTGAAATAAATCCTTTTAAGTATATTTCTCAGTTACTTCACCTGCAGTTATATATACACACACTCTGTATATATACACACATAACATTTATTTATAAATTTATATGTTTGCTATTAAATTAAGACAGCTTTTTATATTTTCTCACATGTCTCAGGGAAGTGTGGTATCCTGTGCAGTGGAATACCTAAGTTAAACAGATCATAAATATAATATTTTTTTTCCCTGATCAGACTTGTTTTAAACTACTCTCAGTTTTTATTCTCTTTCTTCTCTTATAAATATTCATACCTGTTGGTCCTGATGCAGAGAACACATTGAAGCTCTTCAATACACGAGGTAACTTGCCACTTATATTTTATACCTATATATGTATAAAATCCAGACCACAATATGTAGAGATATTGTTTTATCAATCCTTGATTTTCAGTAATGAAATACCTCCTGGAGAAGATGTAGTTTTCATAGATGCCACACTTGTTGCCCTTGATCTAGATGATATGTGGAAAATCACAGCTCTTTTCTAGGTTGGCTGAATGAGATGTTTTTTCCCATACAAGCAGGTGATGAGATGTTCTGTTCAGGGTTTGCATACCTGCACACAAAATAAATGCACAACTGGACCTCAGGATGGACAGGACTGGAAAAAGCAGTAAGAAGGCCTGAGACTTAGGTCACATGTACAAAGCCAGGGAAAATCCTTTCTCCAAAAAGCCCTTGCAAGAAGCAACTATTGGGACTTGAAAGCTCTCCCCAGGGTCACACAGGTACATGACAAAACAAAATCTGATCTCTGGATTTCTAAGTCATTACTGTCCTGCATATGCTTATTCTCATGAAAGTTTTCTTCTAGTGCAGCATCCAGCTTGGACACCCTAAATAGGAACTCAGGGAATAGGATAACTCAGGTTATCCTTGCATGGGCCTGCATGCCTGAAAATTTGCACTTTCAATGTTTTGATGTTGATAAGATCAAAGGCAACTTCTTTCTGCAAACCCTTTCTAATGAAAGAAAATATACACCTGAAATCTAAAACTCTGACAGAAGTGTCTGGGACTGTAGTTCAGAGGAGTTTTGAGTGAATGGCTATTAGAAATATGCTGAAAATAATCTTTAAATATTAGCTCCATGTGATGTTTCGAAAAGAGTTGTCTTTCTTCCTTGACTGAACATATAAGCATAATTAAAGATGATTTACATTTAGTAAGTGTTGTGGTTTAAGCTGGCAGGCAGCTAAACACCACACAGCCTCTTGCTCACTTCCCACACTGCAGTGGGATGGGGGAGAGGAAGGGGCAAAATAAGGCAAAATTTGTGGGTTCACATAAAGACAGTTTAATAAAATCTAACAGGAAGTGAATAATTAAGAATTAATAATAATAATAAAAATAATAATATAATATAATGTAACTAGAATACACAAAATGAGTGATGCACAATGTGATTGCTCACCACTCAGATTTCCCCCTAGTTTATACATGTTTATATATATATATATCTATATATATATAGGCATGACCTCAGGGTAGGCTGTGTCCCTTTGGCCATTTTGGGTCATTAGCCATGAATGTGTCCCCAGCTCCTTGTGCATCCCCAGACCAGGAATGTAAGGCATCTGCCAAAGTGAAAATTTGTCATATAATTTCTTTTCATGTGAACAAAACTCCCAACTTCCCAAGTTCTTCATAATTTTTTTTTTCCACAGTATCTTTTCAGTCTTCTCCATGTAACAATCAGTAATTTACATAACTTAGGGAATCTAATCTTACTGCTTTACGTTGGAAATGCTTTTTGATTTTTGGCTGACTCCCTTTTCTGACTGTCCATTTGAAACGCTGAGGAAGGAAGAGCCTGGAGAGGGAAGAAGGGCTGGACTCTGGAACAGCTTGAAGTCAGACCACGAATGCAATTCAGGATAAAAGAATGTGCCTTGTTCAATCTTTAAGTCACAAAATCAGACTTAATATTCAATTTTAATTTTGTGTTTTTCTATATAACCTTGAGAAAAATAGTTAAGACTCAATCCTCCATTCCCTGTCTCTAAAGGGAATAATAATATTTATAATAGTAGTACAATATTTGCTTTGGAGGTAGCTGAATGACAAGATGGAGGTATCTGGGTAGTATGATAATGCAGGTTACAAAAGTAGCTTGGAACAAGAATGTACTCAAATACAGTTTACTGGAAATCTTTGCCTTTGGATTTGCCTTTTGAGATCAGAAATAGTTGATCTTTGCACTACCACTATTTTTGTATTTAATAACCTTAGATCCTTCTCTTTGTTCCAGCAACTTGCATATACGTGGACATTTTAACCATAGGTGTGACATTTTAGTTTGAAGTTGTGTGTGTGACAGCAGTTCTTTAAACCAACAGATCTGAACTATTTTAACAGAGTTTATTTGTTTTTCTGATAAGAACTCTGGAATTATATTTGCAAAGACTGGCCTGTGGGTACCAAGGATATCTTTAATAAAATAAACACCTTGAAACAGGTGCCCCTTTCCATGGCAAGCTTCATTTCCACCTAATGCTTATTCTATAGACAGATGCTAATGAAGGACTTATCCTGGTAGGTGCTCTGGATCTAATTGTCTTTAAGGGGGTTAACAGAACTTCTGGTGAATTCAATGACTTCTTACATCCACATTTTTCTTCTTCTTTGTGTAATACAGTCGTTCTCCTTCAATGAGAGTTTGTATCTTCCCATTAACTCATTAACTACACTTGTAAACTGTCACTGAAGCAAGCAGATCTTACAGGAATCTGGACACAATGTTGGCTTTTATTGGTAAAACACAATTACAAAGGTAATTGGCTCCTATATATCTGTGTGACACATTCTTGGCACGAGCTTCTCCCGCTCCTGGATTGCCTTCCCCTCTTCCACTCCTCCTCAATATGTTTGGGTATTGGAGCCAATAGCCTGGTGACCATTCAGAGGTTATGCTTGGCAGGTTTAGAGCACAGATGCTGGATTGCAACACTCAAAGGCTTGCAAGAGCTTTTATACCAAGTTCTCTGAGTGGGTCAGTTGCTTGGACCGTGCAGACATTACAAAATTGTGTTTAGATGTGGTGAGTTAACCTGTGGATGAGTTAAGTCCATTTTGCAGACCTCCAGTGTCTCCTGCTTTATTTTTATCTGGAGAGATCTTGGTTCTCTCACCTTCAGAATCATGTTTTCCAAGCATTCTTACCAAGATGAGTTGATGATGGACTATTCTATGTAACTTTTTTTAAGATGACAGAGTGCCTTGAAGACCACCCACCTAAAAGCCCCTCTTCAGTCATTGAGACAGATTACCATTTCTGCATCCTACTGCAAATAATCCAAAGTGTAAAAGAAAAAAAACATGCCAGGTGGCTGAAGTGGGAAGTGGGGCTAACAGAATGGTGTAAAGCTGTCAATTTTTCCACCAGTCAAAGGCAGTAATCACAGCCCACAAAACACAAACAAATATAGTCATAGTCTACTCTATGATACTTTCTGAGAGCTCCCTTGAACAAGATCCACTATAAATGAGTTATTCCAGGGCAAGAACAAACTAGGTACTGCTTCATGTCCTTTGGGGAAAAAAAACAAACGAAACAGCAACTGAAAAACCAAAACCAAACCAAAACAAACTGTGGTTGTTCCTTGAAACAGTGTCAGAGTCCCTGGTGAAAGTTCTCTTTCAAGTTGTGAGCTGGAGAGTAAAAGAGTTTCACCATGAAAGATGTGAGAGCTCAGTGTTAAGACTAAATTCAGTGAGATGAGGTTTTAAAAATAATATCTCAAAGAAAAACAAAATTGAAATCCTCAGCCACTAAAAGAGCTGAGGCCGTGCAAGATGAAATCTGGTTTAGATGTTGTGCATTGCTCAAGCTCATCCAAAAGAACAAAATGAGAAAATACACAGTTGGAGAATGTAGGAACTTCTTTACCACTCATTTAAATTTCTTCTTTGCAATTCATTCTTCTTTCTCTTTTTGACAGATGAATATCTATAGGGTTTTTCAATAGGGAAAACACTATAAAAATATATATTTTTGGGGAGTGGGAGTTTTGCTTTATTACTGGCAGAACTAATTGTCATTTCCATTTTGACTCTGCAGAGCCACAGAGATGAAATTTTCGGCTCTGAATCCAGTGAAGTCAGAGGGATTTAGGGATGTCCACCAGTTCTGAAATGTTTGCCTTCAGCTCTAAATGAATTTATGCAGGAGCTGGAATAATGTTTAGTTTTTTTCCAGAATACAAAAAAAGCCAATCTCCACATTCTTTGTTTTTTGTAGGTTGGCTAAAGGGAATAATGTCAGAATTCTTCCATTTCTACTCAGGGAATTTTGAGGCAGCTGTGGAACATTCTATATTTTTGGAAGGTCCATTTGCAATTAACACAAGTAGGTGTTCAATAATCAATAAGCACATCTGAAAGTTTAATCAGGATGATTATTTGGAGTAGTGTTACTATCTGTGCATGAAGATTTTCTTTGTTTTCTGTTCTACTGGCCAGAAAATTCTCAGCTTGTTAAGGGCTGAAGAAATGTGGTGTCAAAGAGCAAGTCCAAAATACAGATAAAGCTGTAACCAGAAAGAATAAGAAAATTCAGGCAATGCTGTGCAAAGTCAAAAAAAATTAATCCAAGGACTTTTTTAGTGATGAATTTTAGTATGAAGAAAGATCTTACAAGTAATAATTCAGATTCATATTTAACATAGGAGACAGACCAAAAAACATGTGTGTGTATTTGCACATATGTATGTATGTCTTTTCCTACTGCAGAAGATTCATTTCTTCTGGAAACAAAAATATCTGTGTGGTTTAACTCTCTGCTTTGCAATTGGATGTTTATGAATAGAATAACTGCAGCAGCAAATATGTCATGAGCAATCAATAGGTTGTCATCTATTTCTCTAAAATATTCATCAGATAACTCGAAACAGAACAAATTCATAAAGCTTGTTGAATCAACTTTGCTTATACCAAGCACTGCTGGAAGTATTAGTTCCATTGGCATCTTTAGGAAATCTCACATTTGAGCAAAGATTCACAGTCTGGCCTGGGAGGATTTTGTTCCTTTTTAAGAGTAGAGAATGACATCAATAAATAGAGTAGAAATTTCCTTTGATAATAATACAATCTTAACTGCCAGAAAAAATTACCTAGGAAAGCAATGGATTTTCCACCACTGAAAGATATTAAATCATGGTTTTATATATTGTAAAAGAGATGTTTGATGCAAAAATGACTGAGCAAGAAGCTCTTTTTGATTTCTTACGCTTATGAAAGAAGTTAGACTGTAATTTTCCTTTCTAGTCCTAGAATTTATGAATCTCTGATACTTAGAGTATATTTGCAGATGATTTCTAAAAAAGAAGTGGAAATAGATCAGTAATACCCATTGTTATTTTAATGTAATTTGTTTGCCTCACTGTATATTCTCTACGTGCACCTACAGATCCATCATGCACAAAAATTATGGAATATTTAAATGCATGTCTAATTTAAGTGAACATAACCTTTTGATCTTAAAAATAAACAATCTAACAATAGGAAAATTTGCAATCTGTCGAGACATATTTGAGTTATTTTGCAGTAATTGGCTTGGCAGCAGCTTCAGTCACAGATTTCAGTTTCACAGATTGTCCCCAAATGAATAAAAGGTTTGCTTTGAAATATAATTAATACTGTGTTCAGTTACAAGACTTTCCCAGGTTGTCAAAGGATTTTGAGGGATGGAAGAGAAGAGAAAAGAGAGAAAAGAGAAGAGAAGAGAAGAGAAGAGAAGAGAAGAGAAGAGAAGAGAAGAGAAGAGAAGAGAAGAGAAGAGAAGAGAAGAGAAGAGAAGAGAAGAGAAGAGAAGAGAAGAGAAGAGAAGAGAAGAGAAGAGAAGAGAAGAGAAGAGAAAAGAAAAAGGAAAGAAAAGGAAAAGGAAAAGGAAAAGGAAAAGGAAAAGGAAAAGGAAAAGGAAAAGGAAAGGAAGGGAAAGGAAAGGAAGGGAAAGGAAAGGGAAAAGCAGAACATGAAATAGCTAAACTAAATCAAAAATTTGCTAAAGGTCAGCAGGAAAAAAAAATGCACTGAAATAAATGGCAAAAGCATTTCAGGCATTTTTATTGTTATTATTTTTCTATATCAAATCAACTGTCAACACATAGTTCAATAATGTTCCATGAACTATACAGACACTTTTCTATTGTCATTTAAGGTAACATATGATGATGAAGTATTTGGTCCCACAGTGTGTGTACACTGTAAGAGACAAGAGACAGAAAAGACAAAAGACAAGAAAACCCTATTTTTTCAGAGCAGGAGTAGTAAATATCTGCTTCCATACAAATACATTCATTTGCACTTTAAAGCTATGTGCAAGTGTTTAGGGTTCAAAAGGATTGCTTGGGGAAGTTGCTGACTCAGAGTGCAATGTGCAACAGTGTAGGGTCTGACAAGCCCCTGTCCTGGCAGGAAGCCCTTTTAGACAAAGGGAACTGAAAAACCTCCAGATGTGGGGTCTGACAGGCCCCTGCCCTGAGGCCTGGAGATAAGGAGGTCACACAATCCCCCTGCAGGCCCCTCTTGGAGAAAGAGAGAATCTTTTTGGTTACGGCGAGAGAAGACAGACCCCTGATCCTTTAGGAAACTCTATGTAAAATACCCTAATACCCATTGGTTTCTCACCCTTGCACACCCACCTCTGTACCCCCATAAAAGAGACCCCTCTGCCCCGAGTCAGGGAGGATCCGTCTCTGGTCACCCTTTGTGGGAGATGGAAGAACAAAGCAACTTCTGCGGCACCACCAGCAGGACCTCTCCTCTCTCTGTGCGGGCCTGGCCCTGGGGGTTTGCCTTGCAGAGCAGAGCTGAAATCACTGCTGGATCCCTGAGAGCTGATGGCTGCTGAGCCAGGCACCTCTGCAGGCACCCCCGGCCGAGGGCTGAGAGAAGCCACGACCCCCTGGGAGACGGTTCCTGACGGGATCACCTCTGCAGAGGGTTCCTCACGGGATCACCTCTGCAGAGGGTTCCTCACGGGATCACCTCTGCAGAGGGTTCCTCACGGGATCACCTCTGCAGAGGGTTCCTCACGGGATCACCTCTCCAGACGGTTCCTCACGGGATCACCTCTCTGGGTCCGCTACGGCTTCTTGGGTCTGAGTCTCAGACCCCAACCAGCACCGGCCAGGAGAACCCCCAGACTTACTACATTACAGCAGAAATGGAAAAGTGGGTGCAATTCTGCTCCTCTTCATAATTAAGGGGTTATTCAACTCCGAGTCCTCAACCACTCTGTACTCCAGTTTTTTCCTGACATTTTCCTGACATTCCTGCAGCATGAGATTTGGGATTTACACACAAGGTAGGGCATACAAATCCTTGCTGGAAGTGAGATGAAACCAAGAATCTGATATGTGGGGTAGAACTCTGTTATCCAACCATATTGCTGGGACAGTGCCTGATGGCCACAGGATATGGACAGGGATGCTGAGGGCTTTTATTGCCCTCAGAATCCTGACAGAGCCCATTTTTTCTCTAATGACCTCCCGTGTGACTACTGAGAGAAGGTGGATCCTGACATTTTAGGTGTCAAAATCCCATGGCCAAATAAGCACCAATCTACACAGAAATGTTTGCAAAATTTCCTTGATATTTACCTGCATCTCATGCATCAACAGTTTAAAATATATTGTTAATGGCTTTGCAGTGCACTTCTCCTATTTAAAAATTAACAGCATTCCCCAGTAGACAGCAGTGAGTGTGAACTGCTCAAATCAACACCAACCATATAAAGTCCAATGGAAATGGAACTGTACCTCCTTGGATATTCTTGTGCTGCAGCAAAAATGTTGTTTCCTGCTGAGCTTTCCTAGCTGGCTTTGGAAGGCAGCTCTGGTTGGTATTGCTGCTTCCCCTGGTTTAGTTTTCATTAGAGATGTCCACATCTGAATTAGTTATGCTGCATTCCCATCACTGTCAGTGAAGATAATTCAGGGTTCAGTTTACCCTATGACCATATGGACTTTTAATGAACAAAAATAGATGACCACTTCAGGAATTTAAGGTTGAATAAGAAGCAAAATGCTTTCCAGTGTGATTTCAATTTTATTAATGAACAAAATAAACAATTGCAACAGTTGATGACAGAACAAGTTTTCTCAGATGAACACTAGATATTCCTAAATATTCTAGTTATTTAAAATGAGTTCGCTTTTCTCCAGAACCCAGAAAACCAAAATCCTCTTTGCTTTGCCTGGACTTCAGCTGGGTGAATTAAACACACAAACATCTAAGCTCATTGCTTCAGCCTGTGTGTAACCTGTTATCACTGAACTTGCAGTTCACCAGGAGCTTCACATTGTCAGAGATGATTTACAGTGAATTAATTCCACATATTAACCAGATTCCGTTTCTGTTCAGGTAATTACCAGTGAATTAGCTGAATTACTTGTGTGTGGTGTTTGTCCAAGAGAGTTTGGGGAGGGAAAGGGTGTAGCTGTAGCCTGTGTGCTCCAAGGTAGCTACCCAGAGTGGCAAGGATTAGCAAAAATCTGGTACTGAGACAGGTTGATGTGCAAAATGAAGCTGTTTGCAAAGGATATTGTGAAAGTGTAGAGAGAAGGGGGAGACTGAAGATGTGGCTTAGTGTATATCCTAAATCTGGCTGGAAGATGGGCTTTGAACAAGCTGTTATTTTCCACATGGGAGTAGCATTGCTACAGTAAAATGCCAGATTTCATCCATCATAATGTCATGGCTCATATTAAAATGTCTTGAGGGACCTGAGGGAGGGATGGGCAAAAGACATCAAATCAATTTTCAGGCAATTGCTACAGTTTTCAGAACCTAAGCCCTGTGTGATGGCGTTATGGTTGCACAAAGGGCGGCTGTAAATAAGGTCCATATATCAAGAGAGGAAGTAATTTAGAAAAAGGCTGTGGATTTGACTTTTGCATGAGGCTGAACATACAGTGAAGTACAACCAGGTTATCATTCTATATATTCTTTACAGAGATAAGCACCAAATCCATACTTAGGGGAAATTAGCACATCAGTGTAGTCCTAAAGGTGTCAACTCCGGGGGAGAGTAGCTCTTGTTTAACAAAAAAAAAAAAAAAAAAAAAAACCCCACCCCCTCAAAAAAAACCTGCTCTAGGATTATTTTACATTTGTTTAAATTAGCATTTAGTTATGAGATATGCAAGTCAAACACCATTATATAGCTAGTTTCTTCTGAAAGCTGGAGCATTATGCATTTGCAGGAAAAAAAGGACATTTTTACAAGGTTCTTTTAAACAGAGAGAATGGGAAATTAGCCCCAGGACAGTCCTGCACTAGAAACAAGTAGACTTTGAAAGTTTTATAGACTACATAAACAAGGATAAATAGTTTCTGATGAGTTTTTCAAGACAACAAATGGTCTGTGCACTACAGTGTGCAGGGGGCAATGTTTGTACAAGGTCCCCAAGCAGGTGGCTGAGAAGGAAATTGATCTGCCTAATGGCTTAATATTTCTGGATGCTGTACCCACTTAGGAACTCTTCTGTTTCCAGGTCTTTCTGTTGGCAAAGGACCAGCATATATGAAAATCTATTCAAGGCATCTGAGTGCCTTAATATTCCATCTGGAAACAGAATCCAGGGAGGTGTTTGTGAAGAGTCTAAGAAAAAATACTTGTTTCTCAGGTATGTGCCTGTGGGTATTTGCCTCCTTTTTGAGCCATGTAGAAGGAAGTGAAAAGAAAAACTTCCGTGAAAGCAGGTCAGGAAAAGAGGTTTAATCTGAAATGGTCATTACCATAGATGTGGTTGACCTGTGACAATCACTAAAGAAAGAATTTTCCTTGTAAATGTGCAGTTTTAGTCTTAGGCAAGGAAACATTAAGATTTGCTACCCAGCATCTGTTTATATCTTGTATAAAATTAGCAGCTGGCCTCAATCCTAGCCAAAGTGGACATATGGCTGAATAAAAAAAAAGTACAATACTTAACACTAATCGACATACTTGTTGGCACTAGATCTGGGTGAATAATTCAGTTTCTTTTCTGTTTGGTAGCCACACAAAAAAGGTAGGGAAATTAGCTACAGCAAAAATTTTCTGCAAAACCAAAAAGATTGCACAATTATATCTGTTCAAGTGTTTCATCAATACAAACACATAAATTTACTTATTTTCTTTCTAAGGTTAGTTGATGTGGTTACTTGATCTTTTTTCTGTCATTGGAGATGATTTGCTTAATTACAAGATACTCTTCCAAAACATGAAGTCAGTTAGTTCTGGTGAAAGCAAAATCACGCATTTTAAAATAATGAAACAAAATAATAGTGCATTCTCAAAGGGTCCCTTTTCTTTTTCATTGTCTTCATGGCTAAAAATAATTAGTGATTTTGCCTCCAATTCCAGAGATTTTTTATTTTTTCTTTA
Organism: Lanius collurio; assembly: GCA_020086605.1. Taxonomy (NCBI): domain Eukaryota; kingdom Metazoa; phylum Chordata; class Aves; order Passeriformes; family Laniidae; genus Lanius; species Lanius collurio. Next base: position 2,663,121 of record JACBWW010000049.1, read on the forward strand.
CAGATTTATGCTTCAGTAAATCAATAAATTCACTGTTCACTAGGGAATAAAGGAAACAAACTAACAGATAGGACAGTACTCATTTTTAATTCCATAGTGAACTAATGTACATGGCAACCAAAATAAATATGCATTTAATCTCTTTGTGTGGGCCAGCTAGTCTGGTGTCCATTGGATACTGAGAATTTCCTCCTTTGGCTTTATTTGCCATACTAACAACCTCAATGTGTAAATTAGTTTGATGGTTTGCTCTTTCTTCCAGCCCAGACCTCATAATGATATTTATTAGTGGTTCCAGTATAAAGTATCTGTCTTTTGTGCACTGTCCATTGTGAAGCAGAGCTTGCTGTGGTCAATAAGAACTTCTTTATAATGAACAAAGGAGATGCATGGTAGTTAAAAAGTCTCTCAGACCATAGACTATTTCTGATAAAAAAGATTTCTGGGTTTGGGTGAGGAGATCTGTTTCTTTGGGTGAGCTGTAAAAAAGAATGAAAAACTCCTTCAATCATTTCTACAATATCGATGTTTATTTCCCCAGAAACTTTTGTCTAATGAAAATGTAGCTTAGCTTACAAAGAGCAGAAGATGTGGATTGCACTTTGTGAACTCTGATTTGTATATTTTATGCTCCAAGAGCCCTCCTCTGATTTCTCTGATTTTACACCACTGGTGGAAATGATGCTACTGATTGTTCAGGTCTGATTTAACAAAGTGCATTAATGACTAATTCTGTGTAAGCCTGTTAATATGGCATTAAATTCAACCCTTTACTTGAGCTTGTGTGCTGGCCTTCAGTTACCATTCCTAAAGGTCACAGGTGTCCCTCAGGTTCTGCATCACCTTTGCCATGTCTGCACAGCTGTCGTGCATAGCCCCCGGCACCCGAAATGGCACCAGATGTCTCCTCATAGGGGAGTGGATGCATCTCTGAGGACTGGATGCAGCTCCAGCTTCAAATGAGGTGTCTGGGATGTATGCTCACAACTGAATAGGTTCATTTTTGTCCACAGAGCCTTCAAAGTTCTCCAGCTTTTTAAATGAGGGACCAGCTGAATAACTCTCATCTCCATTGAGCTTAATTTCATTGACCACACACTCATTTAGTATTATTTGAGATGCTCAAGTGTCTTTAAGATGTTCTCATGGTGCTTACAAAAATGGCACGTGACATACAGGGACCTTTGTCTGCTGGAGGAGCAGCTCCAAGTGGGATTCTCTGTGGACATGGCAGTACATGTCAGAATAAGGACAAACTGATTCAAACCCTTCTGGCTGTACTGGGAAATAACTTCTTAGAATTGCTAAGTTAAGTCTATACCAACACTTAACACCACAACCCCTTGAGATCTGTAGGGCTGGCAGATGTGACACAGACCTCAAGAAGACTCAGGCCCCTCTTTAGCAGGAATTAGATAGGCTGAGTTACCTGCAGTGCATTAAACACCAGCTGTGCGTTAGGCAGCTGAATCAGCCGTGTGTCTGTGCTGGGTGGTGCAACAACAGTAAATCCTTCTTGATCTCACAGAAGCCCCTGCAGAATCAAAACTAATTTTCAAAATCTGAAGCTGAATCCCATCCAGAACAGGGTGGTCACCTAAACTGGGCACACACAGCACCAGCAAAGCAGTTAAGAATGCCTGTCAGAGGATAAAAATAGCTTTATAGTCAAGTGTTAATATGCACATGCTTAAAATGGACTATGAGCTTAAGTGATTTGCTGATTCAGACCTTGAAGTGCTTGACCAGTCTTTCCCTCTGCAAAGCTCAGATTAGAAAAGCATGTGATTTTCCTTCTTTTTCTTTTTTTTCCCCCTTTTTCCAAGGCAGGAAATAATTTCTCACCTTTTTAAGTGCCACTTTTCTGTGGGTACTGTAAAAATTGTTAAATCTTGTGAAAGTGCCAATTAGAGACAATAATTACTTGACTTGTCTTCTTTAGCATTAAAAATGCCTAAAACTATCTGTCCTTGGCAGCTGGAATTTTTACTTCTGTGCTTTTCTGACTTAGGAAAGACTGTTTTTTTGTGGAATTTGCTACAATGATCAACAAGACAGTCATCTCAATTGTAGAACTTCACTGTCCTAAACTGATAGTCCTAATGTCTTTATTTCATTAATTAATTTCAGTAATCCTTTCCAGTGTAGTTCATATAATCACTGTAGTCATAATATAATATAGTATAATATAATATAATATAATATAATATAATATAATATAAAATGAAATAATATAATATTTAAAATAATTTGAAAAGATTCATATGAACTGTAACTGCAACATACATTTTATGTAGAAAATACTTCTAGATGAAGCTTTCTAAAATTGTATTTGATTTTGCCACCCAAAACAGTATTTTCAAGGAAGATAAAACCAGTTTGTATTAATGAAAACCTAATTTACATGAAAACTATGTATATAAATGAAAGTGAGTGAAATGCAAAATTATATTCTTTTATATAATTCTGTCCACATTTTCTGGGATGACAAAGTGGAAAAACTCCAAATTAGCTAAAGCATTTTGACGTATTTCTGCATTTTAGCACATCCTCTACAATCTTAAAAATCCTACAGGTATTTTTTCTGGAATGTTTTTATGAGCTTTTAATAATTCTCATGTGTAAAATAAAAGAACTATTTTAGCTGTACATTAGGTACTTTCACTGGAAACTGCTTCCAACCAAATTTTACAAGGAGATTTTTGGGGTTTTTTAAGTATTACAGATTATTTTCAGAACTATTCAACACCACTTCCATCTAAAAATGTGTATGCATAGGTGGGAGTTGATTAATGGTGCTAAAAACACTTTGTGTAGGATCTTATGCTAATTATCCTTTACACCATAACCTGTGTCAGTTTTAACAATCTAAATTAGCATTTTCTCTTAGGACTGGAGGAATGTGAGAATTGTGAAATTGGCTCAGTAAGCTGAATTAACAGTGCGAAAATTGAGATGTTTTGTCTTTCCGTATTAACATCTGCTTCCTGGACTAAATGTGATGTTCTAATCTAAGTGATGGAGATGAAAAAAAAAAAAAAGGGACGAAAAGAGAGAGGAAGAAAAGATGGGGTGAGGGAGAAGAAATTAAAATCTTGCTACATTGTAAAAAAAGTGTAATTGGTGACAATTGTTATCAGCAGTTCCAGGTAATCATGTCGGGAATAATGGATTTTTGACATGCAAGTCTTGAAAATTGGTTGCATTATTGTTGATGCAAATAGTTTAGTTTCTTTCCTATTACTGCTGCAATATAATGGAACACAATCTTATAGGCAGTGGGTGATACAGACAGAACATTGCTCAGATAAAATCCTGATTGCAAATGGTTCCATTTGGTTTATTCTATATTCTACTAGGAACATAAGTCTATCTGGGCTCATTACATTATTAAACTAAAACCCCACAATTATGAAGAAAAAAAAAGGAAGCTTTTATTATTGTTTCCTCTCCTAAAATTGGAGGATTATTCAGATTTTAGGTCTTAGTGAGTTGATAAACAGCAGTAATCAATGGCAGCGAGAAGAAATTTGCGTTTTCAAAATATAATAATCATTCCCAGTCCTGTGAACTGCCCATTGTTGCTCCTTATTACCACAACCAATACTGTGTAAAATGTTTCTGGAACATTGTGAACTGCCCATTGTTGCTCCTTATTACCACAACCAATACTGTGTAAAATGTTTCTGGGCTGCCAGGACGGCATCTGAGCAAGAAGCAGCTCCCAGGCAGCAGCTCCAGATGTGTGCAAGTCAAACTGCAACTTCCTGCAGGCTCTGCTTACCATTCCTGGGAGCACGAGGCTGGAATGAAAAATTCCCAAATCCAGTCAATGCTGGAAGTTGCATGTTTTTTCACAGAATTAAGGCACACAGATGTTGCCCTGATTTTTAGAAATCTTTTAGCCTTCTGATGTTTTCATTCTAGTTGCAAACTTTCCCACACATTTTCTGTAAACAACTCAGTTGTTTTGCATTCCTTCATAGAGGTGGAGAAAGTTGATGGATTGGTAACTTGTCCAGTGTCATTGGAGAGGTGGCCCTTTCACCCTCCAATCCACTGTCACTTTTGTAAAACTATAAATAGTGGAGTCAGAAAATAAACTGGTCCTTTTTCTCACCTTCAGCTGTGGTGTTCACACGTGTGTGCTCTCGTGTCCTACAGTGACACACAGAAATTTAAAAGGAAATAAATAAATAAATAAGAACAAAGAAATCAGCAACTCAATGACAGCTACTGGAAAGATGTTGGGGCAAAGAGAGAGGTGTGGGCCACTCCAGGTGGCTGCTGTCCCACTAATGCAGGCTGAATGGAACCAGGGTTGGGGGTGGCTCCCTGGGGAAGCTGCCTCCCCAGGGCTCCAACCCTCTGTGCTCTGGCTAGGCAGGAGGATACGAGAGCAGCAGGTTTTAGTTCCAGAGTTGCTTCCAGCTCACAGATTTTCCTAATGCTGATTGCCTGAGCTCTTGGAGCAAACTCAGAGGTTGGAGAGAGCTGGTTCAAGGTTCAGCTCTCATCCTTCCATTCTTGGCAGGAAGAAAAGAGGGGAAAGAGTTTCCCACTTCTATCTTCCTTACAGATTTTGCTCAGACTTGTAAGAAAGGAATAATGAGATTGGCCCCCAGTCATCACTTTATTAAAATAAAAATCCTTCCTGATAGCCCAAATGTTATCTTTAAAATCTTATTACTTGGCAGAATACACTTTTGTCCTATTCCTAGCAAAGAACAGTTTAAACTATTTATTTTATTTTATTTTATTCATCCCTGCAGCATTGCCATATACAGCCCCTCAGAAACATGGTATCACTTTTCAAGAATTCAGTTCAAATTGAATTTCCAGATCTTAAAGGGACTCCTGGCAAAAGAGATTACAAATACAAAAACACAGAAGGCAGCATGGATACCCCAATTATGGTATTTATGTTCATGCTTTGTAAACTAGCACAATCCAAGGGATCAATAAAATAGTTTTGAAAGATCTGACTGAAGGAAATTGTAAATGAGTTCCTATCCCACTGACATTTTGAGGGCGAGCATGCACTCCCATTAGGGATCTGCTTAGGAAGCAGCACTCCCAAGCACAAGAATCACCCCAGCCTGAGATTTGCTTATCAGAACTACTTTGGGCCTGGCTGAGCTGGAGTTCATCCCCCCACAGGTGCCCCCACATTGCTGTGCTGTGCTCTGGTGTCTAGAAAAGTGCTGATAACACCCCAATGTTTGGGAACTGCTGGGCAGAGCTGGCACTGCACCAGCAATGCCTCTCCAGCATCTTCCCATGCTTTTTTTCACCCTCTTTTCTTGTGCCCACCCAACCTTTTTCTTTTGGTGTAGTGCATTTATGTCAATTTTAGTAAACTTATCTCAACCTACGAGTTGTGTCCCATGATATTTTCTCTGCCCTGTCCAGCTCAGAAGGGGGAGTGGAGTGACAGAGAGGCTTGGTGGGCACCTGGCAGCCAGCAAAGATCAGCCCACCCCACTCTTTTAAGTTTATGTGGACTTCAAAGAGCCCAAAGTGTAAACCCTGCTCTGTTCTGGCTACCCCAGAATGTCAGGAAATACACAGTATTCAGGGAAACCTCTGCTTTAGTGGGTTTTTATTAAGTTGCATAAAGACCCAGGCAGGGGACCTGTAGTTCTAATACAGTAGCAGATATTTCTGTCCCTACTGCTAAATTAGGGGTCTCTTTTATGGCTGGTCTCACTCATCTTATAGGTCTTTTCCAACTCAGATGACCCTACATTCTATGCTTTATTCTGCTGCCCATCTCACACCAGGCTTGTGCCAGTTGAGCAGAGAGGTTTATGCATCATTATTTGCTAGTTTCTTGTCTAACTCTCTGAGCTGGGTGTTACTAAACATTATATTTACATTTTCTTTTAGCATTGCCTGAACATCTGCAATAAGAATGTTGCTATAACCTGACAATCACATTCTGGTAGACATAAAATCAATTCTTAAGCACCTGTGAATTTTCCCTAGTTTCTTCCACTTTATCCCAAAGAACAGTAAAAGTGACAAATTGCAGCTTAGTTTCTCACCAGAAGCAATTTCTTCCCAAACACTCAGGATGCTCAACAGGATCATTCACCATTCCCACTCCACGATCAAAGACAAACCTTTTCCTGTGCTAACAGGCAACTCACTCCTTTGAAAACTGTTTTTAAATCCTGGATATCACAATCCATACTGGTTAGTCTGCACTTGTCCATCAGCTGGGAGATTGACATGGGTAGGGTAACATCAGCTCTGCTGGTTCATCTGCTTTCTCCTGACAAAGTTCCACTCTGGGCAATCTGTGCTAAAATCATCTGTGACCAGAATCTCTTAGGACTGGGATGTTCATGTCCAGAGCTATGAGAAGAAGGTGGTTCTGGCACTGTCATATTGTGTGTGCTCCAGTGATGAACATTTTTAGAAAATCTTATTTTTATTGAATGTATCTGTTTTATGTTCTACAGTCTCTTGGGGGTGCAAAGGCAAATTAATTTAATAATAGAATGATTTTTTACCAACATCTGTTTGCAATCTGGCCAGGCTGTTATAAATATCACTTCCATGTGTATCAAAATGAAGTCTTGTATTACTTACACTTCTAGAAAGCATTCCAGAGCTCTTTTGCTTTGGAAGGATTTTTATTTTATTTTTAATTTTATTTTCTAAAATTGAATAATAACACTTTTGGACATTATAAAGCAGTAATTTACCATTCCCCAGATGGTAACATATGCAATAGGTAGTCTGTTGTTGCAAAAGCCTGAAGAAAATAGGAAAGACAGATGCCAAGCCAAAATTATACTTTTTTCTTTCTTTTAGGAAACAAATGGAAACCAACCAGTCTCTAATCCAATGACATTATTTTTTTCCTTTTTTTTTTTCTTTCTTTCTTATTTGGTTCTTTGAATAATGGTGATGTTAAGGGAGGGCCACTATTGGTAAAAAGGAGTCCAAAAAGTAGAATTAATTCAAAGAGAAAGGCCCAAGAAACAACCAACTCAGTACTTGCAGGTGTTGGGCACCACCAGTTGGCAAATCACATCAACTCGTGGCTTTATGAAATGCTGATGAAGAGCTTGTGTTTAAAAACTTTGTCAGATCAGGGCACAGACCTCAGCCCTCAGCCTTTCGTGTTGAAAGACGACTGTTGTTGTAAAGAAAATTTCATGATGATGGTGATGATGATATTACTATTATCAATAAGTTATTATTATGGTTTTCCTATTTTGTAATTATAGGGAAAGTCTAACTCTGAGTGCCCTGGCACCAGGTGAGCATCCTGCTGTTTCCCTCATGGCCAGTCATTCCCCAGGGCTTGACTTCATGTTTTAGGTACCTCTCACCTCACAGGTTGGGAGAAAGTGAGGTCAGGAGGATCCCAAGCTACAAATCCTGGGTGTAAGGAAAGGTTTTTAATTGCCCAGTTGCTGAGGGTTGTTTGCTTGACAAGTGTTATCCTGAGTTTCTTTGACAAATGATGGCACACAAACCCACCTACCACCTGCAGCACATCTTCTTAGGAGCAGTGGGCACAAGGAATTAAATATTTTAAATTACATTTCACATATAGCTAAACAAAAACAAATTCCTAGTCCTAACATAGTAGCCCCAAAACCTCCACATTTTTTTAGGGTTGACCTCACATCCTGGAAGGTTGGAGCTCTCTATGTGCCCCTGCCCATGGCAATGAAGCATGATACTGATGAGCAGCACAGCAGAAGAGCAATTTGCTAAATACATGAAAGTTTAGGATTTTTTTCTTCTTTAAGAGCTGGAATCTCTCTTTCCTGTAAAATAATAAGACAACAGTGTACTAGCTTGGGCTGGACATTGCCATAGTTCAACATTTCCCTGACTTTGTTTTTCTTCCATGTTTTTTTCCTGCCCTTGCAGGTCGCAGCTCCATATGATGTCACCTGACCACTCAAAGCTATTTAGAAGACCTGAGAGTGCAAACACTCTGAAATATATGGAGATTAATTACATGGGATTATGAAGAGGCAAAGGAGAAGATAATGGAAAGTCAACAGACCTGGGCTAGACCTAAGATCTGAAAAGAAAAACCAACCAAAAAACCCCCAAAAAAAACCAAACAAAAAACCAAACCCTGTTGTATGATCTTGGACAAATCTATTTAAGTCTTTTTTCTTTCTGTGTTGGCTTAGTTGGTTTTGTCATCTTTGTCCTTTCAAATATAAAGCTCTCTGGGACAAGGACTGTTTTCTCCTTTGTCTGTACAATGTCTAAAACAATACACTTCAGCCTTGGTGGAAATCTTCAAGTGGAATTGCAAGGATAGTAATTATGGAATCTTGGTATCCAGTGTCACAAGCACTAAATGAGTTAATAGAGAAGTGTCAGTATTAATATTGACAGAAGAACAACAGACACAGCCAAGAGGGGGAAAAAATCACCTTCAGTGTTCGAAAAATCCATAATAGAGGAAGTGTTTCTTGTGGAGTCTGTTTTATTTAGACAATAAGACATTTGTTCAAATTACAATAGACATTCAAACACTTCTTATTAGGAACTTTAAAAACCTGAAGGAAGCTTTCTTTCCTTTTTTTCCATTGAATTCTACAAGAAAGAGAGAAAAGCTCTTGCTTTCTTCTTGCCCTAAGAGAGACATATCTACCAACAAGAGAAACATTTGCTAAATATAATGGTTTATTTTTGATATCAAAGGGTTTTGACCGTACCCATTCTTTATAAACATTTTCCAGCTTCTTCTGTGTCATTTCCTTTTTCTAAAGAGCCTCAGCTGCTCAGTGTGGAAGGTGACAATGAGGCTCAGAGCACTGCAGTGTACCAAAGGCATTGTACTGAATATCTGTGTGTATTTGAGAATGATGAAAATGAGAGAACCTAAGTTTGCACTGCTGGAAAGGAAAGCATACAATTGTGCAATTCTATTGATATAGAAGTGTTCTCTGGGTTCACAGGCTAAGCCTGTTGATGAGGAATGAAAGTGTTTACATATCTTAATTTCTGTGAGGCAGAATATTTACCATTTTAGCTCCTCACTGTGAATAGAGAATCAGGTTTACACGGCCACTGGAAGCAACAAAGGATTTCAATGAGTTTGTAACATAATATGCTCAAGCTTTCAGGATAGTACAGCAGTAGGAAATTAGCACATCTAATAAACTGCTTTTTGTGAGAAAGCTGGGGTTAGGAATATGTGGACTTAGAGAAGGATCCTGCAAATACTTGTAAGTAGCATTTATGCTCCTAACATATACACATGAGGTGTTTGGAAAGCCCAATTCACTTCAGTTGGACCACTTATGTGTTTAAATTGGACACGTGCTTGGTGTTCTGCTGGGCTGACATGCCCAACCTGATGCTTGCAGTGGAAATGAGGAATGCATTTAATTATCATGAAAAGAAGCAATTCGCAGGACAAAGGATTAGACTGCAGGAAATTCCTACTCTTGTGTGGAAAAACTAACATTGCAACATTTATCCTTAAAAACATCCTTTCAAAACATATAGTATTTTCAGCAGCAAATTATGAGATCATCAGTTTATTATCATTTAAAAATAAGGGAAAAGATCTGGAAAGTTTCCTCTTCCCTCAGTTATCCCACTGATGGGAAGAAAATCCCATGAGGTCAGTGCTAAGAGAACAGGCCTGAAGTTGCAGACTTGAACCTTCTCCAGTAGCATATGGAAAAGCAAAGGTTATTTGCCTTCTCTCACTGCCTCATATCTACATGGTTTTGGCTTCAAACCATCCCTGTCACATCTGTGCAAGAAGGAAGATCTACTTTGTTTTTAAGATTCGTGGCTTCAGGATAATGTTTTAGTGATATTTTCCAGAGAAAAAGAGCACACACTCCCGAAATGTCAATCCTGCTTGATACAGTAAAGGATCCTGTGTCAGTAAGTAAGTTGCTACAGCCACTATAATATAACAGAAAGTTAAATTATACATGTTTGGTTCTGTTCCCTTATTCTGCTTCTCAAAACTGGAGGAGGACAAGGTCTGGTTGTGGTTTGCTTTGTTTTTTTTGGAAGATATTTTAGTAATCTGTCTGCACTGCGTTTGGAAATGCAATTAACTTCATATATTTGGACATTTCTGTGCAGTCATCAAGTGCTAAGGAAAAGGTGCTAAGAAAATTCACAAAAGCTTTTGGCTCTCCTGTGTAGCAGCTGGCTGAACAGATAGAGGGTTGGGGTTTCTTTTTGGAAGTGGACAGACCTTTGAAGTCAGCAAAATAACTCTTCTGGTTTAGATTCAATTTTCAGTCAATTGCTGGTCAGATTAGCTGTAGGACTGCAAGTGTCTGCCTGGCGATGAGCTAAAGCAATTAGATGCCTGAAGCTTGTCATCTCCTTGTTAACAGGCTCCTGGGTATGCCTGCAGCCCCCTTATTTGCAGAAGACTGTAATTCAAATGACATCTGTGAGTTATTTATAGGAAACCAGTGCTGGAGCTGCAACCCATATAAAATCAGCCACTATTTTAGTTCCCTGGCTCCTGTGCTTCAGGATGCTCTTGACATCAAATGTAGGGTCAAGTCTAACCTGTAGGTTTTGATTTTGTCTTTTGTCCAGCTGAATTCAGAAATCTTTCTACTACCCTGAGTTCAAAACTCTGTTGGGGGCTCAGTCCTGGGAATGCTGGGTATAATAAATTGAAAAGGGTGCAGAAATAAGAGGGGTGGGGGCAGCCTCAGGACCCTCTGTCAGCAGAGAGCCCCCAGCCAGCCTTGCAGAGCCAGTGTTTGTCAGAGAATATTCACACACACAGCTCCTAAGGAAGGCACCCAGGCACCAGGCAGGAAATTCGGTCACATCTCTGCTCAATCAGCTGCAGAGATGGAAATGCTGGGTAACAGCAACATTAACTGTGAGAAAGGAGCTGTGTCTGCCCTGTCATTCATAAGCAGACACATTTTCTCTGCTTGTTGAATTCATCTGCTGCTGCCATTTATTCTGTGGCTGGTGCTGCTCCTTCTGTCTCCACAGCAGCACCAGAGCTAAGCTTGCTCCTTCCCTCCTGCAGCACACAGGGATAAATCACACCAGTTCAGCTTGCTCAGACCAGCATGACACCTCCTGGGTTAAGCCTACAGAAAAAACATGGCACATTTGGTTACTTTTAATCATCAGGTTCCCTTTTCATAACTTCCCCTTCATTCCCATTCCAACTCCTTCCCCCTTAAAAATCACCTGGAAAGAAATAATCTTCAAGTCAGACACAGATGTTTAAGTTTGAGCTGAACAAATTTAATTAGTGCATAGAACTAAAAACTACAGTTGTGTCAGCCCCTTGGTCTTAATATGTATTAAAAGTGTTATTTAGGAACAGGTGTAATTTACTTCATAGCATAAAATTGATCAGATCAGTGCATATCAAAATTATACACGAATGATGAGATTATGGTAATTAATTAATCACCTAAATGTATATTTAAAGTGACGCTTGACAGAGAAGAGCCAAGAAGTTCAAAATTAATCATTAATCCACACAAAATTGCATATATCTAAGCACCATTTCTGTGGATCTTTCATAGTTCTTACAAATAATAATTAAACAAATATGTTTTAACACTGGAAAATAACCTTAGAAACATATTGGGATCCATTTTTATTACCACTGAGTTATCTCCAGGATAAATGTGTTTGTGTTATGCACAGGGAGATGCCAGACTGACACATCCATTCAGGAGTGCCAAACTGTGTTCACCCTGACTGCTGAATTGCTTCCAGTGAGAGGTTCTGTCACCAGATCTTAATTAAGCCTACTGTTGATAAAGCTCAAACCAGATTGAACACAACACATTCTTCATTGCTCCAGTCATTCCTCAGGGACATCAGGAACCAGAAGGGGAATCAGTTGTTACTTGTAGGTACAACCCACTCCTGCTTTGATATTGCAAAGGATTGAGGAAGTTGTGATCACCCCTGAAAACCTCAATTAACCATTGTTATCAGTTTATCATTTCTCATTCTTGTGAGAGTGAGAATTTATGTATTTTTTTTTGTGTTCACATATTGATATGTCTGTGTATTTGCTGGGTCCCACCTCCTACTCCAACAGAGGTCTGCTCAATGCATTGGATGAAGTCTAGAAATTAACTTAAAGTCTAGAACTCAACTTCTACTACAAGATAGATCTTCCTTCTTGCACAGATGTGACAGGGATGTTTTGAAGCCAAAACCATGTAGATACGAGGCAGTGAGAGAAGGCAAGAGAGAGAAGATCATCTTCTTCCAACCCCCTGCCATGGACAGAGACAGCTTCCCCTGGACCAGGATGCTCAGAGCCCCATCCAGCCTGGACTGGAACACTTCCAGGGATGGAACATCCACAATGTCTCTGGCAACCAGTTCCAGTGCTTTATCATCCTCTATTTTTTTCCCCCCAATTACATGGTAACATCAGGAGTAATTTCTTGTCTTTTATAAATCCTTAGTTTCTTGACTCTGAATTTACCTTCTGTTCCTATAATTCTTTTCTGTGCTTGAAGGATGAAAAGCATGAAAGCACAAAAAATTCATTTCTGAGCATGCACATCAGAATAAATTAAAGAATTTAGATAGGTCCAGGAAAAAGGAAAAAACCCCAAAACAAAACAAAACAAAACAAAACATAACATAACAAAATTCAAAACAAGTAAAACAAAACAAAATAAAAAATAAATAACAAGAAAAAAACTCACAAAAACAAAATTAAAAAACCCTGCAAAAAAACCAAACAAAAAATAAAATCCAAACAAAATAAAACCCCAAATAAAAAAAACAAAAACCAACCAAACAAAAAAACTCAAAAAAACCTAGAAAAAACAACAAAAACCAAACAAAAAAAAAACCCAAAAAACAAAAAGACAAACAAATAAAAACCCAAAACAACAACAACAAAACAAAAAACCAAAAACAAACAATGCAAAACCCCAGACCCAGCAATTTTAAAAGCAAATTATCTAATTAAAAACTTCTTAACATTTGGACTGGCAGACCAGATAATTATTTGAGTTTTTTGATAAGCAACTTTTTCTCTTTGCATCTACTCACATAACATCTATGGAGAAAAACTGGTGAAGGAGCTGTGGGGATCAGGCAGATACAGATTTTTACATCTGGCACAAAAATTCCAGTCCATTAATTTCTCTGAAAAGCCCTATGTCAATATGTGCACACCACAGCCAACAAGTGGCAGTGGTACATGGCTGGTATGGGAATAATATTAGTATTCATGTTCTGGATAACAAAACAGTGGTTTGGAAATTTAGGAGCATTGGAATTGACTTCCAAGGTCTCCTGCCAGATAACTGTGAGCCCTTCAAAGGCTGTTCCAGCTGTTTTCCTAGGTCCAAATATATTTCTCCTTTTCTTCTTTGTTTGGAAGTTTTGTCTGTTTAATTTGTCAATTCTCCAGGGTGGGGAATGTCTTGTTATGCACAGAAAGGAGTCTTGATCTCAAAGGAGCTCTATGATGTGCCTCAATTCAAAAAATCAGTTAACATTAATTTCATACATCTTTGTCCCTGTTTAACTTGCTTTGGAGTATGGGCAAAGCATCTAATTTGGTGAGCATATTTTGAAAATGAGAGTTGTCTTCTGAATTGCTTTTGGCTGCTGGTTTCAATGCATTTTATGGTCACCTAATGATAAAAAGTGAGCTTCATTTACAGAACATAAATGTTTTGAAGTTGGACTAATGCATCTGGTGTTAATTTCCAAGATATTTAAGTGTGGTTCAGTGGAATAGCCTGGTGTGGCCAATGTAGTGTGGATCAACATTTTGTCCATAGAACTTTATAAATTCAAGAGATCCATAAAAAGATCTGACACAGTAATACTGGCAACACACCCAACTATACCTTTTCAAAAGGCATTTATAGAGTTTAATGTGTGCAATCTTGGTAAACTGATGAAAAATTAAACGTTTGATTTTACCATAATGGTTTTGTTGAGCTATTAGGCTCTGCATGTTAGTAAGATCTTATAAATCACTGGGATAGAACTCAAAAATTTCCAAGCAAAGACAAAAGGTGTCATGCAGAAAACAACTCCAGGCTTTCCTTGGCAACTTCCTTCCCTCATCTCACCTTCTGCCTTTGTGCAGGGAGCACCAAAACACCAGCTCTCATTGCCTTGCCTCTGCTTTTAACACCAGATCTCACTTCCACAGCCAGCACTGCTCACAACAGCCCAGACAGAGACAAAATTGAAGCTTCCTGTTCCAGATGAAGAAACACATCCAAGACGTGATGAGCTTGGCACTGGTGATGGAGAAAAGTAGCAGTCACTGCAGAGAGTGTGAACAGAGATGTGAGGGGAAGGTGCTTTTGGAGTCCAGATGCTGGAGACTACGATGAGAAGACAAGGATCCAAGGATGAGATCTCCACAGCAGAGGGACTAAAGCTGGACAGAGGTGAGAAAAGAAGCTTTAAAATCTCACACTTATGCTTTTCTTGTGGATCCATGTTCTTGCACATGCAGCAGAGCATAGTTTCTCCTCTGGAGTAATCTTTGTCATTTGGGTTGAGTTGTTTAGTAAAACTAACTAAAAAACGTCATGAAAAGCAAGGAGCTTTAAAGCCTTATTCAGGCACTGTAGGACTTAGATAATGCATAAATTCTCTACTCATTATTTCTGAAAATTTTGCAGCTGCCCTCTTACCAGATTTTGCTGATTGTCTTCCAAAATGAGAAATATCTCTGACTGTTTAGCATAGAAAGGAAAAGAGAGCGTTAAAGCCTAAGTGATGAATTAGCAGACAAAGTTGATGCCAAGGGCAGGCTGGTGTAAGTCTCCCCTATAATTATGAAATTATACAAAAGATAACTTCCTAATTTGGCACTGATTATTTTTTGACTTCATAAAACTACAGGGATAATTCATTCATTGCCCTTTTCTGCTTTTTTTTAATTAGGTATTCTCAAGAAATCCCTTCTTCAGCATCAAAGTTGTTGTGAAGTGGGAGTAAGACAAGATTTTTTTTCCTTCTCTTAATTATTTTAGATAATGATGTCAGGATGCTGAAAATTTTTTCTTGATGGGTAAAAGCTTTCTGCAACTTCAGAGTACCCCAACCTGTCTAGAACTGCTGCATGAAGGTAAAGCAAAGTTCAAACAAATGGAAATCCTGACATAGACCCAGAGATGCAAGGGCCAAAGGTGACATAGAACTCCTAGGTTGTCCTAAGTGCCTTCAGCACAGTGGTGTCCTGCAGGATCCCTGGCAGGTACTGATCTCTGCACTCTGGTGACCAGTGACAGGATAAGAGGGCCTGAAGCTGAGTCAGGGGAGATTTAGGTGGAATATCATGAAAAGGTTTTTAACCCAGAGGGTGGTTGGGCATAGAACAGGCTCCTCAGGAAAGTGGTCACAGCCCCAAGCCTGACAGAGCTCAAAGAGCATTTGGACAATACCTTCAGGCATGTGGTGTGACCCTTGGGGTATCCTGTGCAGGGCCAGGAGTTGGAGTTGATGATCCTGATGAGCCCCTTCCAACTCATCTTATTCTGTGATTCTATGATTCTGTGATTTCTCCTTCTCCTCATTTTACAGTAAGCACTGGATAAATTGCATTAACAGCCCCTGAAGCAGAAACAGAGGGATCCCAACTCCAGGGTGGTACCCCAAGAGATTCTGACTCACCCCAGCCTTCTGCTTTCAAAAGTCTTGCACATCTTTCTGCACCCTCTATAAATGTAGGTGTCACCTCCTCCTCCTCTTCTGCCTCCTCCTGCTCCTCTCCTCCCTCCTCCTTCTTCTCCTGATATTTTGCAGGCAGATGCCTATCATCAGCTCTGCTTTACACCAAAAAAAAATCAGTGTTCGCATTCTGAGTGTGCTCATCACATTGTCCTCCAAGGGATGCATGATGGAGGAAAGCTTTGCTGATGTGTCCTGGGCAGACCTGGCAGTCAAACACTGAGCCCTGCCAAAGTGGTGGCAGTTTTGGAGACAGCTCAGAGACTGCCAGGCATGCTGGGAATTATTTAGTGGAGACACAGGCTCCAGCAGATTTAAAAAAAAACCCTAAATATTTATAGACTTACTCCGTGCAGGTGACCTGAGAACAAAGTGAAACAGTGAATGACTGAAAACTAATGACCTATAGTCACACCTGGGTATTCTGAGAATCCAATTTAATGCTTAATCACAAGTACTTTCACAGATCAAGTGGGACTTCAGGCTTGCACTTGCATTGCCAAATTGCAAGTCTCCACTCTTTTAACTTGACATATGTCTAATAAAAAATTGCATGTGAGGAATCAGACTGATGCTCATCTTGAGTGTGTGCTCTTCTCATTGATGTAAATTCCCAGTTTCATTCTAATTTGTTTCATTGGATGTTGGCAATAAAAATGTTTCTGAAGCACTGGTTATAGTCATCCTTCTATTGTCACACAGTGTCAAGAGGGAGAGTATAGATGAAAGAAGAGAGGAACCTTTGGGATCCCTGAGAAAAAGGAAATCAGTTAAAATTCTAAAAAAATAATCAAACTGACCAAATAGCTCTGTCTTGAAGAAATAAATGAAAAATAACTTCATGAAATGATAAAACAATATTATATTTATCTGGTCACTTTTTAACATCCTTTGGGTTTAAAGGAAATATTTTAAATGTTGAAATTGGTACTGAAAGAGAGGCAATGAGAGGAAGAGTAGCTCTGATATTAGCTTCCTTTTTTTAGTATAATCATTTAAATGGAAAAAAATGTCTTCTTTTGTGTTCCCACTATTTCTATTTGAGATATTAGGACTAGAGAAAATGTTGTCAAAAACCAGTGTCAGAAATATGTCCAAACTAAATCATTATAGTTCTCCTTATTCTCAGTTGTTTGTCATAAAAAGGATGAATTCTCAAATGCTTTCAAATTTTTAATGTAGGTTCTATGTATAAAGACTTAATGGGAGAAAGTGAAAGAATCCCAAAGTAACTCTAAATCTCAAAGTAAGTATACACAAATTAAAGCTCTATTATTCCACCAATGGGTTTGTTCTACAGAATTGCATGGACTTCATTACAAGGTAGTCAAGAGCCATAATTGGAATCTACTGAATAAGAAAAAATGCAGAAAAAAATACTATTCTTTTTCTTATGATCCCAAAGAAGCTCAGACTCAAATATTAGTTATTCTGCTGCAAATTAGAAGCACTCTAAGCACATGAGTGGAAATGAAAATAAAATTGGTCCTACAAGCTGGTCCACTGCTAATAACCCCACACTACAAAGCCCAAGGTCTTTTCCTAATAACTCTGGATGTAAAACCTGCTGTTCTCTGCACAGGGGGAATAATGAAAGCTGCTTGTCTGCAATTTGAGATTCTGCCTCCCTCCACTTCACTTCAAAATATGATGTGGAGCCATCCAACTGTAACTTTTTTCCTGCAGTACCAGCAAGGTCTCCACACACCCCACTTCCTCCAGCACCCCTCCAAAGAAGGACCACTCATGCTGTGGGTGCTACTGTCCCATCCCTCATTGTTCACTCAACCATTGATTCATTGATGTTATAGATAGGTCAAAATTCATAAGAAATTAAAATGCTATAAATGGAATAAGTTATTATTGTGGAATCCAAAATGTGAAATATATCTTGTAAATTGTATATATGTTTAAATTTAGTTGTGTTCAGAGTACACGTTGGCAAGTCTCATGACATCTTGCTCAAGGAAGGTACCAATTAACATAAGAAGTGCAGGCAAGCTCAGGGGAGATGACCTCAGACCCATCAACCTCCTATGATTTCATCTTACCCAACAAGAATCTTTTTCCATCTGAAAGAAGCAAGAGATAGGATCTGCTGCTCCCTGGACATTGCTGATGAGTGGACCTATTGCTCGAGATATCTCATTGTCATCATATAAGGATTTCTCGGAAAGATCATCATACTGGAGATGAGTTACTGGAAACCATCAACCAGAACACAAAGAGAATCCTTGGACAAATCAACATCTAAATGTACCACTGAGCACTAGACCTGAGTATCATCAAGAATGAAAAGGACAATGGATTTCCTAGCCAGGAGCAAGAAAAACAGTATAAAAACTGGACTCAAACATCTCTAAGGTGTGCGCTTACCTCTCTGAACTGCTGGTGGTCAGAGCTGTGTATGTGTCACCCAGAGTCAAGAACCTGGGCTTGGCCCTGCTTTCCTTTATAGTGGCTTATTAAGATTGTCAATTTGATTAAAATAAATTTTATTTGTTTTTATATTAATAATTTGGCTCGCACAAATTATTAATTCGATGAAATTGACATTTCATTTATAAGAATTGAGAATCACAGAAAATATTTGAAATTTAGAAAAATCAAGTTTGAAAAAATCTGTACAACTACTAAGAAGTTCAAAGGTTTTTCTGAGAAAAAATTGTAATTATTGAGTATTAAATTTTCTCTTACATGAAACCACTATAGAAATTATTTTAGTATCATTTTCTAGTAGTAATTTTCACAAGACCTTTCAATGTATTAAAATTTTTCTTTAACAGTATGTTAACCTAGAGCAAGGAATCTCAGCAGAGCAACTCCTTGATTTGTAGAACAAACAACCTGACCTTTACAAATTTACAAAATATAAATTAGCCTTGTTTTTCAAAGCTAGAACAGTAACACTTCTGTAAGGTTTGGCATCCCCAATCTAATTCCAGCACATATCTCCTAGTTTAGTAATTTCAGGGTATCCACTGCCTGCATAAGTGCTTATTGAAGACACATATTTACCTATTTTACTTTTTTCTGCCTCTGAGACTAAAAACTTGCCCAGAGCCTCATTGCATTTTAGGACATTATTTTCTTAAATTTCATTTGATGTCTCTTTAGAATAGTTTCTTCCTGTTATCTAAATGAATAAAGCAACAGAAAAGACTGATGGCTTTGAGTGAACCTTTTCAGTTATTTTGACTCTGAGAAACCAAGAGCAATTTCCAAATCCATCTTTGCTCCATTCACAAAGACATGTAGCTATAATAGGAAGACAATAAGAGTTTTTGGGTGGGTTTTTTTGATCAAACTTTGGCCATGAGGGTGGAATTTGCTGCACTAAATTTTAGACATTTAAAAATGAGACACTGACTTGTGAAGTACTTGGTGTAGGCAGGATGTTCATTCATAGCCAATTAAAGAAAAAGATGTTTCCAAGGGTGATTAATCTGATCTGAGCTACCTGGTTTAGGCTGAAATGTCTCTTGAATGTCTGTTTCTCTCCACTGACTCAAGGAGAACTCATTCTTTTAAACACTAGATTGCTCCTATGTCTCATCTCCTAGGTATGTATTTAAAAAATTACCTCCCTGGCCCAGCTTCTCCAGCTTTCTGTGTGGGAATTTTGAAAGTTCTGGCTGACTTCACAGTGATGGAGACAGAAAATCTCCTGCTAATTTCAGCAGAGAAATGTCAGGACAAAATTATTTTTGAAACCAAGCAATTTATGCAATTGTCTGCTCACAACTAATGTGGGTTTTTTCCTTCCATTTAATTTGGAACAATTTGTGAAAACTAATTGAATTACTTAAAGCACTAAAACATTATAAAATTCACTGTTGGTATTTTGATTCAATTTTTCATTCCATCTTCTACAGATGAAAATAAACCTGAACAAGAGGTTAGGTTTTATCAGAAACTCAGTGAACACTTACCTGGCTGGATCCTTCATTCCTCAGTGAATTGAGCTGCCATTTTTGTAACTGAGCCCGTGTATAAAATGCTCTCAAATGTTAACAAAATGACTGCATTAAAGAAGGTCAATTTAAATGGAATACAAGGAGGGAATGCTTCAAAATGAGGGAAACAAAACAACAGACTAGGTTGCTCAGTTGTGGATTTTTCCTCACTGGTCAAGGTCCAACTGGATGGGACTTTGAGCAACCTGATCAGTGAAAGGTGGAAAGGTGTCCCTGCTTGTGGCAGGTGAGTTGGAGTAGATGATCTTTTTATTCCTCTTTCTAAATCAAGCCATTCTGTGATTCTATAACTCTATGAATTCTTTTGACATTTTTCAGATGAGAATGATCCACCCCAAATATTTTGGAAAATTCAGTCTCTAAAGGTAGTGGCAGTGCACTTGCCTTGCTTAATCCAACCCTGCCAGCACCAAAAGTCCAGGTGCATTTTCAGGTGAGGACCCAAAATGCCACATTTGAATGCCATTTGAATAATCTGTGAAGAAATCCCACAGTAAATAGGTGTGAATTTTCCTTTTTTAAAAGTTGGATTTAAGAGCCATGGAGATTACAAGGGTCTTCAAAGAGATGCAGTGAACTCTGTCCACCCAACTCACTGAAACATGTAGGTGTCAACATTGCTTAAATAAATTCCACCTTGTTCCAGAGAGTTTTGTAGAACTTAAAAGATATTAAGAAAGTGGTGAAACTCATACTGCACTCAAATAATTTCTTAAAATTGGCTCATGAAGAGGTCTCCAGCGTGGTTAGTGAGGAAAGAGAGACCACATGGTCCTCCATCCCATTTTTTCAGGCTCTGTTTGCATTTTCTTCACCTCGGCATGGGTAAGCATTTAAGGCATCAAACATGTCTTTACCTCTTGTCACCACATTGATCACTCAATTTTCTCGAAATATTCACTTGAGTCTCCTTCAGTTCATTTCCCCAAATTACATTTGTGTAATGCCTGAGTAATAAAAGTCAGCAGAATGACTAGATGGAATTTCACCCTTTTGCATTATCATTGAAAAAGACATTACTATTCCCTTATCAAAAATATCCATCAGCCTAATTGCATCCCTTTTCTTCACAAGGTTTTAAAATAGGATACCTAAGTATGATATGCAATGCAGAGTTATTATTTAATGACCATAGGGGAGATATACTTTGATTCATTTTCTTACATGTTAAAAATTTATGACAAACATAAAACCCTGTTATAGCAGCTGGATCGTTTGTAATGGTCATAATTTTATTTAAATCATATATAGATAAAACATTATGTACATTTTAAAGCATTATGCCATTCTGACCCACTTGGGGAGGCAGTCTTGTAGGATGGAAATAAAGAAAGCAGTAAAAATAATCTTAGCTGAAAAATACATGGATTCTGGAACTTGGCACCTAAAACTTTAATATCTTTTTTAACCTTTTTTAATGCAATTTTTTTTACCAATTTTAATCATCTCCCTGGTAATATGTACTTTATTCCAGTTTAGTCTAAAGTTTTGGTACTGATTTTGTCATTGACCTTGTAATAAGAACTTGCTCTATCTGATTCTTTCCCCACCAGTTTTATTTGTCTCACAATTTAAAACTGAAGAAGAAAATAATTCAAATAAGAAATATGGGAGGGAGGGGGGGGGGAAGTCAAGGAAAGATTTTTAGACAGCACAAATCATCTGAGATTAAGACATCTAATTCAGTCCAGATTAGGGAAAGTTTTTACATTAAGATAGGATTGCCATTCCTATCCACTTTTTGGGCATCCTAAAAAATTTTAAACCCTACCCAGATGGTTTTTGTTCTACTGGAAATTACATGAATAAATTCTCTTCTGTTGAAAAAGTTAGTCCAGGATAGTAAAAGGCTGAAAAAATACAGAAATTATTTTAAAGTGTAAAAGACATTTATTCTGGAATTTTCCTATAAATAAGGATGGTGGATTTGCTTCCTTCCTTAGAAAATCCAGTTTAATAGCTCAGTACTGGTTAAATCATTGATAATGTCTACTCTTTCCCAAGAGAACTGCAGTTCCAAATATTTTTATTTTTTTCACTATGTTTTTATTTGAAGGGAAAGTACAGCAGAAAATATAGAGGGATTTGAAAATTTTATTTCCAAAATCCTTGAATTTCCACTTTATAATAACCAGTTGCTGCTATATTTGAAAAGAAAAATAAAAACATACAAGGCAATCATCTTATAAACAGCTTTCAGGATTTATAGGGGAGTTACTTATCAGTGAAAACTGATTCCTCTGTTTCAACAAGTTAGGCCATGGCCCTTTATGGCTGAAAAGATCTTCCTCTCTCAAAGCCTCCTGAAAAAAAATGGGTTTGGTTTCTGAGCCTTGGCTGATATAAAATGGTGGAACAAGCTGTATTTTCATGTAGGCATGAGCACCATCAGCTGTGAACCAGGATTATTTAAAAAATATTTTTAAATATACCCTGAATTTTTTGGCAATGTTTTCCCATGGGAAGGAGATGCCAAGTGCCAGCACAAAGACCTAAAAGAAGCTCTTAGGGGGGAAGAAATAGCAATTGTATCCAAATGGAAAGTAGTTTTAATGGGTTACAAACTCACAGTTTTGTATATTTTTATGAATGCACACCCATGTTGGCAAGTTGGAATTTGGGACTTGTAATTCTGACTTGGAGAAAGTCAGTCTTACAGCCTGTTGTTATGGTTTAGCAAATAAAAAATAAGTAAGTAATGGATGATTTGGACTAAACCACTACACCTGTATTGGGCAATTTTGTAGTGTCATGGAACTGCAGATTGATTCCATTGAAAAAAAAACTCTCTTTGTCTCTAAATCATGGACTTTTAAATATTTTAAATTAGGCAACTGCAAATTTACTTCAAGTTTATGAGAGAAATTATAAAATTTAAAATTAATCCTAAAAAGCCTTTGTCTTTTTTTTCTGAGAGACAAAAGTAGCAAGGTACAGATGATCTATGATTCTATGTTATAAAAGTAAATTACTACCAAAGTCTTTCCCCAGCTTCCTTTATTTTTTAGAGTAATATAAAAACATAGCCTTCACTCACTCTGTTTTCCTGCTAGATAGCATTTTGCAGGTGAAGGACTTTTTTTCTTTGGGGATTACCCCAAAATGAATGTTTGGGATATATTTCCTTCTTTATATTTTATTATTCTATCATAAGCTTCCTTAGGGAACCCTGAAACTCTAATAGTTAGATGTTTTATCTAAGACAGATGACAGGGTTACTTCTCTGTGACTCATGAAATATTTTTGTGCTATGGTTGAAATTTATTTTGAGGATTTTTTTTTTTATATTTCAGCATAAATTATACGGAATTACCTGAAATAACTTTAACAAGTATGAGTTAGTACAAATAACAATAACAAGAAAAAATTACCAGGAAGTTACTTACATTTGCAATACTTTTCTGCAATATATATGAGTCAAGTACCTATATTGCTTGTTTCATTGCCATCAATATTAATTACAGCAATAAAAATGACTCCGTTATTGCTGTCCTGAAAAGATGTTAATGATGTGGTCATCACTGAAATAGCTAAATTGGCTAATGTGATGGCACAATAAATTCAGGCTATAATTGGGCTGATTCTCTTTTCTCTGACATCTGTGTAAATTAGCAGCTCCCAAAGCATAAAACTCACACAAATGAGCAAAGATCCAGATCTTTGCTTTATAGCTGTGGAGACCAGTCTGTAACAGTTAGGTAATTTTAGTTAGTCACTCTGCACTTTTGTGCTGCATTAGCTGGCATTTATATTCCATAGACATAGCAACCTGCATCTCAGCCTCCTCAATACCTAAATTACTAACATATTAATAGCCCTGCATCAGTTACATTTTCCAATAACTCACCAGAAAGTATTTCATTATAAATAAATATAATCATAGGAAAAATACATTAATACATTGCATATATTGAATAATTGTAAAAAAAAGTTCTTTCAACTAAATTCACACTTAAAAGCCAGTTCTTTAAACCTTAGGAGGAAAGTCTCAAAACATCTACTTGTACATCCTGTCTCTTTTATCTTAACTACACGACTGTTTTTCTGCAAGGTCCCAGTTTGTTTAGAGAACAGACTGGAAAGTCAGTTACTGATGAACAGTGAGACAATACTTTAGGGTTTTGATTTCATTCAATTTTCTCAAGCTTTGTTCACTGTACTATATTCAGACTCTGCTCTGAGGACAGAATGATTGATTTCTTCCCAGCATTTCCATGTTGCTTCTTCTTTGCAACATCCATGAGTTTTGCAATGATTATTGGATTTTTGTGCATAGCATTTCTGTTAGACAAAGAGATTATAATATTTAAAGAAAGAAAAGGGGAGGCAATGGTTGACCTGGTTTTACCTCACTTATTTTAGTTGCATAACTCTGGCACCTAAGTCAACAGTTTAATAATTTCAGATTTGATCTATTGTTAATTAAAAGAAGAAAGATCTTTACAGAACAGTACAGATTTTTACTTGGTGTCTCTTCATTTCAGCTACTAAAGGAGCATAACAGAACTATGATTCTAACTCTCACAGTACCAAAAACTCACTGTAGGTTGGGGTAGATCGAAAATCCCATTTACCAGTGAGTTATGCAAGGCTTTATTTTTCCTAGGAATAAAAAAAAAGGCCACTTATAAAGTGCATCTGTTTCCATAACTTTATTGTTTTCTAAGAGGAATGGTTCTGAAAATCAACCTTGCTTGTGAGGTCTTTGATTTCTTCAAGGCAGAAGACCTGCAGATCCTATCCCAAGAACCCACAAAGTGTGAACCACACATTTAACAGCCAACAGTAGGAATTTTTGTTTAAACAATGTGCCCAGGAATACAGAAAGCATTCTGCAGGAGTAGCTCCCTGCAGATACATTACGGCTGCCTCTGTCAGTTGAAGTCTACTCTCTAACATGTTATACATATTCCAGTTTCTGTTAAAAAATTTAAAAAATCTAACAGCTCATTAAACTGAACAACCTTCACTTATCCCCAGGGCCTGGCCCATTTCTGGACCCTGGCACACAAGAAATTGAAATGGAGAATTCAGCTGCTAACATGCAGTAGCTGAAATACTTTGGCACTTTGCAGTTTTTCACTACTTGACGCCCCTTGTCAAAACATTAAGGGGGATGTAGAGCAGCAGCATGTCATTATGTAACATTTTTACACATCATATTTATAAAGAGTCAAACACATTTTATTCTTGATCTAGAACTCTGCTAATTAGATGCCACTGACAGTTTGACTGCAGACTCTGAGTCTGAGCACTGTCATGCTGTTCCCTGTTGGCATTTATAGTTGGCTACTCCATAGAAGCTTGGGCCATTCTGCTCAGGTTTTCAAGGCGAGACAGAAGCATTGAAACTTTTCACCACTTGTTCATCATCTCTCGCTTGTTAATTAATGTCTGCACAGTGCTTTGAGTATGAGCTGTCAGAATTCTTTCTTTTATTTCCCTGGTGAAAAAGCCTAGAAAACACCATTGTGGATGGCCTACAAACTGTCCTAGATGGGAAAAAGAAAAGCCAGAGATTAAATCACCTGAGACTACAACCTTTTCAAAAGTGCATTTATCATACTATTATCATACCAATACAGGTTATTGCTCTTGTGATTTTAGGTTAAAGAGATTTTTGTCATTTAACCAGCTCAGGTTCAGCAAAAGTGCAGCAATACAGGGCTTAGCAGCCAGTGTAAAGCCAACCCCAAAGCATGGGAAGGTAATGATCAAGTTATTGAACTTTGTAACAAAAGTTACATACCTGAAAATCTTACTTTCCCTTCTAGAAATTGTAATTTTGCCTGGATCACATCCCAGAACATTCTACTGGTATTTGGAGTTTGTGGCATACTTCTCTCAGCTCTGACCATGCTGCTAAATGGCCCCTGTCCTGACCATCTTCCTGAGCTCTGAATGGCTCAGCTACATTGCAGACACTTTGGGGGCTCACCAGGTCCATTACAACTGTTGTTAAGAGTATCCATTGTACTTGCATTCTCCAAAGTCTTAATCTTTGTAAATTACTAGTTTTTCCATGCAGACCAAATGGCACCCCTACACAAAAGGATCAGATCTCCTTTAATGATATTGTTTAGAAAATAATCTTCTTGTAGCCCAAATTCATCTTATGTCCTTTGCAGAACTGCATGCCTCTAAATTCACTATGCATTTTCTATTGAAATCTTTCTGGATGCCAAAAATCAGGCACAGCAATGGAGAGAAAAAGGTGTTTTCCAACTAAAATGCCACTGCAATGCAGATTAAGAGAAGCAGAAAAGCTTGGAGGGATCATAACAGAGAAAGTCTCTATGAGAAATGACATTAATTCCTGGCTTTCCTGTTTGTTGTCCATTCACAATGATAACTCTATTGCGTTCCATAAGTTATGTGGTCATCTGAGGGTGGTAAAAGCTCTTGCAACTGTTTAATTCATCAATTATCTGAAACCCTTTGAGTCAAGGCTCAGTGAAAACAAAGGCAAAACAATTTATCTTTTTCTGCTTATTTCAAAATAATAGATAGTTTCATGCTTCTGTCTACCAGCCAGGGTACTCATGCAACTTCTGAGATGGTCTATCATTTATTTAATGTTCTAAATACACACTTATTTGATAAACTTGGAGGCAAAAATACAGAAGTATGTTTAGAATTTGTTATTTAGAGAAACTCTTCCAATCCATGGGAATACATTTACAATAAAAGACATTTTAAAGGTGGGGAGGGTTGATTTGCTTTTCAGTATGAATTACTTCATGTCCCCAGATGATAGGATTCCATTGAGAGCTCAAGTTTATCTAACATTTTAAAAGAAGTGGATGCTTCTTTAGAAGAGTAAAATCATGGCTTTATATAAAGGCAGAATTTACCTTTATCAACTCAGCAGTCTGAATCTCGATTTCCTCATTTGAAGAGTGTGTGTGTGGGGGGGAAACATAAGTATAATTAGACAGGAAAATGTTCATCTCTTGACTTTATCCTCCTTGGTCTTTGGAAACAAAAATTAGTTTATATTTACCCACCATAAGGCAAGATCTTGCTCAGCTGTGAAATTCTCCCCCCAGAAATCTTCCATAGCAGTAGTGAATAATGCAGCACAAGGTAATGATAATGACACATTAGAGCTTTGTTTGAATGCACACTGTGCTTTGTGTGTGATGCAGAATTCAATGGACAGCAATTGGAAGGGGGGAAGGGGCTTGTTTGTGTTCACATTACATAATCCACTCATCTTTGTTGTTTCTGTTCTAGGCGTTATGTCCAAAGATGTTCTGCTTCTCATAAAGTGCATTCAGCCTTATCTGGAGCTCAGAAGCCTAAGGCTTTGTTACAATAGTTATTTATAACTTAGCTATAAAAAAAAATGATAGCTGAAGAGGAAAACACTTCTTCAGTCATAAATAAATAGCTCATTTGTACCTAGGGAGGAGAAGAATAGCTTTCAAAGAGCTTTCACTTCAATTGCCGAATCATGACTTCCAGGTAGAAGCAATTGGAAGAAGGCACTCTAAAACAAGATTCGTGCCATTTGTTGTTGAAAGCACTTTGCTAAGATTTCAGAAATTGCTCTGGGATTTGAATACCTTTGTGGGTTTTTAGATGTCCCACTTGGAATTAATCTGAAAGGAGCCCTTATAATGGTAAGCATTTCCAGCTCCCTGAAAACCAGACATCCCTGTCAACCATCTAGAAATGGAACACGAATTTCCTGCCTAAGAGAAAATGAGTGGCTGCTGCAGATGGAGAAGCATATTCATGTGGGATAATTTAAGCCTTTGAAGTACAATGGAGGTAAAGAAAAGAAGTCTTGATAAGTATTTTTTGAACTATCCAAGTAACAATTTTTGACCTATTGTCCCTATTGATTTTGTGCCTAGAAGATGATTTCAGATAAAGGCCTAACTATTGAAGCAGGAAAATTAGAAACTATGCCATGTTTATGATGATACAATAATGATTATATTTGATATCAGTTATATTGGTATGAAACTAAAACACTGATACTGCTTTTTCTAGATATATGAATAAGCTACACCCACATAGCAGCAGAGAGTCATAATGTTTGGGTTGGAAGGGACTTGAAACCCTCTGCCATGGGCAGGGACACCTTCCACCAGATCAGGTTACTCCAAATCCCAGCCAACCTGGCCTTAAACACTTCCAGGGATGAGGCAGCAGCACATCCCATGAGTAACCATTTCAATTACAATGTTCAATGATGTAGTAACATCATAGTTGAGACAGTGAAGTAACTTTTCAAAAGGGTTTAACTTTCAAAAACCAGGAGAAACCCTCAATTCAGCACTCCCCAAAATGTGCAGGTTTTGCAAAAACATATTTCCATTTAATTTCAGCAGAACTTTTTGGTGTCAAGGAAGAGAAGGATCATCATTAATAAAGTGGAATTTAATTAGAACCACACATAAAAAAGGATTTTTTACTAAATTTATTTGAGGCTGGTTTTGTGCTAAATGACCTGCTTTGCTGATCCCTCAGATCATCATCCATGTTACATTTTAACATTCCCAAACATCTTGAATAAACCGAGATATTGTCCCCAACTTTTTTATGCTATTTATCTTGAAGAACACTACCAATTTTCCCAGCATACAAGATTTTTAAGCAGCAGCACAGAAACTGCCTGAAATCTCTGAAGCTCAAGCTGAAATGCAGAATTTCTCTACTCGTGAATTCTTTTCAGTAGGTGTTGAAATCTTTTATAGTAAATTGCATTTTACATGTTAGAAACTTCAAAAGAAGGTGTTAATATAATTGAGACATGATAAGTTTGACAGTTGGTGTCATTATATGAGTTTCACTCAGCAGCCTTCTGAAGCAAAAATAATTAAAAAATCTGTTTTCCTAAGGAAAGGAAGCTTATGGTTTTAGTGATGAAATAACTTCTTAATAACTTGCTCTAATCCATAAAGTCCTAGTTCATGTCCCAATATTCAACATTTTAAAGTGGATTACATGTAACCATTCTGACTCTCATATTTCTGGTATTATTTTTTCAATGGATCTTTTGTAGCAGTAGGATTGTATTCTATGGTTATATACTCTCCCTTATATTTGTATTCAATTTTAAATAGGGAAATATCTTACAACTTATTTGACACTTTAAATCTTGTTGCTTCTCAGTGGGTATCAATAGGATGGGGTCTTGTCCCAGTTACCCCTTCTACAATGTTTTTTTGAAGATCAAGTCAAATAGCAGAGAAAGGCCTGGGGACAGCCATGGACAAACCTTGGAGCAATTTTTGGGAAGTCTGGTAACAGGAGGTAACAGGAGATATCAATTACATGATTCCTTTCCTGCTGAAATTTTGGTCACCAACATATGATTTAGTTGATCTGCAAATGTTAGGATTCAAACTGCTAAAAAAGGTTGGAAGATTATTTTTTTGTTTGTTTGTTTGTTTGGGGGGTCTGCTTGAGACCTATGAGGAGAAGACAAGAAAAGAAAATTACAATAATAAACATAAAATCAACAAACACAAATGATACTACATATGTAAATACAAAAAGAACTATCTTTTAGAGTCAAATATGTTAATGTAGACAGGACAGATCTGACCACCAAACCCTTGGGAATATTCTTGGAATGTGTCATGTGAATGTCAGAGTTCCTTTCACCATGTCTCCATTTTCCTTGCTGGAACATGAATAGTGCTGCCTATTTGCCTCCCTCTTCCTTCCAGCCTTCCTTTTTATAGACCATCCTTCTGAAAACAGCAGAAATTTCTATAAATCCCAAATATAGAGGAGGCCTTTTATTCAGTCATGCTGTTGGACAGGTAACACTGACTTTGCACCAAGATGCATCCAAAGATCAAACATGACAGAAATTAGGAATGGACACAACATTAGACTTTCTCCATCAACATTTCATGATATAAACGTTCCACGGCTACAAAAAAAAATCAGATTTTTTTCAGGCATAACCCCAGCCTTCACACAAACCTGCTCATCACCTAAACTCATCTCAGTGTCACTTAGCTTTTACTCTCACCTCGGAGGACTTATTCCTTTTTGATATAAACAAATCAGATTTAAAGCCAAATGCTTGTATAAACAGATTAAGTGCTGCAGCCACATTTTAACCTTACAATCAATGACTTGTGTCCCACAGCCTTCCCTGCCACTAATGAGGGTGCTATTTGTATTATAAGGTTCTTTCAACAGTTCTGAGTCACGAAAAGATGAGGAGGTTCTTGTGCACAAGTGAAACTCAGGAGGGATGGAGACTTCCAGGCCCAGTATATCCCATGAAATTTGGCTGCATTTCTACACTATTTACCACTGCATCCATTTTACAACTGTTTATCTTTCCATGTGCTTGAAGACAAATGATCCAAGAAGAGTAAAACCTACATTGTATAAACAGCAGTTCTCCAACCAGTCTGCTGTGCAGCCCATGAGCCTCAGGTTAGGTACTTCTACCTCACTTGGCCAGGCAATTCTGCTCCTGTAGGAACTCTCAAACCATGTCAGACCTCTCTGATAACTCAAAGTAGACATTTGTGAACTTACTGCTTAAGGGAAATGAAAGTATCCACTTTGCACATTCTCAGATTTGCAATAGACAGCAAAAGGAGGAGAGAGAAGAAAGACAGATTTGGAGGCCAGTGTCTTGATTCAGGTCCAGCACCAGGTTGCAGCCAAACCTGGGAGAAGCCAGAAGGTCTAGGGGCAAGAAGAGATTGGTGTTAGAAGCAGGAGCAGGATTCCAGGCAGGCAGGGAGAGCTGAGTGAGGAGAGCTAAGACTGGTTTAGAGAGGTTTATGTTTTGTGAAGCATGCTGGAAGAATGGCTTTGTTGGGGGGCAACAGCATTTGATGGGTTAATAACATGAGTTAATTATCATTATTATGGCTTAAACAGTGGGTTCTTTGAGCCTCGCCACCTTGATGCCAACATTACCAGTCATTACCAAGTTTTCTCTAAAAATGTCTGTCTCAGGTATTTCAGATCCATGACAACTTTGCTGCCTCCTCTCACTTGCAATGGTGCTTGCATTCACATGACAGACCTTGCCAAATTCCATGAGGAACAGGGTACTAATGACAGTGTGGAGGGTTTGTGGGTTTGAGGGAGGATCAGTAAGATCTTCACCATAGCCAGGATGTCAGTGCTGGGCTCCACACAAAGGATGTCTCTGGTAATTCACAGACACCATGCCCAGGTCCCAAGCTCGTCCCCAGGATCCATGACACTGAACATGTTACCCAGAGAAACTGTGGATGCTCCATTCCTGGAAATGCTCAAGTCCAGTGAGGAGAGAGATCTGAGCAACCTGGTCTACTGGAAGATTTCCAGTGGAAGGGGGTTGGAACCAGGTGATCTTTGCACAAATCATCCTGTGATTCTATGACTTGCTATGTGCTTGTCATTGCATCAGTCTTTCACAGAGATAACTTTTCAGTGACTATTCTCATTGCACTTTCAGCAACAGCTTTCCTGAGAGAACATTTTATGTTGATTCCCATGAATCAGTTTCACATATGGGACCATCAGTGGCTCAGTCCTCTTGAAGGAATATTCTCTTAATTCTCTGAGCTGCGTGATGTACTCTGATTGCACAGCCTCAAAATCTTTCCTTATTTATTGGGGTTTAAAGCTACCTTTTCCAGACTCCCTATTTTTCAGCCAGACCTGAAGAGAAAGGCAAACCAGAGCACCTCTGGGAGAACTTGCTCTGTCATTGTGAAAATATGACAGATCCTCAAATTACAGTGGGGATAGTTGAAGCACGGTGGGGGAAGGCCCATGTTACAACACTAGTAAATTAAATGTACTTTTGTAGCTTTTGTATCTTACACAACCCAGCAGGAATGACATGAGGAAAGATGACAGGCAAGTACATGCCTCAGCTAAGGAGAGAGGAAGGAAGGTGAGGAAGCAGGAGGTGGTGATGGAGCATGAATAGTTCACAAGGCATCCCCAGACAATCAAGTTGACAGAAGGAGTGGGAGTGTGCAGGCAAACTTTCTGCAGTCTCATTAGGTTGGGAGCAGGATGATGAGAGTTCTAAATAACAGGTGCTTTATTTAACAAGGGAGAGAAAATATGAAAATTAAATGAAAAAATTTATTAAGGCTAAAGTTTCCCCAGGAGTGCCAGAGGCTGAGGCTATGACAGGGAGGAATGGTGCTCTGCCTCTTTTTGTCCCTTTGGATGGCTGCAGGCTCATGGGCAGGAGGTCAGAAGGTCTCCTGTGAGCACCAGCCTCCTCCACCCTGCAGAGCTCTGCCCATCCTTGCAAGGAACTAAGTTTTCCATAGCTGTAGAGTTTTTATGACTCTTCTGAGGAAATCTTGATATTTCTTCTTCACCTTCCAAAAACATCCTCAAAACTCATTCACCAAAATACTTAGTTGTACCACTCCCAGAAACAGAACACAATCTAGAAAATTCAATTTCAAAAAATTTGTGTTTTGAAAAGTAGGACCTGCCTATGAGGATTTTAGTTCTGTGTAATTAACCAAGAAAATCCTTTTCCAGTTAACAGTGGGATTCTTTACAGACACAGCATAACACAGGTATCCAGAAATTACACAAGCTGTCCATCCATCACTAGTTTCTTTACTTTTCTCATGGCATCTTAATAAATGACTAGCAGTCTTCTTTTCTTTTTCTGTTTTTTTTTTCTTTTTCTTTTTTTCCTTATATTTCCTTTCAATACAATAGTAGTAAAGAAATGTTAATATTCTCTTGTCTTTACTGTTTCAAATGAGATGGATACATCACAATCTTAAATTTACCAATGGCATTTTTTTTAAATTTTAAGCTAAATATGAAAGGATTTGAAAGTTACTCCACTTGTTTTTTAACACTGCAGGGTGATTGCCTTGCCAAGAAGTGGGAATTGACTTTTGCAAGAGACACATTGTTCAGTAACAACTGCAAGACTTGCAATTAGTTGTAACTGGCCTTGCTATTTGGTCAGAGTACCTGGTTCTCCAGAAATTCTTGAAGGCAAACTAAAGAAACTGGAGACGGCTTCCTATCTCAGAGGCA
The DNA here is from genome assembly GCA_020086605.1 of Lanius collurio. Taxonomy (NCBI): domain Eukaryota; kingdom Metazoa; phylum Chordata; class Aves; order Passeriformes; family Laniidae; genus Lanius; species Lanius collurio. Next base: position 2,695,784 of record JACBWW010000049.1, read on the forward strand.
AGATAGGACTACAAAGTTGGCAAGCATTATTTAGTCTGGTGCATGTCATCATCCATCTCCCACATATACCAGGGCTCTGAAGAAACCAAGACTTGCTACTTCATTCTGCAGCATGTTACTACTTTGTGCCTGGATTTTTGTTTTATTTTGTGAGGGAAGAAGAAATTAGAGATAATTTTTCACTCAGTGGGTGTTTCTTATACTTACATGTACTCCTATCTACCCATTCCAAAGTTCACCACAGGGAAGTACTTTAAAATCCTGATTTTTTTTTCTCTATTATCCTTTTACACCTTTGCCTGAGGGTAGCACAATTTCACTTGCCTCTTGCAGTCTGGTTTTGTCCATGCACCACAAGATACACAGGAATGTGGTGATTCATTTCCTGTGACTTTGGATCCCATTGCTCAGTTGCTTTGCCTACCTGTGGCTCTCTTCGTAATCACTTCAGAGACCAGAGGGCTTTAAGGTACAATTCATTTGACCTATTTTAGACTTTGGCTTTAGCATGAAATAAATTGCACTCCAAAAGTTCCCATTTCTCTCCAAAGTGAGCCTCAGGTGACCAGCACAACCCCAGATGCCTGTGGTATGGCTGTCTACAAGCTGTGTTAAATCAGTCCCACCCATGAATTTCACTCAGGGCCTCCATCCACTGAAATCCATGGTGAAATTCCCTTAGGTTTTGGGTACAGTTCTGCTCTATTTCATCTTTGAGAAGAAATAGATATGCTTGCAGATGTTTTAAACACTTGGTGGGCTTTTGCTTTCCCAAGATTTAGGACAGCACCTTAAAGAGTCATTAAATATCTGTGTTCAGTTGCTACTGTTCACTGACCTGTTTGAAATGAAAATTAAGTTAGTGTGATAGGGCTGGAGATGTAACATTCTTCTTCAGGTTCAAAACTGTAGAGGTAATTGTTTTATTAAAATATTTGCTCTTTTGCTCCCTACAAGGTTTTTGATGGCCTGGAAGTCAGTGTAGAGCACCATGCTAGCCGTTAGCGCTTTGATTTCTGCAATGCCTTTCTTTATTTAATAGGCCTGAAATATTGATTAACATTTACAGATTCAATTCCAAGCACTTGCCAGGGGTTAGAGAGAGCCAGAGAGAGCTGGTTGTGCCAGTCAAATTGTGAGGTGTAATGAAATCCCCTACTGTGTCTGTCAACTTATCCAGTGTACAGGTCATTTCCCACTAGGTCTGCCCTGTTGAAAGAAGCAGTTTTCACATGAAACATTTCATAGGCAAAGGGAAAATATATCTCCAGTATTGTGTGCTTTATCCCTTTGTCTAATATTGAATGGCCTCATTGCTTCACACAATTTTTGCCCCCAAAGCTTTCTAAGTCAATAGAAGAAGAATGTTTCAGGTGGGCAAAAGTCAAGACTCTCAGTGTAAATGCTTTATTACTGTTGTCAAGGAATTTCACAGTAACTAAGGCTAGAGATAGACAAGCCCCGAAAGGACTGGAATCTCAATCCATTTTAGTTAAGTATTGAATGATTCTTTTATTCTTCCAAATATTACAAAGCTCTCTTTGAAAGATACTTACATCTTTCTTCCAATAATGTTCTCTTTCTTAATTTGTTCCAAGACTGCAACTTTCCTTCAAATTCGAACTCTCTTACTTATTTCAATGCGAGTCCAAATAGAATATATTCTATTTCATCCAAGTCTACATCTGATTTTCTTTTTTTTTCCAGGATCAGGGTACTTTTGTCTTCTTATCTCCTACAGAGAAAAGAAAGAATATGCAGAGAAATGTTTCATTTTTTTCAGGGTTCCAGTTCTGCTCCTGCTAGTAAATGTTAAATATCTGATTTCAAAAAGATTCTTTATAAGAAAGATGTCCTGTTCTTTGAATGACCAGGATCTAATTTTAGATTGAGTATAACAATAGTCTGTAAGACAAAAAATCAATGTAAAGCTGCTGGCCCTGATCTTTCATGTGCTATTCTCTCAAGTTTAAAATTTCTGAATGAGGAGTATAGTTGTTTTCCCTTAGGGAGACACAAGTATCTGAACTAGTAAATACTTCCAGTGCCATGACCTGACCTGACCTCAAAATGATGGCTTTGATTTACAATTTTAGAATAGACTTTGGCTGGTTTCTCCACCAGCTTAAAGTGTAGTGGGACATTTGACACTGATGGATGTCTGGATAGAACCACTGACAGATTTAAAAATATTTTCTTCAGTTTTTGCTGAGTATATTGAAAGAAGAGGGAAAACATCCACCTGAGAATGATGCACTGGATATTTTTGATGTCAGTGGTACTGGCTCAGGAGGGATCAGGTCCATTGGTTTAATTGAACATTTCTAACAATCTAATGGCAGTGGAAATTGAAAAAGTCAAAAGGATTTCCCATCAAAAATGAGTGATGAACAAAATCCAACTATTTGACATTCCACAGAAAACATACATTTTCTACTTCAAATATGTTTTAATTTATTTTAATGTTATTTACAAGAAGTTTTGCAATGAGATAAGTGGCAAACATGCAGTCCTGATAAACAGTTTACAACCAAAGATTGGTTTCCCATCTCCAAGAATGAGATGAAAGTTTCAGTGAAATTTCATTTACAAGTTTCAGTGAAACTTCATCTACAAGTTTCTCTTTGTCTGCAATATACACCCAGTTCTGTTGCTAAGAATTTAATTACAGTCTGTATGAACCTTTGTTTTAGTCATTATACTTCAAATTCTGCATTCTTCCCTGAGAACAAGATGTCTCTAACAAGAGCTTTGCTGGAAATGGAAACAAGAGGGATTTTTTTGTAGAAGCCAGCATGCTTGAGATTAACATGTAAAATTTTAATGATCCATGAGTGATTTCTTGGGTGGGATCCTATTTAAGATTAAATACCATATATTTAGGTATCCATATATGAGCTGAGTATTTAATCTCCTGATAGGAACACCTGACAATCATTGTGTCCAGAAAACTTAGCTGACCAGCCATGAAGAGTAGAATTAACTGTTTAAACTTTCTGCAACTTAAATATCTGTGGCCTTTTGAAATGCCTAAGGCATTCCTACTGGACTGACAAATATAACATAGGATTTATGGGAGGTGACATCACTGTGAAGCAGAAGCTTGAGGCCAGGCAAGATACTTCTCAGAATCTAAAATTATACAAGACTGTTTTTAGGCAACTGGGTACTGTCCTAGATAACAACCTCAGGGTGAGCTGATAATCTGAGCACCACAAATATCACTGATTCCAGTCATGGAGATATCCTAGAGGAGTTGCAACCTGCACATAGCTTGGACAAACAGGACACAGTCCTTGTACTGAAAATGTGAGTGAGAGCCAGGTGGGGTCCACAAAGGAACCTCAAGTGGTGATTGGCGCTTTCATTCAGGCAAGTTGAGTAAGTTCTAGAACCCACTGAATTTTCACTACTTGTTCTTTGACTAAAGCAGGAGCTTAGATATGTAGAAACCTGCAGGAGAACTATTTAAGGCCTCCATGTTCCATCATATAAATATATGAGATTGCTCAGAATACCCCATGTAATGTACCTGAGGATCAGATTGGCAATGAGAAGTGGTTTTATCACACAGAATCAATTAGGTTGGAAAAGACCTCAGAGGTGATCGAGTCCAGCCCATGACTGATGAACCAGACTGAGTGCCACGTCCTGGAACATTTCCAGGGATGGTGACTCCACCTCCTCCTTGGGCAGCCCATTCCAATGTCTAATCACCCTTCCAGTGAAGAAATTCTTCCCAATGTGTAACTTAAACCTTTCCTGGTGCAACTTTATGATCCACAAGTTATGGATCCACATGACTATACTAGCCTTCATATCAAGTTCCCCACAACTCAGATATCTTCTGCTTTCTTCTGAGGGGGCTAAGACTCTCCTTTTCATTTCTACTTCCTAATTCTCTGCTCCCTTCTAAATCTCAGAATTAGTTACCTTAAGAAATCCCACAACCCAGGGTGCAGATTCACCTCATCTTGATGGAAGATGTTTACCCAGAGGATCAGTGACTCTGAAATCCCCCTCAGATTAATAGGATTTCTTGGAATGACCACTTACTTTTACTGTGGAGGTCTGATATTTCAATATTGATATTGATTATCTCTGTACAAAGTAATTAAATATGAATTAGCATGGGATGTCTGACACAGATTTGACCTCCTCTTGGGCAGCCCAATCAGAAGCATGGCAGAAGTCTCAGGTTTTTTTCTGTAGCCCATTGAAAATGCCATTCATGCAAGGGGAGGAAAATAACAAGCACTTGAGAAGAGGGGATTTCAGCACACTCAGCCACATGGGCAGACCTGTGCCCAGCTGGATGGACAGAAGGATTCAGGTTAGGGAAGAAGAAAAGCCAATATTAGCATCTTGTGCTTGCAGGTGAAAGACAAGACCCAAATACTCTTGCATTTCTGACTCAGGACTTCATTTTAAAAGGAAAATGCTGAGTTTCTAGATGAGGCAAATCTTTCATTTGACTTTTAACAAGGAAAAAGGTATCTCAGTTCAGATCAACTCAAATATTGTGAGTTTTCCTGAAAAGAGGTAAACAGAAAAAGCAATAACTAGCAGACCTCTAATGAAAAGAAGGTAAACAGATTAAATTGAATTTCAGCAGAATATCTGTGCTTAATTCCCTTCTCATTTTAACAGGCTGGATCACAGCCTCAGTCTCCTGGCATTTCCATGCATTGGTTTCTTGTGGTGTCTTCTCTGTATGTCTGACACCATTCCATACTCAATTCCATTCCTCAGAGCAGCTTTTCAGCTGCTTTTCAGCTTTTCTAACTCCAGCTACAAACCTTTAATTTTAAAACCATTGTCACAATTTCTGTTTTCTTCCATATTCTTTTGCTTAGGAAAGTAAGGTCTATTGACTCTAATTCAGCTTGGCTGGGCTCCAGAGCTTGGAACTTCATTTTTGTACTTGTTTTCTTTAAAAAATTGCAAGGTTTGCTCTACACTGCATTTCTTGATTCTTAACCATTTTTTCACTGTACTGCCAACGTGAATGTAACCCCCTCCAGTTAAATCATTGTCATTTTAGGGCAACTTTGTAGTATTAAAGACAAATCTGTAACACTTTCATCATGTTGACATAATAGCAACCCAAGATATCCCTGACTGCAGAAATGCTGGGGGCATGAATTCTAACATTTTGCTGTAGGCAAAATTGTAAAAAAAAAGGTTTCAGCAGCTGTTATTGACCCTATCTGGTATAAATCAACTATGATGTATTTAAATTAATGTCTTTTAATTAGACATACACAGGACTGGGAGCAACACTGAACATGATCAGGTGAAATCTCTGCTGCAACCCAGAAATAAAGTTATCATTTACATTTGCTGATCCTTAATTGTGACACCTTTCAAGAAAGTCTCCAGTTTCTTTTCCTCATGCTGGTCACACTTTAAGCTCCCTTTGTGTCTCTGTCCCTTCAGCAAAAATGGTGCACAGATTTCTTGCTGAAGACACAAAATCTTCTCTTTTTCTGTGTTTTTCCCATAATTTTTTTAAGCAGCCTCCTCATTCTCTGCATTTTCTGCATCTAATCATCACCTTTCTTTGATTAACTCTAAGTAAAACTTACAGGTGTTTTGGGGGATTGGTTTTGATGGAGATTTTTATAAGTTTTAGTGTAATCTAGCCAGAGATTTAGAAATACAGATCCCACCAACTTCTCTGGTGGTGTTCTGTTCCTACATATAGTAAAGGTACATTTGAAAATCTCCCTCTTGGTAACTCAAATAGCTCTTACACCATCGAAACTTAAATGGAAGTGAAATTGTAAAACAAATGCTGAACACCCACAGGTTCCTTTGGTTTTCGTGCTTATTGCAGGTGCTTTATCACTTCTAAATTTTGCACACTTTTACTCAATTTAGAAAGGCCAGCACATTTTCAAAAGTGCACTCTTCACCCTGAAGAGTTTTGTGTTTCAATAAATGTGTTACCAGGGGAAAATCAAGATGCAGACCTTGAGATTGTTGCTTAATTTCCACCTTTCATCACAGGAGTCCTTCCTCTAATGCTTCATGATAAATTCAATCACTGACCAATCCCTAAAGCAGAAGCAGGGAATCTGTCTCCAGGAGCAGGCACAGCTTGAGATTTCTTTTTGCATGATTTATGGTCACTTTACAGTGTGTGAGTGAGATACAATCAAGGTGCTTGACCTTTGAGCAGGGTAAAGGTACCCAAGTCTGGCTTAAAAAGCCCTCTGACAGCTTCTCCATTGGCTTTCATCAAATTCCATTAAACAGGGAATCTTGGTAGGGATTTTAAAAACCAGAATAAACTGCTGTGGGTTTGAGTTCACAAGAACATCAACACACTGACATCTAATTAAGAGCTGATTCTTTAGAAACTCAATAGAAATGCATTCTCATTTAGTTGTCTAGTTTCCCACACAACCAGGAAACCAACATAACATCCAAATATTGTCATGAGTAATTTTCACTGATCAACCCTCTTTTTTTCTTTTTTTTCTTTTTGTTCTTTTTTTTCTTTTTTCTTTTTTTTTTCTTTTTTTTTTTCTTTTTTTTTTCTTTTTTTTCTTTTTTTTTTTTTTTTTGTGACAGTCCACATATTAAAGCACATAGAATTTTGGACATACATTTTTTTCAAACCCAAGGAAAAAATCTCAAAGCAATTTGCAGGGTGAAAATGAAGCTAAGAAAATCCCCAAAGGGTTCTTTCCTCGTGGTAAATCTGGACTTGTTTTACAGCTGAAGGAAGAAAATCCTTCCTTGAAAAGATGTGTTCTAATTGAGCATGAGCTAAACTGATCTTCAGGCTAGTTCTTTATTTTGCTCCTCTTATCTTAACAGAAGATTATTCACGTTATCAAAATTCTATTAAAGGGTTTTTATTGAAGAAAAATGTTGGACTTATTGATATTAATAATGTAACCTCCTTGAGCACCTGTTCAGGACTAAAGGAAGGTCAGAAGCTCAGGATCACTGAAAGATTGCCTAAAGATTAAAATTAATTTAAACATAATTTGTGCGGGACACATTAACTTCTCTTTTAGCTTGTTGGGACTCCAATAACTCATATTTTCCAAGAGAACATTGTGTTCCAAAGAGCCAAGAAACTTAGTTTTCTTGAAATGAAAACTGAGGCCCAGTAGCTTATGTAAAAAAAAAAAAAAAACCAAAAACCAAAAACAGACAAATATTATGGTACTGAGGATGAAATCTTGAGATATCACAATATTGAGATCTGGACCTTTGTGATTACAGCTGCAGAGGAATAGTCTCATCTCCTTTATCTCAGAACAAGGACTGAAGATCTGTGAGAGAAGACAGAATCACAAATAAACCTGAAAGTAGATTAAAAATATAATTCTTTCACCTTATTCAAACTTCTGTGCACCTTGAAAGGTGACATTTGTGATGTTCTTTTAAAACTATATATTAAAAAAATTCTGCAGTGAAGGAGATTCTGAAGAAAATATGTAATTCTAACAAAAACAAGTGATTTCTTCAGAATTAAATAAGAAGTTGAAAAGTCCCTAAATTACTTCCTCAATACTAGGCAATATATGAATTAAAATTTGAATTTTAGATCTTCATCTCTGTTACATACTTGTTTTACTTAGATATTCCAGTGATCTGAAGCCCATGAGTGAGAAAGGAAGCTGAAATTTCTTTACCAAGTGATATTCTGTAGTCAAGAATTTACATTTTCGAGGATAGTTTATTTTTACTTGTTGCTAAAAAATGTTGCTTTTCCTCAGAATTTATGAAAACAAGTTATGAGAAAAGTGAACTTTTCCTTATCCAGATAAATTCTAAACTAGAGAATTGAGGAAATATAAAAGAGAAAGAACAAAGAGTTGGAAGTGGGGGAGGAATTAAAAAATGGTGCTTAAAATTTCGTAATTTCTATACTGAATCCATTTCATTCTATCTTTGTCCTCCCCTTTTCAGACTTTTTTTTCTTTCTAGTCATAGCTGGAGAGTAGTGAGGCCCAAATTATAGAACATTTATATTGTATTAATATTCACCATTCCTTATTTTGACAAACCACTGATAAAAGTTGTTTGTTGAAGAAATACATTAATATTAATAAGTGAATAATGAGTTCACTTAAGACTTTCATTATCTGTACATTCATAAGTTTGAAAGATGAATATGATAGCTGAGAAAAAAAAAAATGTTGCTAATTATGGTCTCAGCTCTATCACCAGAATAGCACAGCTTTTCCTAGAGATGCACTAAAACCAGAAATCAAAATATCAGCCTTGGACTTAAGAGTGGAGCTGAAACCCCACCTCAGATTCATTTATTCGTTCTAACTCTACCTCTTTTCATGCCATAACTTTCTAAATATTTGTTGAAAGAGCTCTTGGGAACTCTCGTGTTTGTTACAAAAGTCTGGCCATATTTATCCCAGTAAGGGAAAATGTTGCCCTCACTGTAAACAAGAAGCAGCTGGACTGTGCTGATGAGCTCCAGTGAGAGCAGCGTTTATGCACATTTTTTTTAGGTAGGCATTTGTGTATTGTCTGCTCCTCCAGCAGTTTTGTCTTGGAGCTGATGCTCCACACCAGGATACGTGTAAACAGACTTCCCAGGAGCTCTGGCAAAAAAAAAAAGTGATTGCAGCACATATCAAAACAGTCACAAAATTACTAAGCTGCCCTAAAATTGGTCTGAGAACCAGCTGAGGAGCAAAGAACAGCTGGAGTGGGCAAGTGGTGGCCACCAAGGGCTGAGAGAACTCCCTTACTGGAGCCTGGGATTGTTTGTTTCCAGGAGACACAGGAGAACGAAGTCCACCCCAGGAATATTTTCTTATCATCTCGTTCATGCTCTGGAAATTGAATCACACAATATTTTTTACAGGAAGAAAGAAACAAAACCAAAACAAAACCTTCCACAAAAGAGTTTTAGTGTACGTTTGAGGACAAAATTAATAAGACCAGCTCAGGCTTCAGTGCCGAGTGAAAGAAGAAAATTGTCTTCAAGGTTTTGATGGAGTCTATTAGGGCCTCGTCATTAAAAAACTTCCAGTGTTGTTCACAGTGGGAAACATGATTCCAAAGTAACTTGTCTGTCAGATTTTTCCTGGTTTAGCAACAGGAAGATTGAATCTTTAAATTAATGTAGGAAGTAGAACAGTGGGAATGGCTGAAAGATGCTTTGCCTATTACAAGTTTATGCTTATGAAATGTAAATCTTGATGTATTTTTGCTTCACTTGGACATATGTAATTGCTGGATCAGCTGGAAACTTGAATTAGCCCAGCTCAAGTTTGACTCTCTCTCTTAAAATCTCTATCCATCACCTGTGAAAAGGAGATTTGTATGACTATTGCCCTGTTCCCAATCCTTAGGTGCCAAGAGATCTGTGTCCATCTAGTATTCTAACCCGTATTCTGAAATTATGAAGACAGATATATATCCAATAAATAATTTCAATTGCCTTGATGTGATACAGGCAGAATTTTCACAGTGGGGTTCATGACTATTCCAGAGGGAAAGTTCTGTCCCCAAACAGGACACTGACCATAAGGAAGTTTGTGGTGTGGTTTCCAGCCCGGGTGAAATGTTCTCATTTAAGCATGGTGAAAACCTTCCAGTGTGACCACCTGTTAGGGAGAACACTCAGACTTCAGGAATTTTGTTTTAACTGATATTTTTTTACCTTTTCTTTTCTGAGCTGAAGATAATATGAAGATATTTCAAGACGAAGGCATTTATATTCCAAGGAACAAAACAAAGAGATGCTGTAATGGCATATGTGAGCTACATTTACCCTGAGGCATTTACCATAAAGTTCAGGGTGGTTTTTTATTGCATCATTCTGACAGCTGTGAATAGGAAAGTGAACATATTGGTATTGTCACTGGGAACTACCATTTACATCTTTGGGTACATGAGGGAGAGGGAAAGGAACCAGCATCTGTGTGCACACACACAGGACACAGATCCAGAGAGCTCCCTTGGATCAATCTCATTTGGAATTCAAGAGGGACAAAAAAGGGACAAAAAATTGATGGTTTTTTTCTAATAGGGAAAAGAGGGAGGGAATGAAGCTGAGAGAAGAAAAGTAAGGAGGAATTCATGGTGAGAGAGAGAAAGGGAAGGAAATAGGCAAGCTTGCAGGTGAGTATGCAGGAAGGAGAAAAAATATGGAAAATAATATAGAAAGAAAAATAAAGAAAATGAAAGAAAGGGTGAAAGAAAAATAGAATGAAAAATGAAATTAAAAAGCATAGAAACAAGGGAGGGAAGGAGGGAAGGAGGGAAGGAAGGAGGGAAGGAAGGAAGGAAGGAAGGAAGGAAGGAAGGAAGGAAGGAAGGAAGGAAGGAACGCCGCCTTCAACGTCGCTG
>JACBWW010000049.1:2706494-2734961 GCA_020086605.1 Lanius collurio
AGGAAGGAAGGAAGGAAGGAAGGAAGGAAGGAAGGAAGGAAGGAAGGAAGGAGAAAAAAGAAAGAAAAAGAGAGAAAAAGAAAGATAGGAGACAAAGGCTGACTTCCTCCTACATATTTATCTGGAGAGGTACACACAGGTACGTTTGATGTGCAGACACAATTTAAAATGACCTTCTACAAATGTCCTAGCTCACAAAACAAGAAAAACCCATCACTCCAAATGTCTGAAAAAGTACATTATGCTTTTTCTAGCCTCTCTGGAGCATCTTTAAGCAAAAGCATTGTAAATAATATATCAATTTTCTATCGCCACCTATAAGTGAAAATGTAGAACTGCAAATTATTCTTCTGTGCATAATAGAGGAAAGAGACGTGAGTGTTGTAGTTTAAATATTTCCAGACACATATTTAATGTCTGAGGCAAAATCAACAACAATCATTTGTTCCTGGTGGAAATAAGACAATTTTCAGCATTTTTAGGGTTTATTAATTTATTTAGTTTTATTCATATCATGCATTTTAGGACTTATTTCAATACTTCTACTGTCCTGTCCTAAATGAAGGCAAAATTTGGGTGTTCTGTGGTCCATGACAAAGACCCTTCTTATTTGGATGGTGCCTACCATACAGAAACAGGGATAGTCTCAACCTTCTGTATCTAAATATTATTTCTAGACTATGAGCTCTGAGATATAGGTAGTGATTTAATGGCAACTGGTGCAAGAGGAGAGGAGGAAATAGGAGAGAAACACAGACAAGAAATTGCTTAAATCAGCAACAGGGTCAAAGTGGTATAGACCAAAAAATCTGAGTGAATGCAAACCAGTGAGATAAGGCATTCTGATAGAGAGTGATATGATATCTATGAGATGGGGTATTTTGATATAGAGCAGTTGAACAACTGAGCTGAAAGAAGAGTCAGGATTAGGGAGGAAATGGGTATGAATGATCCCTAAGGTCACAGAATAGGAAGGAAGGAATTCTGTGATATGGCAGCAGCACGACTTGAGGAAGAGTAAAGCAAAGCAAAGGATTTTTTGACACACTCCTTTAGGATCCAGGAACTCTGGATATCATATTTAGCTGAAGCACAATCTTCCTCTGTGATTGAAAAAAGAAGGAAAAAAAAGAAAGTAGGATAACTCTGGGCCCAATTCATGGCAAGAGTCCTGGTGGGATTCATTAAGTGAATGAAACGTTGCAGCACAGAGATCTTTGAGCAAGTCTCCCCAGGCTCCTGAATAGTCATTGAGGAAAAGCACATGCACACTGTGAATCATCTCTGTGCATTTGGCTGGATGAATTGCATTTAAAAGGGGCCTATTTTGCTCCATTGTCTTTGAAGGGAGTCAAGGGTGCCCAGCTCACATGGAGGCTTCTGGAGCAGTCATTCAGCTGCCTCCTCTCGTGAATGGAAAGAAATGGGCATTTCCAGTGTGTGATTCATTCCAGCTATCCCAAGCACTTGTCTAAATTGCCTTCTGGAATTGCCTTTTATTTCTTTATTTTAATGAAAACTCAGCCTGTTATTCCTGAGTGACTGACAGGCTTTGATAACTCACACTTCCACGTCTAAAGTTAGGTGAGATGAATCCCACTCAGGAAATATGAAATCCCAATGAATTCCTTCCTGCCAGGAACTTCAGTTGCCAAAGGTCTGGAGACCAGCAGGGCTGAAAATTTACAATACAACTGTCCTGTTTCATTTTCTCCTACTTCCCTCAGGTAGATGGATAACATACTGATGCAGAGTCTCTTGGACACCCCTCTGGATGCACCAAAGAGGTCCCTAAATGTTCATAATTCTGCCAGCTCAGGAGACATCATTGTGCCTCCAGCCTGCAGCTCCCTGTGTCCCAGTTATGGGGTGGGACTGCCTTATTTCACCATAAGGATTAACATGTGGAAGTTGCTTGCAGGGAGGTAAGAATGTGTGAAGGCAGAGGTCATAAATAAAACGACCCAATGTAAAATGCTGAGGAGTTCATTGAAGGAGAAAGCTAAATTGAAGCAGCAGCATTTAAAAATTACCAGAATAAAGTGCAATTTAGGCATATGGTGAATTCTGAAGCAGGTCTTTCTATGTTTGTGTTGGCTCTGCCACAAAATATCTGTGTGATCCTTGGCAGGACATTTGGGAAAGTCAGGCACTCTGCTTATAGAGCATTAGCCAGAATAGAGCCTTCATATAATGAATTTTTTATTAATCCTCTTTGACACCAAAGACACAGAGAAAGCTTCCAAAGGGCAAAAAGCTTTGACTTTGAACTGGAAGACAGTACACTTAGATAGGATATCAGTGAGAAATTAGTAAGAAATCTTTCCTGGGAGGGTGGGGGGCCCTGGCACAGGTTGCCCAGAGAAGCTGTGGCTGCCCCATCCCTGGAAGTGTCCAAGGCCAGGCTGGACGGGGCTTGGAGCAGCCTGGGATAGTGAGAGGCACCCCTGCTCATGGCAATGGTCTTGGATCTAGATAATTTTTAAAGTCCCTTCCAGCTCAAACCCTTCTGTAATTCTTCAATTTTCTGATTCTGAGATTAGATCTAAGATCAGTGGACTCTTCTGATAATTTTGTACTTTGCAAGGGAGGCATAAAATAGGGCTGTTTTATTATGTGATACCATACCAAAGGACTCACAGAGAGGCTCCATTTGCAAGGGGCCTCGGGAGGACAAGAGGTCCAATCCCCTGCTCAGGCAGGGCCACCTTGAGCCACTGGCCCAGGACCATTTAAAGATGAATTTTGAATTTCTCCAGGCTAGGAGATGACCTCCCTGGGCAACCTCTGCCAGGGTTTGGTCACCCTCTCAGTTAAAAAGTATTTCCTTAATGTCCAGAGGGAACATCCTGTGTGTTGGTTTTGTACCAGTTGCCTCTGGTCCTGTCCCTGGGTATCAAATGACAAATATAGTGCTGAAACAAATACACATCTTGAGATGATTGTTTTCTTTACACAGGAAATATGTCAGTTATCTGAATAATTTTCTCCTTATATTAAGAATTTCATAAGAAATTAATATTTATCATAGACCTAATGAATATTCCCAGAATATTAAGGAAAAGAGCATTTTTGAAAGCCTGTGTGGAGTGTATGAAATATTTATAATTTCATATTGATTTTGGTAGCTTTGCTGGTAAATATTTTAATTAAAGAATTTCACAAAAGAGATGAGATAGAGAAGAACAGGGGGGTTTTCAGCTTTTTTAAAATCCCCTTTTTTTGATCCCTTTCCCTAATATTTCCGATTGGCTGTGATGGACAAGCATCAGGTTATAAAAACTGAAAGATGTGAGCAATAAAAGAAAGTCTGGGGCAGTCTCCAGATGCTCCTTTTTAAATGCAGTAGTAGTGTATTTAGGACCTAATTTAAACAAATCATTTAAACAACAGAGTTTTAAATTTCATCATCTACTATTCTGTCCAAATGTTTAGGAATTTGGGACATAAGTTGGAAATTATTTTCAGAGATCTAGGACTCATGCCTCATGAGAAGAAAACTTTTAAATTAATCCTATTGGACAATCAAGAATTTATGATTCCAGAAGCTATTTTTACTACTAAAAAAAGAAAAAAAAAATCTGTTACTTAAACCATTTTTGGGCATTAGATATACTGTTAAAAATGTTCAATTAAAGCTTGTGCAAGTCTCGGAGTATTTCTACTTCACTGAAGATAGAATGGAATATATTTCATTTGAGTGAAAGAATGTTAAAGATACAGTAAAAGACTTTGACACGTTTTTCAGAGAGCAAATGAAATTTAAATATGCAGATCCTACAGGCAAAAAAAAATGTTCTCAGAGATCTGATTAATACACTTCAGTTCAGCAAATATGGCTTTATCACTAATCCAGGTAAAATAAAAGCAATATATTAAATGATTAACCTACACTCTAAGATGGTTGCCCTCAGATTTTTGAGGATAAAAAAGAACATGGAAAAACTCACACAAAACAGATACATTGTCAAGGAAGCCTAAAGTGAAGAACGGAAAATTCACATGGCCCTGTAACAAAAGGACAATTATTAGTCATTTGGATGGTTAAAATTGCTCTGACTACTTATACTACATTTTTCTTTTTCTTCCTGTACACAGTATTAGATATGTGCTGTAAGCAGTATTTGCTGTGAATTGTATTTAAATCTTAATCCCTAATTTAATAAGACACTCTACATAAAGAGACTGACTCTCAAGATGAAAGCAAAATTTAAAATTTTATTTTTTTTTTTGTTTAGCTTGGTACCAAAAACCCCCCAAAATTATAAAGGGAGAAACAGGCTTGTAAAACTGATGCAAGTCACTCCAAAAATTGTTTTAAGCAACTAAATTCTGGGTACTCAGTGGGTACTAACTGGTGGGACTGAGGCTCTAGGATGAGGGTTCACTTGCAGTCTTTGGAACTGACTAGAATTGAACATAAAATTATGATCAAGCTGAGAATCCAAGGTTTGAAGGATAAATCATCAAAACCATTACACTTCCATTTTAAAAATGACCCAAGGTCTGGTTTTCAGAGATGCTTACATAGCTACAACAGTATATTATTGTTAGCTAAAATCTTTAAAAACCCCACAGCTCATATCTCCTAGGAAATTACTTGTGTCCCTAATTTTCTCCTAGACACAAGTGATACATAAACATCTAATTGTTTTCATTAATAGAACTTGATCTCTTAGAAACTTTCAGTTCCTTTGAAATATTACTTCAAACTCTCAGCTGACATGAATTTAATGATATGATGCTACTGTTGTTCATGAGGCTAAAAATTTGCTTTTCTTTTTATTCCAACACGCCTAGCTCCAGGAATCCTGTTATGCAAGAATCAATTTTTATTTAGTAAAAGATTAACTTCTGCTTCTTGCCATCCACAAAAAAAGTATGAAAATGCAAAACAACACTTAAAGCAAGATGGAAAACAAATCAAATTAGTTCAGTAGTTCTGAAAATTTGATTTTTTTTACACTAGACCTTGTCTTTCAAGAAAGGCAGACACTCATCAGTTGTCAAAGGCTGAGGTTTTTAATTCTGAGCTCCCCAATGTTCAAAGAGAAACCCACAGGTTGTTCTTACACGGAATACCAGGGAGATCAGCATTATTGTGTCAATAAGGAATACAGAATGAATCAAACAGAATGTCTGCATGCTATAAATACCTTGAAATCAGCAGAAATGTCATTCCAAAAAAAAGGGAGACCCACTTTTGCAGAAGTGAAATAAACAATTTTGCATGAATAGCCCGAAGGGAAATATGGGTTACAAAACCATCTTTCTCTGCTGCTTTCTCTTGGCTTTTCAGCTGGCTGGTGTTTTCTCTCTCTGCTTTTCTCTCTCTGCTCTGACTCAGTCAGGCAACTCACTTATTAAGGAAACAGCCTTCAGAGCAGTTTGTCTGAGGAATGCAGTGCCATTAAGTAAAAATACAGAGCAAGAAGCTCTTGAGAAACAATGATCAGAGATCTAAGAATACAAATGAACAAATGCACTTTCTGATTTAAATATGTTATTGTTATTAGCACCATTATTCATCTCCCAGTAGCTTCAGAACAAACATCTCGCTGCACTAAACTTTCACAGGCATAAACATCTATTCTGCTCTAAGTAACTTCCAGTGTAATTGAACGTTAGTAACAAAAAACACTTATAAGGAAATGAGGCTGACTCATGGAGTGAACTCACTGTGTGACAGGTAGGTTCCAACCTATTTATTCAATTGAAAAAAAAAAAGGTTCTTTGTGTTGATCTTGGGGTCTCTCAAATGCTGGTTGTTTTTTAACACACCCTCCTGCAGCGATGGCTGCCAAAATACTTGTAATTCCCCATTCAGCATTCAGCTTAATGGTCTTGTTTCCTAAGAGTCTTCAAAGTGTTTTTGCAGAAGAGAAGGGAAAGTGTACAAATCCCTGTGACTTCCCCTGCAAAGGCCCACGGTGCAGCACAAAATGTGAGATGGGGTCAGCAGTGGGGCTGAAATGGCTTTAAAATGTCATAGGGCTGGGTTAGATTAGATATTAGCAAGAAAATCTTTGTGCTGAGGGTGATGAAGCACTGCAACAGCTTGTCCAGAGAAGCTGTGGATGTCCCATCCCTGCAAGTGTTCAAGACCAGGTTGGATTGGGCTTGGAGCAACCTGGGACGGTGGAATATGTCCCTGCCCATGGCAGGAGTGGAATGAGATGATCTCTAAGGTCTCTTTCAATCCAAACCATTCTTTGATTCTATGTCTGTGATCCCCTGCAGCAGCCAAAAGCTTTCCTAGGTCCCACTCAGCCCTTGACTCACAGCCCAGTGCAGAAATCTCTTGTCCTTGCCACTCAAAGTGAACACATTCTTCTTCTTGTCCAAGACCAACAAAGCACTTTGGAAACTGAAAGCGTTTCAAAACATGCCTGGAGCATCACTTTAGAAACAAGCAGAAGCACAATATCCCTGTGAGACAGAACAATGCTATTATACTAATTTCACAGATGGGTAAACTTGAACGCAGTAAGGTAAGGCCTAGATCCTGTTTGGTGCTGTGCTTTGATATTTTAGAGGATCAAGCAGCAAGAGAGCCTTTTTTTCCCTAGCAGGAAAGCTGAAAGACAATCCATACAAGGAAATAGAATAGCAGTGCAACAGCAAATGCATTTACACACACAACAAGCCCATGGAAGAATGTGGCTCACCAGTTGCAGGGCTACTCTTCTCTGCTGAGCTGCACAGGTAACAAGGATATCAATTAGTATTTCCCCAACGAACTGGTTATTTTTTTTTTTAAACAGCAATAAAATGAGTCCCATCTGCCTCAGAACACTCCCATGTTCTCCAAGCTGGCATGAGCTCAAGGCAGATATTGCCTCTGCTCCTCTCCTTTCACCCTCACCTCACTAGCAGGGCAGGGTTTGCCCAGAATAACATTTCTCAAGCCTGTGGAGAGCACCCAGGTGTCCTCCTGGCCATGCTCAGGTCTCTGCTCAGACCCTCCCCTGAATGTTAATGCTGCTCTTCTTTTATGTCCCCTGGAAGAGGCTGCACTTGGGCAGGGTGACAGATCTTTCAGCATCTGCTGGACAAGAGCGTTGCCGAGTTTGATCTCACTTTTTCACTTTGCACTAGGTGAAATTTTTAATTGTCTAGTTGAGAGAGGGTGGCAGCTGACAATTGCTTTGTTCAGACTCACAGAGCTGATAACGTTCTGTTCGTGAAACTGGGGCTGTTAATGATTTGTAAGCTGATACTTCCTCACACTTGATTGTGCACAGTAGACTTCATAATTTGACCTTGTCATTTTCATTTTTCAGGGGGAAAAAACTACAACAAAACCTCTCCTTTTCATGGTAGACTTCTCTGTAAGTGTGTAATTATATCCTGATGTTCTCTGTGATTTGTACCTTGTTCAGCCCATTGAAAGTCAATTTTAATACACTTCCATAAATTTTTTATTTTGTTAGCAAAAAAAAGGTTTTTGTTTTCCATGTGACACTGTAGGGGTACTGTCTTCTTATAAATTAGTATTTTAAATACATAAAAAATGATCCAAAGAGTATTTATATCAGAGGGAAGCTGTAATCATTCCTATCCTGATAATTCCTTCAACAAGAAGGGACTTGTCATTTCTGCAAGTGACTGACTGTGGAAGAATCTCCATATCCATCCCAGGTTCTCAGCACAGAGGCAGCAGAAGTCCCCTACAAGGATCCCTCCACATCTTGCAAAGCTTTAACAATCAGACCTTCAATGTCAATGGACAGGCTGCTTGCAAAATGATAGAGAAATAAACTATTCCAAATCTTGCCTCAGCTGACTACTGTGGCTTTGGCTGCATCAGTTGAGTGGCTCAAAGATGAAGCATTCCGAGTACCTTAGTATCTTATTTTTAGTATCTTATCTTCAAGCAGGCTTTGAAGTTTTATTTTCGACCACATTATTGTTCATAAAGGTTTTTTTGTTCGTAATGCAAGCCTAAATATTAAAAGCAGACTGTTGATTTTAGGTGTTTGCATCTTTTAGATGGCTGTGAAGTCCCATGATCCAAAAAGCAGGATATGTTCAAGTGTCTTTGTTCAGAGAATGCAAATTGATAATAATTTTAAAACAATCTTGTCTATAATTACCTTATAGGTAACTGCAACCAGAACCACCTTAGAGTCATGTTTTCTAAACAATTTGTGAGACAGTTCCTGTTAGAATGATACCTAACCTCAAATGACCAGATTGACACTTTCGTTCCATGACTGCAGAGCAGACACAAGGGAAGGTTCACAGTCTGCCTTGGGTTTGCAACTTGCATTTTCAGGGAACCAGACACAAAAGGTGATGCCAAAGTAAAGAATTTCAAAAGTCATGTAGTTAAATAAATAAATAAATAAATAAATTATATATGGGTGTTTCATATATAGTAATATTTATGTGTGAATAAAATCATAGTTTGTGCAATCATCCAAGATGTGCTGATACAATAAATATAGAAAATCTGCTTTCTTTAAGGAGCCAGATAAGCCTAGAGAAAAGGCTGTCTGCAATCACTTAATAGCATATTTACCTAACTTCCCATTTCTTTCTGAGTTTAAGCACTTGGCACAATAGAAAGGGAGAGATGTTTCTCAGTGGCTTTATATAAATATAAATATAAGCAGCCCAGCTTTTTACCTGCCAAAATTGGAAGTTTCAGTTCTCTTAAACTTAGAAATTCTCCTACACACATTTTCAATCTCCTAAGGCACTTTTCCAACCCCAAGGCCGTAAATTTGGGATACAACTGACCACAGAAACAAGAGTCATGAAGTCAGCCCATAGTGTGGAGCCTGATTTTTTAACATGGCTGTTAAGAAACCTCTTTTGGAAGAGAGGGAACTGAATTGTAGCTCTTGATAATGAAACCATTTCTGTGTTATAATCAAGAACCTTCTCATATGGAAGATTTTCATGTAAGACCAAGGTTAAAATGTTTTTGAACCTTTGTGGCTTAGGTTCCTTATGTAGAGAACAATCATAAAGCAGATGTAGGGGTGTGTCTTTTCCTCCTGTTTTAGAAAACAAACAGGGAACTTCTTAAGTCTCACCCAAAATTCCTTGCCACAAGTTATGCAAACCCTGAGAGAACTTTCCTTCAGTCTTACAAAATAATTCATATTCATATATTTGCTGAGCCTTGGTGATATTCTCCATCTTCATGCCTTGTAAAAAAGAAACTTTGAAAGAAAAAAAAAAAAAACAAACAATCAGTAGGGTGAGATCATGAACAATCTATGTGGTGCATAATCTGAAAGTCTTGTGACAATCATTATCATTAGCAAATCTGTATTAAATGCATAACTCATGCTCCCTTCTTTGTCAATTTAATGTTTTTAGAAATCAGTCATGCAAAAACCATTCAGATGATTTGATTGAGCAAATCTGATCTGGTCTGTTCTAGAGGTAAGCTGAAGAGTGATTTAAAAATCATAAGGACTGTAATCCCCATTTCTAACTGAATGCATTTCATTATACAGATGTAGTCAAATACTTAGGGAGGTTAATTCTTCTTAAATTTATCTCAGTTATTAAAAAACTGCAATATTCCAGAGCAATTTTCCAAAGCTCTACAGCTAAACTGTTGTTTGCTGTGGCTGTTACACAACAAGGAAACACACAGAATATGATCTCAATTTAAGAAAGTCAGATTTATCTCACCTAGTTTTATCCATCTGAAAGTTAGACATCTGCCCTGGTTATCTAGGGTCTCTCAACAACCAAAGGAGAGAGACACATCAGGAGAGCATGATTCATCCCTCCTATCTTAAACACCTATCTCACTCTGGAAGCTGATGCAATTTTTCCTAACTGTTAAAAATGGATGTCTTATTTCCAATCTGAATCTGTCTAGTTTCAGCTCCCAGCTACTGGATCCTGACATGCTAGATTATTGAGTTATTTACTGTAAAAAATATCTTCTCTCTGAGCATGAAGAGTGCAAATAATCTACTCTTCAAAGAACTGAATAGATGGAGATTCCTAGTTTCCCACTATATGACATTGTGGTTGCTCTTCAAATAAGTCTTGAGAGATAATATTTCTTATCACCCCAACTGATGCAGCTGGAAAAAAATAGACAGGTTTCTGGGCACATAAGCTCTTCTTTAGGTCTCACTGAGTTCAAAGCTTCTCTAAGAAAAGCAAATTTATTTTCATTTTTGAAAAACCATTTAACTTGACAAATTAAAGCTTTGCAAGGGGAAAAGCACTTCTTACACATAATTGGCACTCTAAGGTTTTAATTCTACAAAAAGCACCACAATAGTGAGCCAATTTGTCTTCTATTACCAGGAGTTTCTTTCCAGTGTGTACTCAGCAAATTCCGTACATAAATGTGATGATTTAAGATCACACTCCTGAAGTTGGCCAGAATCAATGGGATTGTTTCCACTAAATGACTTTCATTTAGATCTTTTGGTTCAATTCTCTGTACTCACACAGGATAAAAACTGTATGGGCATTGAGCAGCAGTCATTAGGAAGCTGTGGTGTGCTTGTAGGAATAGTTCACATAAATGGTGAAAGAAAGCACACTGTTAATTTGCATTTTACTTTAAAACTCAAAGTGTATTCTAGAAACCCATGACCCTATTATCAAAGGCTAGAGGAAGATAATGAGATTCTAAATAAGGCTCTGAATAAATGAAGGTTTTCTCTCAATTATGAATGGATACATGCTTACTATTATAGAGGTGTTCTCATGTCACTTTTCTGAGGTCTTTGTCAAAATTTTCACTTTGTCAGATGAAGGTCAAGGGGACAGTTTTATTTTCACAATTACAAGCTCACTGTGAAAAAAATGTCCCTAATAAAAAAATCCAATCCCTAAGCAAAGATATTCCAGCAACTAGAGGAGACAAATTTAGAACATTTGACATTTTCACCCGCTTAGAAATATGGCACCATTATTCCATCCTTAGTTGCCTAACATATCTTAAATAAATGGATGAAGTTAATACAGATACCACAGGAGACAAGAAATTAATGGGAAAAAGAAAACAATAGAGCTGCAGCTGTGAAAAAGAAAAGAAAAAAAAAAAAAGCCAGCTTTTTTGTGTTTAATTGCAGATACAAACTTAATCTAATTTTCTGAAAAATTCTTCACACTGCTTTTCCTTTTTGTTTTATTCCCTAGAATTCAAAACTTTATTTTAAAACAAAAAATACCTATTTCAGTAAATCACACAGGGAAACAGCATTTCAGTGGTAGCAAACTTTCTGATATGAGATTTACCAGATATTCCAAAGGCCTTCCCCGAGGGTGTTTACATCTGATATATCCATTATATCTGAGACATAATGATAGACAACAGCAATAAGTTATTTTTATTGAATTGCAGTAATTAATACTCTAAGATACATTGTTGATAGGAAAAATGTTGCAAGTGATCAGGTTATCAGTTTAGTTATGCTGGACAGTACACAATATCTGATGCTTCAAAAAATGCCAATTATATCATCAATAATACTTCTATCCAAATATCCAGGTAACAAAAATAAATTGGATATAAAGCAGGAACACAATTCTGTCCCTATAGTACCTAAAAGCATGAGATGCCTTTGCTCCTTTGTGGTGGCATAAATGGTATTATTGGCTGCTTCATTATTTCTTAAATCTACATTGGGTTTTCCCTGGGGCACAGCAACTGTGACATACTCGATTCTCTTCACATGTCCTGCAACTTGTCAGCAAGCTGATGTAATTAGGACTTTTCCTTCCTGGTGGTCTGTATGCATGTCCTGAGTGATTGCTTTTATTTCAAGATGGACCAGATTTAACATTCTTCCTGGGGATGAGTGCCACAAACTGCAGGTCAGTTCAAATCACAGCCTAGTCACAATTAGTTTGGGGTATTTAGGGTTTTTTTGAACTACCTTTCGAGTGAAATTCTTGTGGTTTTTTCTACAAACATCTGAAAATGGAAATTGGCTGGTGGATTAAAATAGAAATTCATAAGCTTCTTATGAAGTATCTCTGCTATGAATAAGGGTTGTGCTGAAAAAATCAAACTATTCCTATTATACACAGTAGACATCTTTCCACCTGAATGCTCTTATCTTTTTTTATCATATAAGACAAACAAGAAAGATTCTCTGGATTTAGAAACAAGACTAACCCCTTCAAATCCACCAATTTGAAGAGTGAAAGAACAAGTCATTCATTTTCTATCCATTTTTTTATTTAAAACTGTAACATTTATATCTCTAGTGAAATATGCAGCTTTGTTTCATTGGCAGTTACAAAGCCTTTTTGTGCTGTTATCTTATTCTTTATATTCATGTATCTTTTTTTTAGAAAGCTAACAAATGACAGATTTTTAAACTGTCTCAAATCCTTTAGAACTCCTACACTTTCAAGAACTTTACTCACTTAAAGCTGTAAAAATTGGGAACTGTGATAGATATTTTAAGTGTACTCCTGCAACTTGAATTTCTAATTTTCAATAAAAATCCTTATTCTCAGATGAAAATTACTTTGGCTGAATATAATTTATTGTAGCCAGAAATCTATCTCAGTATTTCACAAAGTTTGGATGAGGTTACATAAGCAGATTTTTGATTTTGAAACATGAAAAAAAATCAAAACCAATCCTAAGCCTCACTTATTCACACCAATTATTGAAATTCAAACTCAGATTTTTATATAGTCATTATTAAACATATATTTTATTTCTTAGTTCTACAGCTGAAGATCAACAACTTGTGCACCCTTTTCCATGGTGTTTGGATCCTGTCTGCTGTACATTCAGTAGGAATTTTCCTTTTGACAATGTTATGCTGTGAGGGAACAAATAACACAGCATTTCAGTTTGCAACAGTCTGTGATCACCATTACTCACTCAAAGACACCCCCCCAGGTTATGTGATGTCTGAGGAAAATGTTTAGAAATCCCCTGAGTGTCATCTTTTTATAATGGATATTCATGCAATTATTCATGTTTTGTCAGATGTATTCTCACTCACGGTGTTTTTGCCACTTGCAGTAATTTCTGTCTGTGGTACCTGACGTGACTGACTGAGCCAAGACCTTGATTTTCCCAGGAATGTTCCAAACTGAGAGGCCGTTGCCAATCCACCAAAATATGTTCAGCCAGCATGATACCATGGTGATTTTTTGCCTTTTTTTTAATACCCCTGTTATACCTTTTTACAACTTCTGTATTCTCAGTGCTTTTTGCCTACATTCTTGGCCTTGTTTGTTCAGCTGGGAGACTCAACATTTTAGAAGTTTTGTAGGTAGAGGTCAGTGTGCCCCAGACCCCAAGGTCCTCTCCAGGACACATTCTGTAAACTGAGACAGAACCATCCAGGGGAAGGTTCCTTGGGGAGAGGGCTCATTCGAGCCTCTCATTGGGGAATTTTTGATAGATCTGCTAATTAGTAACACCTAGAATGTTACACCAAATCTTTTGGGGGTGTGCATTGGGGTGTGCATTTCAGTGCATTCGACCTAGACTTAGTACACCTAAGGATCCTTCAAATAAATACCAAGGTAAAATCCCTTTTTCCCTTCTAACCGTGTTTGACTCTTGATTTTAAGACCCGGAAAAGGCATCAAGCAGACAGGATGAACACAGAGAGGTGATTTTCCTGTGGGCACAGGATGTGTGGCTGCTCCATGTGAGGTGCAGAGCTGGGAAGGGAACTGTGATACCCCTTTGGAGGCCAGGGCCAAGGTGTGCTCCATTCACATCAGCTGCATTGCTCAAAGGGAAAGGAAGAGAGAAAAAAACACCTCGTAAATTTGGTTGGCTTAAACATACAGTTTTGAGGACATCCAAAAAGGGATACCCTCAAGATAATGAGCATAGAAGGAGGGAAAGGAGACATAAAGGAAAAAGAGCAAAACACTGACCTCATCAAATGTACCAAGAAACAGAGAATCACTGAGGTTATAAAAGGCCTCTAAGAACATCGAGTCCAACCATTAACCCAACACTGCCAGAAGAAAAGTTCAGGCAAAACTGACTCAGAAATACTTAACACACCCCAATAAATCTGATATCCCCAAACCCAATAAAATGGCGAATCAATCTCATTTCACCATAAGAAGAAATGCATCTGAAAAGTAAATTATCATTATTTTCCAGTGGGACATTGATACAATATTCTGCAATATTAATTTCTAGCAAATTGGATTTTTTAGAATCTACGTGTGAAAGAAAATCTTTTTGTTATTTTTCTGAACTGAATTATTTACTGACTGTAGAACTTCTGTTTTTTCATTTGGAAAATATCTTCTTTAAATATTTAGAAAAAAATATCTATAAACAGCATGCAGTTTTAATTACAATTTATACGCTTGCATTTTAATTGCCTTTTAAACTAATTTAGCTTGTTCTTAAAGTTAATTAAACTCATTGGGGGGAAAATGTTCCTTAATTCAGTTGTGAAAATGAGCAGATGTGAAGATGTATTTGTGATTGTGTCTATCAGTCTGAACTTATAAGAATCCTTTTAACCTTAAACTCTTTAATAGACCTTAAAACCAAGTGTTTCCCATATGATCAAGATGCCCTGTGCATTTTCTGATTTCAACTTTAAAATAATATATGCAAAGCACATTATTTTTTAATTAGTTTGTCCCTTCTAAAATTCATTGAAGCCAGTTATAAGAGGATGCTCTGCTGACTGTATTGTTAGAACTTTGAGACTCGGGGACTATTCACTGTAATTTTTCAAATATTTAAGTAATTCAAATTCAAAATCAGGGCTTGATTTGAACTCTTGTGACTTTTGCAATGAGATTTTGGCAGGCTAGGGAGCATTTTGGCAGTGAGAAGAGGGAATTCACATTCTCAGGAGAGGAAAATATTAGAAATACACATTAATTGAATTAGAGGTCACTGTGGCATTGAATTTAATTCTTGACATGGCTTTGAAGTGGCCAAACTGATGTCTACACCAGTTTTGCAGTTGGAGAACTCATCATGGGCTGGCTGCAATTCCTACAGAGTCCAGAGCTCTCTTAGTCCATGCTGAACTTGATATTAAACCAGTTTTCATTTACAGCTGGTTCAGGTGCCTTTACTCAATAAGTCACAATTAAATACAGTTTTCCACCCTGAATTTTTTTTTTTTTTTTTTTTTTTTTTTTTTTTTTTTTTTTTTTTATTTAGAAAATAGTATGTGAAAAATTTAATTCCCAAATATCAATTCCTGGAGGAAAGTTCCTTCCAGCCAAATACCAGGCTCCAGCTTTGATGCCTACCTTGCTGTGGTAATAGGATGTGTGTAGTGGTAACTAGCAAGAAAAAAACTCATACCCATTTTCCCTCAAGTGACGTGTTCATATTCCTTTTCTAAAAGAATTTTATCTCCTAATCAAACTAAACTATATCCTCACTCTCCAGACTCTCCATGAAAATGGTCCAGCCAAGATTTCTGGTTACAGTGATAGCATCTGATACACATTAAACAACCATTGCAGACAATTATCTTCTCACGGATGCAGAACATAACAACCATATGATGAATCCAAACCTTCAAAAGGACCATTAAAATTATAAGAAGTGACTACCTAACAATGCTTGTTAGCCCAGATCTTGAATGGTGTTTAACCAACATAAGCAAACAAAGGAGGATTTATTGTGAAGGTTGAGAGAGAACAATACCCAGCATTTCAGTCACCTCAGAACAGAGTGCAAGACACCTAGAAACTCAGAAGGAAAAAAAAAAAAAAAGAGTTTAGATAAAGAAAACCAACCCTTTCATCCTCACTGTATCCAGCATCCGTGGGTCAGTGGTTCCGAGGTCACTGACATAGCCTTACAAGTTTTACAAAGAAAGCCTCAGTTAGCCCGTGGTTCTGTTCTTGCAGCACAAACAAGCTCGCTGCTGGTTTGTTAACTTGTTTTGATTCTGCTCTACTCCTGTTTCCCTGACGTGCACCAGGCTGACATGCAGACACTCTTCCTGGGCAGCCGTGTGTGTCGGGCCCGGCGCGCTCGCTGTCAGCCGGATAGAGCTGCTAAATGGCTGTGCGCTGATCCAGAAGGAACCATCCCTCACACTGGGCCACTTGTTGGAGCTCTCCTGCACACTATGGAGTGTGTGACAGCTACTTTTGTGGCTGTGTGGCTGCTCATTATGTACACATTTAAATTCCTTTGCAGTAGCGCCTGCATGTATTTCACTTACTGATAAACTTTACGTTTTTCTCTTTTTGGCACGAGCCTTTATTTTTCACGCTCTCTGGATTTGAAAGGATTTTTTTTTACAAGCTTTTTCTTTACTGACCATCCATGTTTGTGAGAACTATTTCATTAACTGGCACAGTACATAAACCTTGTGGAATTAATCCATTCTCTCACACCTAAAAGCAAATTGAAGTCACCTGAACGCTTTCATAAAACTGAGCTTGTACTTTTTAGATTACTGAGCACAGAATGTGTGCATGTCCTGTTGGAGGAGCTGCAAATTTCCACAGGAAATGTTCTTTTTTACCTCATTGTTGGCTCATTAGTCTTTCTTCCCCAGTGCTGCAATTTAAATCCTTAGGGAGAACCTCCGTGGTATGTAACTCTCTCTAAGGCAGCTAAACACAAGTGGGAGATAGTTATGGGATCTTTGGGATTCTCTTGGCCTAAAAGGAAGCATGGACCACATAGTCCCTTGCCTGACCAAACACTGTCAGTTGTCGTGGATCACCCCAGTGGAATCACAGTTCCAAATTCTGACCTGTTCTAAAGCTCTCTCTAGGTGTTCAGCTGCACTGTGAATATTCCCCAAATGGATTAGAACACTTGGTTTCCTGGTGGCTCCTGGAATACAAACCTAAGGCTGTGTAAAGAATTGTGAAGATCAATAACCCATTGTCAGAATATGAATTTCCATTGGGTTGTGTCTATTTAGCAACTGTGGTCTCCAAGAATTACTGATAAAACCTTCTCATATATCTTCATCAAAAGCATGGGTGTTACTGAATTGTCAGACATATCCTTCTAGGAGTTTGGCATCACATTTAATTACCCAGGATCCTTCTACAGTCAATTAATCTATTAATCTAATCTAATTTGGGGGCTGTCCTGTGCAGGACCAGGAGCTGGGCTTCACTGATCCATGTGGATCCCTTCCAAGTCACAATATTCAATTATTTTAATTAAAGCAACTTCTGCAGTATGGGAGAATATTTTTTGTACATCTGGAGGAATTTTCTCATGTCCACTTCCATTTCCTAATAAACTTAACTCAGAATTGTAGGTTAAATACTCCCTGTTCACATTTTAATCCCATTCTCAAGCCTTCTCTATTCTTTCCAAGATTTGTAGCTACATCAGTCCATCTAAGATCAGCACAATAAAGAAATTTCCTCAGGTCTCTAAACAGTGTTAATGGTTTGGAGTTTGTTAGTCCAAGGTGCCTTCATTTTGTCATCATTGCAGACTTCTTTTGAATCTTCTGAGATTCCATGCTTCTGGCATCCACATTTACCCTTGGAAGAGAAGACTGTCTGAAACTTGCTAACACACAAGTCCCAGAGCACGAGCTGTCATGACTATGCAAGCAGTGAAATAACCACAAGGTCTCTGTAGAGTTTTAGATTATTCCCTATTTGCACATAGGTTAACTGTGATATGAAAGAAGAGAGGAAAAAATTATGCTGTACTGATTCCTAGAGAAGAGCTGGTAAGAGTCAGCATGTAATGTCACTCTTTATTAAAAGGCAAGTAATATAATTTCCTTCTGTCATCCTTAAGTGACTTCAGTGACGTTTTCATTTTCCCTTCTTTTCAACTGCTGGTCACACAAGTTATGAGCCAAGTCAGTAGTTCATGAAATACAATGGTCAGATCATTGCAAAGGGCAAACTTAAAGGGAGGGCTTAGTCTCATCTGGTTTCAGACACTTATATTGACCTGAGCTATATATTTATTCTCATTTCTTATGAGTGAGGAGAAATTGCTGGGTTTTGGAAGTTTATTTTAATCTGAAAACATGTTTTGGAATAAGCCATATAAACATGTCCCAGAAATGTAGATTTGTGTGTGAATATTAAATGAAGCCTGGGTTTCTTGTTCAGTTGTAGGTATGAGGCATCTAAATTAGGGAAGATTAATTCAACTTAAATAACTTAGAAGCAAAACAGGAACAGCACAAATCAAGTCTTGTAAATCATTCAGAGAATAAACACAAGACTTTGCTACATATCATCTCTGTTTGAATGGAGATAACCTAATGTCATTTGAACAGAAAATACCTGAACTAGCATTTTTAACAAGCTCATATTGTATAATGCATCCCGAGTCACATCGGAAATGTCAATATGTTTTCTCTCTCCATTAACTTTAGAAGGCAATTAGAGGACTAGTTTACACTAGACAGATCACTTTTTGAAAGCTAGAAGTAAAAGAGATTAATTCTACCCTATCTGTTTGCTCTGTGGATTTATTTTTTCCCCAAATCAGGCTTGTGCTGTCAGGCAGTGTGGAGTCTGGCTGGATCTATACTGCTGACTGACACTTTTAAGAGCATGTGGACAACAGAGTGTTCAAAAGGCCCAGGTTCCCCTGCAAATGCAAGTGACTGGATCGTTAGAACAGCCCTAATTCTGCACATTGTCTTCATCCTGACAGCTCAGCACAGAGCTGGGGATCAAAGGCACTTCACTATTGTCTGAAAGAGTGATCTGGAGACACCAGCACAGGGAGTTGTGCTCAGCAATGTCATTTCTCAGCTTTGGCTTTCCTTAAACTGAGCTGTGGATACTCCATTTTCATTTTTGCAACCAAATTTTTTGATTGATTCCATGGTAGGATGAAAGGATTTTAATTTTAGAGAGTTTTGAATGAGCAAAAAGTGAATATCTATGCACAAAAGATATCCTCTGTCTTTAATCTTTTCTGGATAATCCATTTACATTCCCACTATTTGATGTGTGAGAGCACAGCACCTCGAGCACTCTGTTCTACCTCAAATCCTGGGGTCAGTTTTGGGCCCCTCATGACCAGGAAGACATTGAGGGGCTGGAGCCTGTCCAGAGAAAGGCAACAGAGCTGGGGAAGTTCCTGGAACTGCCATTTCTTTGTCTCTTTTTTGTATGGCTAACAGGTAATTCTTGGTTAGTAACAATTTTCCAGTAGATCAGTAATGGAAGAGTTATATCCCCTATTCTAAATCTAGTGGGTTTTATTAGTTTTAGAGAGAACCACCCACTCGTGTTTTAGACAGATTGAATGTCAATATTTGTCAGAACATGTTCCAAAGCCCATATAGAGGATTTCCATATGGAATACTGCTAGGATATTTTGTGTTTGGCTGGAGATTAGCTTTAGTGTGTGAGTTCCAATCCCAAATTAAACCAAATAACAGGAAAAATTATCTTGATCCAGTAAGGGAGAATACATAAAGGCAAGAGAATAAAGAGGTTGGTTAATAACAAAGAATGAAATAAACTCACTTCCACCTCACATGAACTTAGATTTACTTGGGAACAGTCTGTTCATTTTAAGAAGTTGGTTTCAATGTTCCCATGCTGAATCAGACCACTTGTGATTTCTTCTGAATCCAGACAAAAGCAATTTTTTACAGTTTATCATCACAATATTGATTCTGTCATATTTTCTATGATACAAGATTGATGTGGATGCTGGAAACTGCCAAAGGGAATTCAAGATTATGTTATATTCCAGGGAGTGTTTTATAATATGTAGTGAAAATAACATTTTGTATTGTAGTGAATTAAAAAAAATTACCTTGTCTTATAAAGAGGGAAGCTATCCATAAATATGTGTATTTAGACAGAAACAGCTCCCTTAATTAATTTAAAGAATCATAAATTAAATAACATGGCACAGACAATTAGGGAGAAATATCAAAACTTTGAATTAAATAAATTTGAGAAAAAAATTAACATTAAAATGATGAGCAGATGAAGATATTTTAGCAGTTCATATGCTCTCTACTACTAAATTCAGATGAATATCAAAAATTCTATAGAAACCTTAACTCTGATCAACACGGTTTTCCAATTTTTACCTATATAAAATTCCTTAAAAGACTTAAATATTGTGTTCAAGCATTATTCATTTCTTTCAACTTCATCTGCAATAGTTGTGGCTATAAATGTCATCACTTTAACAAAATCTTACAGAATATCCTGAGCTGGAAGGGACCCACAATGATCATTGAAATCCAACTCCTGGCCCTGCATAGGACAACCTCAACGGCCACACCATGTACCTGAGTGCATTGTCCAAATGCCTCTTGAACTCTGCCAGGCTCAGTGTTGTGACCACCTCCCTGGGAAGCCTGTTCCAGTGCCCAACCACCCTCTGAGTGAAGAACCTTTTCCTGATATCTAATCTGCCTCTCTCCTGACAGAGCTTCATGCCATGACACAGTTATATGCCATTAATGCATTCATACAAATGAGGATTTTTATCTTAAAACTATTTTAAATTTATTTAATTATATAAAAACCCAAAATCTGTGTATGAGGAAGAAACATTATTAACATATATGTTATTTTAAACTTCAAATGTGGTGGAATCTTAATGAGGAATTTCTTGATTTTAAGCAGAAATGCACGGTACATCAAAGGCATAAAATCTTCTTTCAGAAAGTTTACCAGGATTATATCAATACAAAGAATGATGAACACAAAACATTGTGCAAAAGTTCCCAGTCATCATCTGGCTCCAAGATCAAATCTCTCTTGCAAAAAAAAAGTAATGAATGAGAATGGTTTCTTGTCCACACACCCTCTCAGAAGACCGAGTACATGCAGTGCCTTTAAACTGTACAATGCTGCTGGAGTGACAGATCTTGAAAGCCCATCTGCCCCAGTATTTCAGCTCCTGACACTTTTGTTTTGTGGGAGCCTATTCATAAATTTTTATTTGCTGACGCTTTTCATCATAAATGTTTAAAAGTAAAAGTGCATAATCATTTTCCCTTAAAAAAAAAGCCCAATCGAAATCAAAATCTAACTGAAGTCAATGGGAGCTTTTCTTCCTTTGACATCAATAGGCTTTGGATCAGATCCATACAATGCAATTTAGTCCAGCAGTTAAACATGTGCTGAAGTTCTATGGACTACAGAGAGCCTTTAGACATACTCTCAACAAATGCCCTCAATATCCAGCTGTCGTGGGAAGAGAGCATTTGTTTGGTGGTTTTGGGAAGGAAGGATGAAGGCAAGAAGTGGAGGATAATTGAAGCTGATACAGTATCACAAAAACTTTTAATTAAAAACTAGCGAGTTTCTTACGGTGTTCACAAAACCTGAGAAGGTCACAGATATAAGTGGGCAGTAGAAAAGTTTCTAAACTGCAGGAACTTCTAATTTTTTCCTAAGACTTGTTTTTCTTAAAAAAAAAAAATCACGTTGGAGTGTTCTGGAACTGGTATTTTGTTCTGTACCCATATAAGATTCCCAGGGATCTTAGAGTGCAGAATACAAAATGTCAGCCTCAGTAAATCTTTGGAAATGGGTCTTACTGGGTGAATGTGGAATAGAACATTAGGAGCTGGATGCTGTTATGTACAATACAACATAAGCAGACATGTAAGACTGAAAATAAATAAAATTCCTTTAAGTGCAGTAAAAATCATCTAACTATATGGTAAAGGTATAATCCTTAAAATCTCTTTTGGGTGATCTGAGATATCACAGGTTTTTTGCAGACAGCATTTACCTGGTCATGTAAGTATCTCTTTGTAGAAAAATCAGGAAATATGCATGACTAATTATTGCATAGTAGGTGTCAGGGCCAAAGTTGTGGCTCCTCGAGACTCACAGGTGCAATATCAGAGTGGAAATTGGGTGCACTCAGTCCCTGGACAATTTGGATGTCCATTCTGACTGTCCAACACATCAGAAGCAGGTGCTCAGGTGGGCTTCCCAGTGGAAAACAGTGATGCTAAATTGTGTTTCTACTAAATAACTTCTGCTGAAGAGAATTTTCAACCTTCCCCAGAACCTGTGCATACTGCAGATCCACATTTTCATCTTTGTATG
Source organism: Lanius collurio (assembly GCA_020086605.1). NCBI lineage: Eukaryota > Metazoa > Chordata > Aves > Passeriformes > Laniidae > Lanius > Lanius collurio. Next base: position 2,728,452 of record JACBWW010000049.1, read on the forward strand.
ATATTCCAGTAATCACTTTGCTTATTCACTACAGGAATTAAAGTTCTTTGGGCTTTGAACCTTGCTTTTTACATTGCTTGAGTTTATAATGTTGAGTGATCTCATTTATCCAAAAGGTTATTTGCAAAGGGAAATTGCTGCTGTTGAGACACAACTTCCCCATACAGTTATGCAGAAAAATAAAATGTTGAAATAGGGCATCACAGAGTGGTCGTTTTGAAATATCTAATAAACTGGTGTTTATTAAAGTTAAAACTCAAGAAATCTAATTCTGTTTCTTTCCCTTAGTATTTTATTTAAAGAAATCTCAATCTTTCCCTGGAAATCCCAAGCAGGAAAAGAAGTCAACTTTTTTTCTACAAACAAATTTAAAATAAACTGGGAAAAAAAAATAACCTTTTGTGAAGTCTTAAAAAAGGGAAAGATTAAAAAATATGTGATCAATAATAAAAAGGGTTTTCTATGAGTCTTGTATCTCTTTTGCCTTTAACACAAAGGCTCATTAATGACTATGCAAGCATGAAAAAAATATTATGGGCTGTATTTGCCTTCGACTTATGCCATGGAAAATTAAAGCAAAGCATCTTCAAGACTTCAAGTTAGTTCCTTCTAAACCTGAAAACTGAACTTTAAAAAGTGCTTCTCTCACTTTTTTGACTTTTTTTCCCCCAAATAAACCCGATCTTACGTTGAATACAAGGAGAAAATCCAGACACAGTAAGAAAAGACTGCTCTCCAGAAAGATTGAGTTGGTTGGAAACCTAATTCCAACTGAAGGGGGAAAAAAAGCCCTTTAACAGTTTATTAGTTCCATGAAAAGGTATCAAGGGTCACCAACTCTTCCTGTTCTGCTAAAATATTTATAAGAGAGAGTTCTGGAGTGATGTGCTCATTTGATAACTTTTTGGATTATTCCTGGAGGTGCCTATGGCAAAGGACCTTTTTGCCTTTTTGTGGTTTAACCCCAGCCAGTTCAGCCCCACAAAGCTGCTCACTCAAATCTGTTGACACTGAGGTGGGGGAGAGAATTTCAAGGGTAAAAGTGAGAAAACCCATGGTTTGAGGTACAGACAATTCAACAGGTAAAGCAAAACCTGTGCATAAGCAAAAAAACCCAAGGAATTCATTGCCCACTTCCCATGGGCAAAGGGAATTCAGCAATCACCACAAAAATGGGGCTCCATCAAATGTTGCAGTGACTTGGGATGGCAAATGCCATCTCCCCGAATGCCCCCCTGCCTCTCTTTCTCCCCTCCCCTTTCTTTTTTTTCTCTCAAGATTTCTGAACTGCACACGACCCTGTATGCTCTGGGATATCCCTGGGATCTGTTGGGGTCAGCTGCTCCAGCTGTGTCCCCTCCCAACTCCTACTGTACCCCCAGCCCCCTCACTGGTGGAATGGGCTGAGGAGCAGGAAAGGCCTTGGCTGTGTAAGCTCTGCCCAGCAATAGTGAAAACCCCAATGAATTATCAGCAGAATTTCAGCACAAATCCAAACCACAGCCTGGGACTGGCTGCTGTGGAGAAAATTAACTCTGCATCAGCCAAAACCAGCACAGCCCCTACCTACCCCTAAAACTAATGAATCACTGGGAATGTCACTTTTCCTTCCAGTGTCCTCAGTCTGTATTGGTCCACTGGGACCTTTGGGATTTTTCAGCAGCTTTATCACAGGGTTTGGAAATGCTGTGCTTTCTCCCAGGACTTTCCAAACAGAATGTGTATTATCTGTGCTGCCTGAAATTAAAAGAAGAAATATTTCCTTCAGACCTTGATGAAAGCAGTTGATAGGGAGAAAAACACAAGGATAAACCATTTGTACAGAGGGCTATGCAGCACCCTGACATAGTTTTCTTCTTCTTCAAAAGTAATAAATATTCATTAACCATTAGTGAAATTCCTTCACAATCTAGTCAGATCTTTTTTTTCTCTTCTTGCAAAGCTACAGTAAAAGGACTCAGAATGTAATTTAGCTTATTAATATTCTTTATTTGTATTACAGTAGTAATCAAGGCCCAGTAATCACCCCACTCTCACTGTGCTCTGACAAATGACCTTTATTTGGCTGCCACTGCAAAATATATCTGCAACAGAGAGCAGCAGATGACCTAGTACAGCTTCAGAACAAGTACATGTGGGAGCTGCTGCAAACTCATCCTTTCTCTGGAAGCAGAGCTCAGCACTGATGATGAGAATGGAAGACACCAATTTCATGTTACAGAAACTATTTTAAGTCCCCTGTCACCTCCTTTTTTTTTTTTTTTTTTTTTTCTGCACTGTGATAAGAACCACATTTTTGCAGATTATCCCTAAATACAGGTCTGTCTAACCAAAAAGCAGAGGAGGTCAGATTCATGGATATTCACTTTGCCTGAAGAGTTTTTCACCTCAAGTTACTGCAAATTATGCCAAGCAGTGACTTAACCTCTGTTCCCCAGAGCTTAGACCACTGCCTGAAACTCTCAGTTACTGTGCTTTTCCTTCCTTCACTTCTGCTTGCTCTTTTCTCATGTCTCCTCTCCCACATCCTCCTGAACAACAAAAAATTCTGTGGAGATTAATTAAGTGATTTCTGTGCTTTTCTAATTGTTGTTATTGCTGAGAAACTGAGCAGAGGTCTGAGGAAGTTTGTGGGCTGTTGGCTGAGGCAGGAAAACAGGTTTCAAGGGACTCAGTTGAGTTTCTGGCTAACTGGAAATCTCCTAAGTGTCACTGCCCATTAATTGTCCTCTGTCCTTTTCTGCTCCCTATAAAATGGAAATAGAATGTCTTTCCTCCCGAAAGTTTCTTTATTGATTTATGATGAGATTTTTTATCTTTTCAGTTGTGGACATTGTTCATAAGGTCCCCTGGAATTAGGCAAGTTAAAGTCCCCTGTAAAGGAAACAAAGTAGCTGGGAAAGATCATAATCTTAATTATGTGAATGTGCTTATTTAACCAGAGGAGGCTTTGGGAATCTACTACAGCAAAATTTATATTGGATTATCCACAATTCTCAGCATTGAATAATTCTGATCTTGCTGATGTGTAAGGTAAAATTGGATTGAGGTTAATACTGAGTAGGTGGGAAGGTTCCACACAAGTGGAAAGGGAAAGATTGATTCCAGGAAACAAAGAAAGGAAAAAAAGGGTGTTCAGCTCCCCCTAATATGGAGGTTTGATGCCATTTAAAATGTCCTATGGTCATTCAGTTCAGTCTCCAGCTGTCACCTCCTAAACACACTGTGCAGTTCAGCTCACCTAAAACCAGACATACAAAGGCAGGTCAGCTGAATATTTAATTTTCTAGGCTGTCATATTGACTTGATCTGCTTCAAAAGTGATGCAAACAGACTCACCTTAGCAACATGTAGAGAGCAACATGTAGATACTTGCATTTACATTTCTTAGCCTGGAGATGGATTTTACCCTGAGTGTTGGAATAGATGTATTTTAAGTATGAAGGGCTTAAAAGTGGCTCCTGTCATAGAGAGGAGCTCACCAGCATGTTTGATTCTGCTCCAAAATGTCCTGTCCCTCCCTGTGACCTGAACCAAACTCTGAGTTTATAATGGCAGCTGAAGCCAGGTGAGTTTTCAATAGCTCTAGGCTTGCACATGTCGTGCTGCTCTGCTAATTGCTTAAGCAGCTGTACTTTTATATCTTCCATCCTTTCTGAAAGGTAATCTAATTGAACTGGGATTTTTCCACAAAGAAACTGAGAAAACAATAAACTTCATTTTCAGAGAGGAGAAGACAGGTGCAGGAACAACAGACAACAGCAAACACATAAACAAAACTCCCTTCTAGCATATTGGAATGTAAAGAGAAAAAAAACCTCACTGATCCTGGCATAGGGAGCAAGGTTGTAATTAGCCATTGAATTATTCATTGTTACTCTTGTTATGCCAGAGATTATGTGAAGGTTAAGTAAAAGTAGAAAAAATAAAATGTAGAATAGAATCAATATAGAATATTTGATAGAGGAGAGTGATTAAATTCAGCCTTGGTAAGTAGTATTTATTGTTCATGGCAGGAGTCCTCAAATTTCAGTCCAAATTTAAGATACTCTTTGAGTAATGAGACTGTGGAAGTTGGGGATGAACTCAAAAAGAAGCTCTGACACTCAAGCTCCTCCTCCATCTCATAGCTGACATTAATCAACAACACACTCAAGATTTGCCACAAAGCCCATTGCTATGAGCACTAATTGAACACAGTTAACACCTAAAATTAAATATATTTTCAAACCATTTCTTTTACTCTAGCACCCAGAGCCCTTTAAACAAAAGAATATGTCTGATGGAAATAAATAAACTCAGTATACATTCTAAAAGAATCTCCCTGTTTCTGGATGTTTGTTGTAGTCATCTACTGGGCTTGATGCATTGCTGAATTTTGCAACTATTTAAGCTGCATGGCATCACTGATTTCAGTAGCTTTACTGCTGTATGTTTCTAGTGTACAATGGCAAATAAATTTGTCTACAATTGCATATTCTTCTTTATCCATTAAACTGGCTATATCTTCAATTACTACTCTTTGTTTATCATATTTTTGATATCCAGTAACAATGTAAATATATTTCTTACCAAAATTTAAAAAAAAAAAAATGATGGGTCAGGTAGATTCTGCAACTTAGCATCTAAAATTGACCTTTTTCAGTGCTGACAGTTTTTCAGGTCATCTGTACCTGTGCCAGAATCTTAAAAAGACTCTAATATACCTAATATAATACTCATTATCTCTTGCTGGCTTTGGAACGAGGGGTCATTTTTAGGTGGGAGAGGTGGTTTTGTGGCTTTGGGGTTTTTTTTTTTGTGTGTATTTTATTATCTTGAGTCATTACAAGTTGTAAGAGACAGTGAGGGATATGAGTTCAACAGTCAGAATCTGTTCAGATTGCACTTGGACAGTAAAGTACCCGTTTCTGCAAATTGAATAGATTAAGGGCTCAATTTTCATTTTAACCAAGAACATGGAGTATTTATTTGTGGAAATACCCTTTGGCTTATCAGAAAGAAGGTTAACAGGTGGCTTGATCTGAGAGTACCTAAAGAGATGCTAGAAGAGAGCTCTTTAATCAAGTGGCCAGACACGAGCCAAGATCCAGCAGCCAGAAATTGAAGATAAAATTAAATGGGAAATAAATGCCAATTTTTATTCTGGAGGGTAATTAGCTGTTATTTGCTGTTGGTTATTAGATTACAGGAAGAAGTGTTTGATACAGGAGCACAAGAATGTTGAAGTTGAAAAGGGCCTTTGGAGACACCATTGCTCAAAGAATCTTCTGCAGCAGCTTGTTCAGGGCTAAATCCAGATGGGACTTGAAATCCCCAAGGACAGGGACTTGCAACATGGGCAATCTGTTGGGTATTTGACCACCCATACAATAAATCTGATTTTCATTAAATTACATGGAACTTTCTCCATTTTAATTTGTGCTCTCTGCCTGATTTTCTGGCACTGAGCAAGGCTGAGAAAGGCCCACCTCTGTCTTCCCTACTCCCACATCAGGTATTTCTCCTCAGTGGTAGGACACCACGAAACCTTCTCTTTCCAGCTGAAGCCCTCTTACCTTTTCTTCATTTCCATCACTTCAGATTTTCCCATCAGGAATGAAAGTCTCTCCAATACTCTCTCCTTAGCACTAGGATGCTCTCCAGTTCAATCAAAAACATCAAGCTTAAATGCTTGGGTTATAAAGGGATATTTGGCATGCAGGCAGTTGGTTAACTAGAATAACACATTTTGCCACCAAAATATTCAGATTAACACCTTTGTCTTTCAGAAAGAACAACCTTCATGGAAGGTACAGATGAGTTTTCTTTCTCACTCAGAGAACTTTAATTCTCAGTCATAGGAATAGAATTATAAAACCTGAATAATTTTCAGAGTAAAAAAAAATCCTGTGCAATATTTTTTTTTACCAATTCATTAATGTCCTGTTGGGCTGTAGTGTACCCACAGTGCTCTCCTGTACAGTCACTTGAGAATATTGTTAGAGGCACTTGTTTCCCTCCTAGAGACAACGGAATTTTGGATTTCATGGATCAGCAAAAAGGCAGTAACATGTCAGGAAATCCTAGGCAATTATTACCTTTACCACCCTTTAGCAATGTGGCCGCAGCAGGGCTGAACAGCTTGAGATGCTTTACCAAATTATTTTCAAAATGTGTATATTTTTTTGACATGACTTGTTTCTTTGCTTGAATAGACAATCAGCTTAGGATCTATCACTTTTCTTGGCACAGGGTTAATGCTGTTACATTTCTGATGCTCTCGAGGGATTTTTTGTCAGGTTTTTTTAAGCCTTTCATTGGAAATCAATTTCTAGATTTAGTTCATCAGTACTTTTTTGCTGAATCTGTTACCTACCCCTCACACATTGTATTCCTCTGAAAATGGCCTGGGATTAACACAGGAACTGGATCACAGAGCTGCTTGCACGAATCTGCTCCAGACAGATAAAAATTGGTGCATTCAGTGGGAAGAGCCCTTTGGATGGTGTTTAACTGGCAGCTCCCTGG
>JACBWW010000049.1:2735361-2972112 GCA_020086605.1 Lanius collurio
TGCAATACATTTAATGAATGTAACAACAAGCAAAATGAATTTTTCATCAGGGTTAGACTCCTTATTAATTTTTTTTTTTTTTTTTTTTTTGCATTTTTAGATGCATTTTAACCAATGAAAGACCTCCCTTTACCTATTGACTCTATTTGATTTCCACCAAAAAAAAATTAATTTAATCCTGGTCTTTTCCATATAAACTCTTACATCAACAGATACCTAATGTATTTTATAGTACCCACACACTAATTAATGGTTTTATTTGAAATAAAACATTTGCTATCCTGAACACCTTTAGTGAGGGTTTCCTAGCAACCAAACCACCTCAAATGTTGACCCTTATAAGATGTCCTTTATCATTCAAGAGGTTAACTTTTTGTTTACTTTATAAAATAAAATTAATTCCTTTATATACATATTATTCAGTTTCTGTAAAATGTCTTTATTAATTTTCTCAACATCTTTTTAACAGTAAAATGATAGATTCAGAAAAATATCATAAAATTCTCAATAAACACAATTATGAAAATAAAAAGAAGCTGTTGCACTCAGAAAAATAAATCAATATTTTCTGTTACTATATTTTATTAAATTCCAATTTCCATTAAAAAAAAATTCTATGCTGGCATCTCAATAAAAAATCCAATGTTTTATTCTAAAAAATCACTTCAAATTGAAATTAATATTCCCACAACAAAAGTTAGCTTCTTCTGAGTTGGAACTGAAAAATTTAAAACCTACTGCCTTCTCTAAAAGATTTCAGCACTGTCTCAAGTGTCATTCTGCTTAAAGCTGAAGCAGCAATATTTTGGTTGCCTGGAATTTTATGGATGTCATTTTTCCCCATTTATTTATGTTTTGTAAATTCTTTCCCTACTGGAAATCCTTGGTAAAAGTCAAAGAATTTTAGAGAACTCTTTTTTAGAATTTTTTTTCCCCACAGAAGAAATAACAGAAAGAAGGGAAAAGACAGAGAAAGGAGAAGGGAAAAAACAAAGAAGAAAAGCAATAAGAAAAATGCTAAAGTCTTAAATTATATTCAGAAAATTGAAATTATTTCTAGGGTTTTTAAAAATAATTTCTGGATACAAGTAGACTGTTATTTCCAATATCTACTTTTTTTTTTTTTTTCAATTAAAAAATTGACTAACTTTAAATGTTGTCTAAAATGCTCAGGCCCCTGGCTGGGACACAGGTACTCAGGTGATGTCATTTTACCTGTGTGGGGCCAGGAGCTTGCACAGACACAAGAAAAACAGATTTTTAGAGACCCCTGCATTGTGATCCCCAATATGTTTTCAGGCTTTTTACCTCATCAGTACTGTGAGGGCAATTTATTAACACGTATTAACAAAAGAGTGAAGCAATCCTTGAGTTATATCATAAAGTTTCATTCAAAATGGCATTTAAACAGCCACAGCATGCAGGGGAAAAGGGTCATTTCAGTAGAAACTGGAAAATTGACCAGTTCCTTGCAGTAAACAAATTTTGTTTATTTAATTTCTCAGTCAATGGAAAAACATCAACCATCTCTAGTTTGATGTTAGCAGAATGGTTTTCTCACACATTAAAATTCCTTCATCCATCATTGCAAATATTTTCTGTTATTTGCATGGGTTCAGATTTTTAGTCCATTATTATTCACAATTTTTCCATTAAAATTGCTACTTGAAGGTTGGCCTCCTTACAGTGGCTGCTCCCCCCCTTTTAATAGTGTTTACTTTGTATTACTAATGACTGTGCCCCTACTTCAGCAATGATAACTACACAGCAAAAATCATCTTCCAAAGAGCTCCCACTTCAAACCAGCAGAAAAAAAAGAGTACTTAGCTCTGATTAAAGAAAATCTCTCTGCTTTAATAGAGTCAAGTGAGCCCCTGCATAAAGTCCTTTGATAACTTCCCAGAAAGAGCAGGACACGATGTACATCTCCCACTTGGGAGGCTGAAATACAAACCTTGTGGCTTGGTTGTGCAGCAGAAAGCAGCAGGATCCAAGGAAGCTGAGGGGCACAGAAGGAGGGACCCCCCTTTGTTCCACATCTCAGAGAGGTTCTGTCCACAAAACTGCCTCACTGAGAGCATGAGAACCTGAAATCCAGTGTGTCTGTAGAGCTCTGCCTGCCAAGGGCTGGGGCAGGTACTGTAGGGTCTGACAAGCCCCTGTCTTGGCAGGAAGCCCTTGTTTAGATAAAGGGAACTGCAACATCTCCAGACGTGGGGTCTGACAGGCCCCTGCCCTGGCAGGGAGGCCTGGAGATAAAGAGGTAGCACTATCTCTCTCCAGGCCCCTCTTGGGGAAACAAAGAGCCTTTTTAGTAAGAAAAGATAGATCCAAGATCCTCTAGGAAATATGTAAAATACCCTAATACCCATTGGTTTATTACCCTTGCACACCCACCTCTGTAACCCCATAAAAGAGACCCCTCTGCCCCGAGTCGGGGAGGATCCGTCTCTGGTCACCCCTTTGTGGGAGATGGAAGAACAAAGCGACTTCTGCGGCACCACCAGCAGGGCCTCTCCTCTCTCTGTGCGGGCCTGGCCCTGGGGGTTTGCCTTGCAGAGCAGAGCTGAAATCACTGCTGAATCCCTGAGAGCTGATGGCTGCTGAGCCAGGCACCTCTGCAGGCACCCCCGGCCGAGGGCTGAGAGAAGCCACAGCCCCCTGGGAGACGGTTCCTGACGGGATCACCTCTGCAGAGGGTTCCTGAGGGGATCCCCTCTGCAGAGGGTTCCTGATGGGATCACCTCTGCAGAGGGTTCCTGACGGGATCACCTCTGCAGAGGGTTCCTGAGGGGATCCCCTCTGCAGAGGGTTCCTGATGGGATCACCTCTGCAGAGGGTTCCTGATGGGATCACCTCTGCAGAGGGTTCCTCATGGGATCACCTCTGCAGATGGTTCCTCACAGGATCACCTCTGCAGAGGGTTCCTCACGGGATCACCTCTCTGGGTTCGCTACGGCTTCTTGGGTCGGAGCCTCTGACCCCATCCAGCCCGGGCCGGGAGAAACCCCCCGCCAGCTTAATAACTTTAGGTACCAGTAAAGGGAATGATTTAGGTTGGAAAAGACCTTTGAAAAGACCTTTCAATCATTATTGAAATCATAAACTCAGCACTGACAAGGCCACCACTAAACTGTGTTCCTGAGTGTTACACCTACATGTATTTTATGTTTCATTGCCTGTCCCCCTTCCTCCCAATTTCACTGTCTGCTAACTCTTCCCTCTTTCATTTGAAAAAGTCTTCTCTGGGTTTATACTGCAGATCTCTTGAGATTGGGTCCAGTCCTGTTCCCTACAGACCATCACCAGTGTTCTCAGATATAAAGGTTCCACCTGGAGAGTTCTAGTCAAGGGGAGAATTCAGGTGCCTTACTTTATCTCTGTGTTTCTGGGTGTTTTTCTGAACCCTTTGTTACTGTGCTTATCTGTGATCCTTTTGCATTTATATCTCTAGCAAAAGGACACACAAAGCATTAGACATTTCAAATTTTAATTAATGGAAATATGCTTATGGTGCACAATCAAGCTGCTGGGTAAAATTAAATAAATGGACCTTATTTGGAGACAGAGCAGAGATCAAGAGATCAAGAAACCAGATTAGACTAGAAAAACATCCATCAATTATCAGTTACTAAAATTAGCTTTGTCAAATGTCAATATGAAGCTTTTCTCCCTTGAGATCCAGTGCTAGTGCAACAGACTTGTATGATTAATCATCTTTGAACACTTTTTTGTTGTTATTATTGGATAAATTTCCAGCTGATTGATTGATACCTTAACAAGAGTTTAATTCCAGAAAATTGTTCAGTAAAACAGGTGCTGTTTATTACTTTGCCTTCCTTCCCCAAGCTGTTGTTGGTTTTGCACTCAATGAGAAATATTAGTTTAAAAATCTAAAAACCTTTGTCAAATAATTCTAGGAAGACCCCAGAATTCTGCAGAGTACATCTAAGTGCATCCATTCATTGGCTCACACTCCTGACTCTTACTGTAGGGATCTATATTTATGCATGTTCCCTCTTTTCTTACTTAGAAATCTATAAATTATATCCATATCTGTCAGTCTAACAAATGTTTCAGCCAATACACCGAAGGGAAATTTGACCAGTAGGAATTTAATGGTGAGTAGATATTGAAATGCACAGCAAGGAATGCATTAACCATCTCTTTTTAATATTGACAACTGTTTTAAGAAACATACAGAGTTACAACTGAAAGGAAAGAATTGATATCTTCCTTTGTAATCACAGACTATTCACAAAGAAATACAAAATTAGGAAACTGAAGACACCAATGGTTACCTCTGCAATTGACTGCATCGTTTTGAGATCTTTCACATTAACATAATCCCAAAATCAAGTACCAGCAGGCACATCAACATGTAGAAAAATCAATATTTTATTTCCTACAATGAATATAATTGCAAATCTGTGCATTTGAATACAGAATCACTGCAGCTAAGTGCCAAAGATACTGAACTAGAACCCAAGAAACCTCATATTATTCTGAATTCCACTAGGAGATGTTATTCCAGAAGAACCAGGTATAGAAAATTCAAAATTATATTGGGATATGAATCAAAATCTTTCCCACTTTTGGACTGGTGCCTGGTTGGAGTCAAAATCAGATGGAACAGGCATGGTAAACACTACTGTGACTTGGGAAAAGAGGCAAGATCTTGCAATATATTGACTAAAATACACTAAATTTTAAAGAAATCTCAGCACTGAATTCAAGTAAAATCAGTAACGAAGATGAACCTGCAGTGGTGGATTGCAACCATATCTAAAAGTGATAAACTACATGCATTCTACACATAGCAAAATGAGGGAATAACTGTAGTACATAGAGTCATATTTTTAGCACATAATCTGAAGTAAAGCTAGAGCAGATATGCCTACTGGAGTTTCAGACAGACTTTCCTGATTCTGTGTGTACCTGAAGTGGAGGTCTAGAGTGGAGTTTAAATGCCAGCATAGGAAAATCCTAAATTAAATGGGACTTTAAAGAGCTGGAAAATAACCATGTATGGTTCACTGCCACACTCCTATCTCACTCCTTTCTGAAATCCAGGACAGTAAGATATTCCATGATGTTATTGTAAATCTAATATATTTTGCAAACAATTCCCTCTGACAGCAAACTAGCTCTATCAAAGCCACCTACTGTCTCATCAACTTTATTATTCAGTTTAGCTGCTTTAATGATCTGGGCATTTTGCAGAAAAAATAATTCTTGGCCCAAGGATCTTGCCTAATAATTTTATGGGTGATGATATGAGTGACAGCAAGACACAGTAGTAGAGAAAGAGAGGGCTGAGCATGGGTCTTAAAAATATGCTGTGTTTATCCAGTCTGAGCTAATAAACTGAGTGAGGTGCAGGATGTGTGTTCTTTCTGCTTTTTATGAGACAAGGCAGAATTCTGAACAGTAGTGTTTCTGTGCCTTTGCTACTGAGATTTTCATGGCTACCTCATTAAAAATCTGATAGTAAGCATGCACAATATAAAGAAATGCTGTATGGCTGCCAAGTTTTCAAAATATATTCCAAAAAAACTACCAGAAGGAAACCATAGAAACATTGCTGGGTGTATAACAGTCAAATAAAAGTCCATAATTAACTACTGAGAAGGAAAAAGAATTTGAATTTTTAGATGATTTTAAAATTAAAGAGCAGTTTAAAGTAATAGTGGTATACCACATTTTTAGCTGCTTTCCTTTACATTTCATCTGGTAAATGCAATGAATTTCTCTTCAAGATAACACACAAGGGTATCCACAAAATGTTGAAACATGGAAAGCTCAGGGGGCATGTAGGAGGAGAAATCAATGCTCACTAAGTAAGGCTATGAAGTTACACTGAAGTAGGTACTCTGCACCAATTCTTAATGCAGACAGCGGCCTTTGCTACACCTCCCTCCCTGTTCCTAAGGGAATTAAATTAAAATCATGGCTGTCTCAATTTCCCCTCGTGGTGAATGGGTAGAAAGAAGCAAGTCCAGAAGGAGAGGCCAGTGTGCAATGGACTTTACTGTGCTGTTGGAATGGTTTTATCTCTGTTGTTTTTACAGGGAGGAACGAAACTGAACTGACTTCAAAGAAATGTTCCTTAAAATAGAAATAAATTATTTTATTTCACTGGGAAGACTCAATTCTACCAAGAGGGTGGGTTGCATCTCCCCTGCTATTGAAGATGTCTTTGGTACAACCCTTCTGGTACCAAAGACAATAATTTTTCATCACATTTTTTCCTGTAACTTAATTCCAGTAGTAATGGTGCCAGAGATCACAGTGCATATTATCCACACACAATTTCTGAATTTTGTCTTTCTGGTGGCCTCTGCTGTGTGTGAGCACTTAGCTTCCTGTCCTGATGGTTGAATTGAGTTTGTTTTCTAGTATCCACTCTCACATTTCTCTTGCATTCTTCTAAGTTCCCTCAGACATAGAATGGATGTATCCCAGTATAATCATCTAAAAGTTAGACACTCAGTGATGGAAGCACCCTCTGTCCTCAAAGAGAGGGGCAGGCAGAACAAATCCTGAAATCATGCAGTAGTTATGGCAGAAGGAATCACTGTGCCTCATCTGATCCAACCCCTAAGTCCAGTGAAGCATTAATCTTGACAGTGAGACATAGATGCCTGGAATATTTTCCAGATGAAGTATGAAAATTTCCAAGAATGGTGATTCCATAAACCCATCCAACCTGTTCTAGTGCACAGCCATTCTTTCTGCAATTCTTTTTCCCCATGCACCCAAAAAGTCACTTTTTTTTTAATTTTTTTTTTTTTTTCACATTATATGCCATTGTCCTTTAGCATGGAGAGTTGCTTTTGTTCCAGGGGACTCTGTGAAATATCAGCACTCACATCTTGCTTTAACAGAGTGAAGGTGATTTTCCAGTGAGCTGTGAAGGTTTTCTTTTCCTCTCCTTCACTTGGGCTAACATGACTATTGTGGTTTGTCATGAGTGTCTAGATTGTGGTTAGATGTGGAAATACAGTAATAGATGCTTTCACGCAGGATGGAAGGTTGTGACACCAGTGTCAAACCAGCTATTCCAGCATTCCCCAGCGATGCATCAAAATGTCAAAATAGTGACAGAAGTTGAAAAGCATCTCTAACAGGGGAGAACCCTGAACACACCTTCCAAAGGAAGAAAAAAGCAAGGCAGTTGCAGTTGTATTCTGAAACTCAGTGTCCTCCTAATGATACAGCACAGCTTCTGGTAATCTCTAGTTTAGAAGGGCAATCAACTGGGCATGTAGTCAGGCATAAACTGCACATTTCTTTGTGGACAAATCATCAGTGGATGCAAAATATCTGAGATGATTAACGATTATATAATTTAAGCAAAATGGAAGACAGTTATGGAAGTAGCAAATCTTCTGGCAGAACAAAGCAGAATAAAGTATCTGGCAGAATAGAAGAATAGAAGAATTAAGAATCACGAACTAAGAACATTTGCTAAAATTTTAGTCTTCTTCTGGGAATCTAAAGCATCTAGATTTTGCTGTACTTTGTTTATACTCTGGTAGCACATTTATGGCCGAACATGCCAGATGAAAAGCACATAATAATAATTAATCCTTGCACTACAGAATTTGCAACACAATTAGCTGTGATGAGCGAAGAATTGAAGACTTGCTTTGGGGATATGTAATCTTACTTGGGACTAAAACAAGATTTGCCCCCAGTTACACTTACAGTCATTAAGACACAAAGAATCAAATAATCTGCTTGAGTTTGTAGAACAGATGCAGCAATTCCTGGAACTGATCAAATATTTCTCAGTCCTATAACGTGCTTCAAACTGACTGTCATTTCCTATTTCTTCTTTTAATAACTATGTGAATAGTGCAGGGTAAGAAGCTGCATTTCTTTTCTGCTAAACATTTAGATGAAAAAAGCAGCCCTGAGATGCTTATTCCCTGAGGAGATGTTTTCCACCCGGACTGCTGAGGTACCACAATGCATAGCTGAATAAACTAGGATTGCAAGAAGTGAATTCATTTTTTTTAAGACCTAAACCCATGGCTGAAGCTGTTTTAAGCATATTTTGGGAATTTAAATCCCAAGGTCTGTATTTAAGCCCATATTAGCTTTCAGATTAATGAGGGTCTAAATAACACAGCTTTACTTGGTTTGCTTCACATGTCAGTATAGAAGTCAGAGAATTATTTAAGTAGAAATGAAGTCACTGTTCTTTATTTCTGAAATCAAAGATATTTTTTCATTTTCTTTAGCTTCACATTTCCTAGAAGAAACAACTATATAGGAAAAGCTGCAATGGACATAACTCCATTAACTAAGCCACTTTTAGTTTACTTTTTTTGGTGTAACAATGCCCTTTTTTAAAGAATTTCTTAATGTTATTTTATAATTTATTAAGGTGACAGTTATGTTAGTTAACAGTAATTAGTTCCATCAAACTTACATCATCATTTACTCACTAAGGTTGAACACTGAGTTATAACAACACTGCAGTTCACTGCTGACCAAAATCAGTTCCAGCAAACAGGCAAAAACCTCCTTTTTTAAATAGAATTATCATGTCTTCATTGTCTTCTTTAACTAAGCAAAAAGTTTCATCACAGCCATGCTGTTGACAGGATGATTACTCGGCCAATTCACCACTGCAATCCACTCATCCCAAACAACCTTCTCAGGCCTATGGATTTTCTGGTGGCCTTTCTGAACAACTGAAATAACACATTAGGGTGAACAAGTGACTGTCTCACAACGGCCTTATCAAAGGTAATTTGAATTTTTATTATATTCAGTGGCAGAGATGTTTAAGCACGTCCCAAGATGTCCCTGACACCACTCAAATATCACAAAGGTAACTTTGTGTACCTGTTCCCTACAATCAGTTTTGCTAAACATGGAACAGAGTTTTCAATGCTTCAGCCCTTAAAATTCAAATTCAATTAGTTGTTTTTGGTTTTTTTTTTTGGGGGGGGGGGGGGGGCATGTGACTTTGCCCAGTTCTCTGCTGAGAGATTTCATATCTAAAATACAATAGTTGCTGGAAAATGCTGCTTGCATTGGGTAGCATTTGACTTATCCAGCCACACAGGAGAGGAATCAAACACTTTTCTCTTGTAAGAGTAAGGTTCTTTTAGACACATCAGGGGAGGATTCACTCTACAACCGTCTTCCATCACCGAAAAGATCAAAGGTCTATTTTAAAAAGAGGCCAAAGTGCTTTGTCTATTTCACAGCCAAAAACTACTGTGAGATTAATTTTCTTCTACAAGGTACAAAGTTCAAGTTGCTAAAATTAGCAATTGTTTCACCTGAGCCTCTTCTCTACAGTCCTATTCAAAGCAGTATTGTTTAGTGTTTCAGTCCCTGCTGTTTAAAATGTAACATTCCCCATTTAATGTGTCAAAAAGCTTTAGCTAATTATTCTCATAGCAAGGATAATCGTACCAATTATGATTCTTTAAAAAGAATGGTAGAAACAAAGAAGTGGAGATAAGATTTAACAATGACAAGATGAACTGGGGAGGCAGGGGAATCTTAAATGTTAAAAACCTTCAGCACCCTCTTTTTTACAGGAATAATAAAATTAAAACTTTTTGAAAGAGACAACTTATCACCACAACCTGTGGAATTGTGGATTATTAGGTCAAGGTTCCTGTTGGTTTGGAATGAAGTTCATGGCTGTCCCTCCAGCCTCAAAATCTAGGGCTGTGTGATATGACACAGAGCAAGATCCAACATTTGTGCTGTCAGCTACCTAGGATTGACAGGCAGTGGAATTTTAGGTGCCCAGTCCTGAAGGCAGCAGTCCAAGACCTTCTTTCTCAGGTCTATGGATGCTCTGTGGATGCTCTATGAGGAGAAGCAGGTGGACACGGGATTGATTATGTCAAATATCTATCTCCAGTGATTGCCCCAGGAAGGCAAGTACTGCTAAAGGACCATTCAAACCATCTAGGTTAAATCTGTTTCTCTTTATTGATGTATTGAATACACAGGGGTTTGCATCCAGCTAGGATACAGGCTGGATAAATCCTTTCTAAGGAAAAGTACCAAAAAGAGAAGATGTGAATCTCACTGAGGAAGAAACAGTAGCAACAATGAGACCTGTGTCCCCAGCAAAGGTAAATAACCAAAAAATGGAAGATATATGTCAGCCTAGAGGGTGAAGAGTTCTTATTTCCCACATCAAAAAGCCCACAATATTATGTGGGACACCATCAGGAAGGAGGACTCTGTGATCCTGCTGAAAATGACTCTTTATAATGGTAAAAAATCAAGGAACAAGGAGACAAGGATTGAGGAATTTTGCTCTTTCTCCCTAAATGCCAGACCAAACCGAGAATCTGCTGCCTTTTCAGCTCAGCAGTCTGCTCCTGCAGCTATTACCTCAGGAGCAGGTAGGAAGCCCGAGTGTAATGACTTTTATCACTTACTTGTGGGTATTTTTAATCACTTTGAATGTCTTTGTGACACATTTAGATTTCTCTAAATGTAGTGACAACTTTAGACAGAAAATCACAAAGCCCTTGGTTCTGATCCAGATCACACAGACAGTCTGAACATACCTACTGTCACTTAAATTGAAGAACAGCATCATGCAATTGTCCTCTTGTGCCTGACAAATTCAAAGCCACAGATTGAGTTCAAACAACTGTTACCCTGTTCCACAAGCTCTAATAATGAAGACACCATGAAAGTTTTTGGCACAAAGGAAAACAAGTCAATACACACATCAGGACATTACAAGAGATAAAATTTAGCTCTATTATAACCAGGTATTCAAGCATTCTCAGAGAAATTGAATCTGTCTGCTGCTTTTTCTGCCATGCTTGCTTTAAGCTGTTCTCTTATCCAACTCCTAGATTGTTTATCAAACAGAAGACACCATCTGGATGATAAGGAGACATTTCTCCATCAGGTTGAGGGGTGGTTCTCTATGAGAGTTGTCACAGGAAAAAGTACAGAGAGATGAGAACAGCATAAAATCTTTGCAACACTTTTCCCCCATTTCAAAATCCTTTTCTGAAAGGATCAAAATCCTTTCCTTTCCTCTGTATCTACCAGGCAAGTTTTATATTGAGAAAAATTTATACAAAGGTTAGAGGAAGAAGTGGACAACATAAAAAGAAAGTTTAGAAAGACCTTGAGGCTAACAGAAAGTTTGATTTTTGCTTAGCAAAATTTAACTGAAACATTTTTACATGGGGCCACCTTACCTGTACAAAAACTGTGGTTTTCCCATAGCACAGGGGAATAAACACCTACTTAGAAACTGCTCCAGGCTGACTGTAGGGATATTCCACATTCCCACACTGTTACTGGTGTTGCTTTTTTTCCCAATAGTTTGGGACAGTCAAGACACATTCAATAAGGCTTGGATTCCTCAACCAAAAAATATAACTGTCTATTATATGACTTAGACACAGAGGTCTTGGAGCAACAGGGTGTTGTGCAGAAAGGTTTGTAGCAGGGAGGTGTGTCTTACACTGAGAAAAGCAGTGCTGTGGCAATGAGTTCCAGATATTCAAAGGTACTGAAAACCACCTTAAGTTCCTTCACCCTTCCCTGAAATTATTCCATTCTGCTTTACAAATCTTTGATCATTTTTTTACCCCTATGAATTTCATTTTTATAATGGATTTCTTTTCCATCACATAAGTGAAAAATTGAGACAGGTTAACATTGTCTGTGAAACACAGCTGTGCCTTGAATTCCCTTTGAGGTGGCTCCGTAAGGCAGAAGGGACCTCAAGAACACAATGCAAGTTCTGAGAAGATATGGGTGACTTTCATCTAATTTCATCCCCTATAAACTATTTAAAATGTTTTTTGTTTTGTCCGTGCCAACTGTCTGCATTCTTTCTTTAGGAAACGGAAAGGAATTGCCTTCCAAAAGGCAAATGAACCTTCTCATTGTGAATATTTATTTAAGATTAAGACATATGCTCTGGAATACCTCTCTGTCTCTCCCTGGATTACAAAAGGAGCTTAGACCAAATGTTTCCCCATTGGATAACTAAATTTAAGCTCCTGTTGCAGCTACATATAACAAGAACAGTATGAGTCTAAGCCTAAAATCCCTTTCTGTACTACAGCTGGTAAACAGGCCACCTGACAGCGAGGTTACACACGGGTTACAGACACTTCCTCTCAATACTTTTTAAAGCACTGATCTTTGAATCCTCTGTAAAACAGCTCAAACTACCACAAGCCACACATGGATAGTTCAGATGGATGGTTTTGAATGTTTCAGTTGCAGTTAAGTTTGTACAGGAATTTTTGTAAAAGCTCTTTGCCGACTCAGGGGTTATCACTTCAGCCAACTCTGGTGATAACAGACCTCAGGTTCTGCTAACAACAGGCTTATTTTGACTATTCCAATAGTTTCACTGAATTACTTTAGGCTGCTTTTTCATACTGTTATTTCATGGCCTCATCCAGCACCTGAGAGGTAATTGGGAAACTGGAGGGTGAAACATCTGGGAATGCCATGGTCAGGACATGGTTCTGAGAGAGAAGAGCCCAAATGGCCTCATGAGAACATTCAGGGAGTCTCCTCAGGGACTCAAGGGTTTAAACTCCAGTGAAAGCAAAGCTTTTACTTGTGCTGTAGCAGAACCACTTGGAAGAGTGTACTCTTCACAGGGTGAAAAAAATGGCTGGAAAGCCAAGTCCAGGGAGCAGTGGACTCAGTAATCTTAGAGATCTTTTACCACCTTAACAATTCTACAATTCTATAGCAAGAGGGGAAATAGTTTGATTTCTCCTTCTGTTCACTAAATGAGAAGCAGCAGCCCATTACCAGCACTCCCTTAAAAATGGCAAAGCACAAGGAACTGCAGCAGTGTGAGATGGGACTTTCAGGTCATTAGTAATCTGGTTGACATGCAAAGTGCTGAGGTAGAAAATGAAAGCCCAATTGCACATCCCAGCCCCCTGAGACATTTGGTCTCCCAGGAACCATTATTTTGTCTGTACAAACTATTGTTTCCTAAAGAATATCGTGTTTCAGCAGAAAAGTCAAATGTGTCCTCTCATAACTCCATGTGGCTGTTAGCTTACTGCTGAGCTAATACTTTGCCACATAAATAAAACTGCACAAAAAAGAGAGAGCAGATTTGCAAGAAAACATGGGGAAAAAAATATAATTCATTGGCGCTCAGGGCTGAAAAGCTAGTGCGCTTCTTTCCTTTTTTCTTCCCCTTACTCTTACAAGTTGATGTGTATCCAAACAGCTTGAAAAGTACTTTGAAATCCAACTTTAGTCAGCTATGATGAAGACATAAGAGGAGCTGATTTTTCCTTTGTGATGCTTTGTTTTCTTCTCTTTTATTCAGTGTTTGCTTCAGCAGTGGCTGCAGGAGAGGATCCAAGTGTTTTTTCTTGGAACTTTTTTTCCTTTTTTTGGTGCAGTTAAAGATAAATTTCTTGACTTACACTGAGTAATAGTCCCTACATACCCCTTTTGAGATAAGCTCAACTAGTGAGCTGAGAGGGCTTGAACCAAAGTGCAAGACTACTCAAACCCCAGGAATCTATAACACCTTACCTAAGGACTTTTTACTATGGTAAAAAAATGCCACTTTTTGTGGAAAGAGGTGAAACACCATCTAGCTATTTTTACTTTCATTGAATCTATTTCACAAATGTTCTACAGACCAGTCATTGGGTTCAAGGGCAAAGCTGCCACTCAGAGGGATCTAGAGAGGTTGTAGGACAGGGCCAACAAGAACTTAATGAAATTTCACAGCAGAAAAAAAAGGCAAAATTGTGCACATTATAAGAATCATCACTGGACACCTGGAGAGCAGGTAAGAAACATCAGCACACCTTCCCAACAAAGTGTTCTGGATTGCTGGTGCAGGAGCAGAGCCAGGAGCTGGAGAACAGTGATATCCCTCCCTAATCAGCAGCCATTTCCCCATTAGCCCACAGCTACAATTCTGCATTTCTACACCAAAAAAAGAAAGGTATTGGTAAAAATTGGCATGAATTTAATGGTAGGTCACTACTGTGTGGGAGAGAGAAGGAACTGGGGTAACTGACCTTCAGAAGATGCTGGGAGACCTGGGTTTGTTTGGCCTGGAGAAGAAAGAGCTTCAGGAGGAGGTAACAGCATCCTGCCCATACCGACAATGAGGACGTCAAGAAGACAAACTTATTAAAATCCAGCTCAGCAAAGCACTTAAACTCACACTTAACTTTATTTTTGAGTTTTTTCCTATTCATTGTAGTTTTTTTCAATAAATATGGATATTAACATTTTTTTTTTTCGGATCTCTCTAAGGCACTCACACATCTGTATATTTTTAATATATTGTAAAAATCTACTTAAAGCTGGACAAACACCTAACATCTTCCCTCTACTGAGGTATTTTGTAATATTATAATGTGATTATCGTTCATCTAATTTGTGCATTAGGTGTTATTTCATTTTATTTTTACAGCTACATGCAGTATTACCAACCATTAGCACGTAAGTATGAAATGATGAAATTTTTATGGCTACTGCATAAAATGAAATGGTACTAAAATTGTGAGATTTAACTCTAAACCGTTGATAGAAATGAAAGGATTCAGTGCTGTGCTGTTCCTCTGGCAGGGTGTGACATGAGTGCTGTGAGCACTCCACAGCTTCATGTGTTGTGCACAACCAGAGCTCCTGGGTGAGATGAGAACATGCACTTCTGCAGTAACTCATATTTGGGTTCACAGCTGACTCCATATGAGTGTATTTTAGCCCATGTTGCAGCTTCCATCCTGCCCCTTCAGCTTGGTTTTTTGCTGGAGCAAACCCAGATATGCATCTGTTTTGGAGGAAATCCCACAGTCTGACACAGCCTTGGGGCCACAAAAGCATTGACCAACACGAAGGAGGCACCAAAATGGAAAACATCTGAAATATTTCCAGCCTGCAGAAAAGAGAAGACCCACCAAAGCAGTGCCTAGATCTGGTATCTCATTCCCTGAGAGGAAACCTTCAGAGTCCAACAGATAAATCATGGGTTTTGAAGTGTCAGTAACCAGAAGTGACTGCTTCTCTTCATTGGTTTTGGGAACTGCACTCTTCGTGTTCTCATGTGGGGTGCCCAAATAACAGCACAGCAAACTGCAGCTGCAGTGGACCTGAAAGCTACATAGAGGATCCCTGTGATATGATGCATGATTCTCTCATCTTAGCAAAATAGCATTGTAAGATAAAACAGTCCTTTGCAACTGGACAAGGAACAAGGTTGCACCATTTTCTTTGCAAGATTGCACTGTTTACAGACAAGGAAATAAAAAAGTTATAAAAAAATAAGAAAAATTAATACAAATGTCTAGCCAGTAGTGTCAGTAGTCACATGATAAATGAATCCCTCAGAGCTGTATAAATTTACAATAGCTGAAAATCTTGCACCCTTTAGTTAGAATAATACAAAATCAAAAAATACTTAAAATTAAAGGAAAGAGAATAATGTACCTTAGCACTAGAACATCTTTAAAAATTATACCCAGTATTTATACACATGCAGTTGACTAGAAAAAAGTCTCCAGAATACTGGTTAAATGCAACATTGAACAGTGTCTGCTAATATTAATTATTATTTTCACCATTATTGTCTTAATGTTCTAGGTGAAATTTAGAGTAGGACTAGAAAGCATTTTTAGATTACATTGGTATGCAAATTAATTTTCCATGTAACATGCATTTTCATGTGGCAATCTTCATCCTTTAAGCTTTTTCTATCAAAGAAAGAAACCCTGAGGTATCCAATCAAAATTTGTGACCCATTTCAAATTTATGAATTGAGCACACACAGTGAAACCATTTACTGCATGTTGCATGAAGGGTGGCTCCACTGTGCTTCATGGTGGAATTTTATTTTATTGCTTTTTTATTGCTTTTTAAATTATTTTCCTAATAATTCTTAATTAATTTTGCAATTAACTTTTTGTCTATCATTAACCACTAATTTTTTCATACAACTATTCATTGCAATTTCATGATCACATTCCTCAATGGCAACAACTAACTTTAGCACTGAATGTGGAAAACTTGAGACTAGTTTTTCATGTTTTCCTTTGACATTTACTTCCACACAGTTTTAGTTCCTAATTCATTGCCTGCTGATCATCACACCTTGTACATCACACTGCTGAAATGTACTGAGTTGTAGAGCAAGAGGTCAAGGCAAGTCTTTAGTTTAGTTGTTATCTGTGTCTGGGCATTCAGATCTCAGATATCCCAGAGATCTCTGTGAAGCACTTTCCCATGTGATTTTCCTCTACAGAAACTAAAGTATCAGAACCTCAGTACCTCTGGAACTGAACCTCTAATTCTTTATATCTGTGTTCTCCATGTATGAAACTTAATATTATTCCACGCCAGAGATAACAATTTTTTTCCTGAAGAATAGAGGCTGTAAAGAAAAATTCATTCATGCTTTTAGGCACCTCAGGCAGGTTTTTCACTCACCTAATTTTAAATGTCTACAAAGTGATTGTCTGTACCTGAACTAGCTGGAGGTTTTTTAGACTCTCAGAGACCTGGGAGAGAAATGGGCACTTAACTCATCCTGAGGTAGCCATCCATAATAAGACAGATGAAACACGTATTTTAAGTACCTGTCCTCTCTATGACTATAAAAGTTCAGGTGAACACTGGACCATACAGTTTGGATCTAGACAGGTACACAGCTGGATAGCTACACACACTGAGATGAGCTTGACACTCTGAGTTTGCAGGGATGACTGATGTTTCAGTTTCTATACAGACACCCTTTGGAAAATTCATGCTATATATGTCTTTGAGCTAATCTAATCGATATTTTAATAACCTCAATTTTCACTGTTAGAAATGATATTTCCCAAAGCTATATAAGCATGATTTTGTTTTAAATTAAGAATTTGGAGTCTGTTGTGAGCTGTAGAAACTCTGGGAGTAAAGTACCATGATCACATATAACTTCGTGACCCACAGGTTATTTATTGACTAAATTCTGAATAAAATAGAACAAGTACAATGAGATTGTTTTATGATTGCATTTTCACCAAACTATAAGATTACTTCTGGATTCAATATAATTAACTAAAAGTAGCTCAAAGCACCAAGAGTAAACAGAGTGACACAGAGGGAGGAAGAGATAAAGAACATCTCAGAATGGTAATGTAGTTTAAGCCAGTGAAAACTCCTTTTTGTGTACTTGAGGCAAGGAGTAGGAAGATAGTTTCAGATTTTTTGAGCATTTAAAATTTCAGAAGGAAACAGGAAATGTTGTATGTACACAAAGAAAGGGTGACAGAAGCCTGTCTGGCCTTCATGTTTCACGCTAATCTACATTTGCCATCATTTTTGGAACAGTTAACCTAAAAACAGTAAAAATTTTGTTTTTACTCCACACACATTGTAGAACTCAAACTTTTAGGGCAAAAGTGTATGAAAATCTTTTGAGCTCCAAGAAGGCCTCAAGGAGTCTTCTAAATAACTGCATCCAGTAGGTTTCCATTGTTTCTTTCCTTATTCCCACTCATTAATGTTGATGGCTGAAAGTAGCAACTTTTCTCCAGAAAATGTTGATTTACTGGCTTGCTGTGAAAATATCCCTCTCCCACAACTTATTCTAGGAAGCTGTGATTCCAAGCTTTCTATCCTGCAGCTTTCTAGACTGACTGTTCCCCATGAATTGAAACAGAGACAGAAGCTTGAGTGCTGCAGAAGTCAGAGGTGCACTGCCAAAATCAAGGTCCGCTCTTCCTGCCACACCTTTCAGGATCTTGTCAGCCCTTGGGAGACTAACCTAGCAGTTTTTTGGATTCCTTGCCACCTTTAGACTCTCATTTCAGGTATGGCATTGAAAAGCCAACAGAGAGAAAGACCCTGAAGTCACCAGTTTGGATGCACCAACGTCTCAGTCCCTCTGAGGAGGCTCCCTCAAACCCACGTAGCTACACCAGAGCTCTCAGTGCTGTTAGAAAGATGGGCTTTGCAATGGAAGGAATCAAGCAGGTTACATTATTTTCAGCTAAAAAGAGTCATCCATTATGGTATGGTCTTTTGGGACCATGACTCTGCAACCAGTTCCTTGAGGATTTCAGGGGGGGAAAAAGGAAGGAAACAGACACTGAGGGGTCAGAAGAGGAAGCAGATGTGATCACACAGTCCCTGTCTCGATGTTATATCATCTCTCAGGCCTGTTGGTGTCATTCGTAGGGAAAAGTGCATGAACTTGTGGAAGTTAAACAATATTGTGTCATCTGTTACATAACTCTGTCAGTAACAAAGGGAGAAAAAAAGTTTACTTTATTCCTTGATGTTGCCTTCAGTGATTTTTTTTAAAATTCAGTGTTACTATTCTGCAGTTAAAGACTTCTGAAAAAATAAATTTAAATTTTCATATCTTGACGGATAATTTTTAATAGTTGTCTACAATCTAAGCTTGCAACAAGTTGTTTTCACATTTTTCTTTTTGGGAAAATTTTAATTTATACTCACTCCTGGAAGACTGCCCTTGCAATATCTTGATTAAACTGCCTTTAAAGTGTTGGTTTCACAAAGATTAAAGGAAAGACTCCCATCTTACATAAGCAGCCACATCCTGCGGGCTGACAACATTTTAGATTCGTTGAATCTCTAATATTAACATTTTCTATAGATATTCCTGATTTTCCTAGCGAGTTCCACTGTTTTGATTTTTACTTAGACAAATAGGGAAGCTCTAAGGGGGCTAAACTGAGATGCCTTAAGCAGTCTTATTTTCCAATGGAAAACAGACAGTCCTCTGACTTATGAAAACTAGACATCTCCATGATGTCTGTTTATCTGGAGATGCATAAAATCTAAGGATGAAATACTCTATTTTTAATAAGGTTTTCAACAAATATCTCTTCCTCTATATGTACCAGTAAGGATTTGTAAAGTCTTCAGTTTTAATATCTCAAATAAGCTTAATTTAACATTTTTTCTATGTATCTATGATGCAAACCTGAGTAACACATGAGAAATTATTTTTTTTGTATTCTTCTTTAAAAATTAAAGCACAGGGAAAATAATGAGGGAGAGCAGAAGGGAGACTGAATATATGAACAAATATTCACTTGTTACATACTTGTTACATACATACATACATATATATATATATGTATATACTTAGCAAATATCTCCTCCAGTCATATTCACACAAGATAATGAGGTGATCCCACTGCCCCTTTCCTTTGAAGCTGAAAGGAAGGTTACATTTTTGCACACTTAAAATAAATGTCTGATTTCTGTAACATAAAAAAAAATCAAAAGGTGTTGCTCAAGGGAAGCCATCAGCACTTGAGAGAAGCATAATCCCCACCATCTGCTACCGCAGAGACAGAGCAACTATTCACAGCTTTTGCTGCAGTCCTCAGGCTGCAATTGTACTGCAACTCAGGGTGGTCACAGTAGACCTGAGCAATTTTATATCTTTACTGCTTATTTCCCTGCCTGCCACCCCCTCTCTTCCTTCCTCCTCTGCCCATTTTTTCACTGTAATAGGCAAAATCAGGGCAGGGAAGGGATTGTATCTTTCTGATCTTTAGGCAACCTGCTGCCACCAACAGAAACATGAAATACACATTGTATTCTGAGTCTGTAGGCGATGTCCTCTAGGCCGAGATTCATTTCATTTAATTATAGTTATCTAAAAAGTACCCAGTTTAAGGCAACTATCTAGGCTCCTCCTTTAGATGATTAAAAAAAAAAGGCAGCTCCAAAGGTGATTCATCCTAAACTACAACTGGTATTAATCCCCAAACGAGTGCTGCGTAAAATTAATTCTCCTGTCTGATGTAAAAAGAGCTCGGGCTCCAATTTGGAGCAGGCACTAAGGATGGACTTTGCCTGAGGAAACACACACAGCTGCAATGCAGGTGTCCTTACCTGATGTGACTGTGCAGATTTCCTTCATAGCCAATAGAAAAACAGGAACCTTTGATTCCTCTCTTCCTAATGTAGATGGGGGAGTCATAGAGTGGCTTGGGTTGGAAGGGACCTTAAAGGTCATCCAGTTCCAACGTCCTGCCATAGGCAAATACACCTTCCTCTATAGCAGGTTACTCAGAGTCCCCTCTAACCTGGCCTTGAGCACTTCCAGGGATGGGGAGTCCACAGCCTCTCTCAGAGACAGAAAGACTGAAATATTTCCCTTTACTGATGTCAATGATTATCTTGTATCTAGACTCTTTTTTAACAGATTTATAGGGTTAGAAGAGGTGAGTTATGTTTCCAACTTCCAGAAAGTTAAAATTTAGTGAGATAAATCTGGGTTTTACCAACTGTCCCACACAACTAGAACTCATGTGAGGAGTGCCACCACCTTCAAAAGATGAGTCCTCTTTGCCAGACAGCCATTGCCCCACACTATGACTTTCAGGTTTTAGGATGTGAAGGTTGTCGTGTGCTCTCCAGAGCAGCATGAAGAGAGCCAAAGACTGAAATCATTCCCTCCTCTATCACACCAATGTAAAGACACAACAAATCCTTTGAGGTCTCTGAGTTATTGAAAGACAACAGAAGAGCATTTAAAGCTAGAGGAAAAATGTGTGTGTGTTACTTGAACTGCCTGGGAATGTTCATATGGCACAATGTCCAAATGCCCGTGGCACTTAATTTTCCTAGGCTGTTTCTCTTACAGCAAAATGTTATGAGTTACACATTTACAAGAACACTTGTTCACCACAGTGTGCATTGAAATAAGTGCTAGTTCATTATAACCTTTAAAGCATCTCAGCTTCACTGGCATTTAAGTATTGGATTGAGCTTTATCTCAATTACGTCATTAAAGAGAGTTGAAAGTATGGGAGGATAGTTACTCAGCCTTATTTCATTGCAAATTTTGTAGTTAATTACTGGGACAAAACACTAAATAAGAAGACAAACTGTACAAGTTAAAATGGAAGGTTTTTCTGGCAGATTTAGCTTTATAAAAAAGCAAAAGTCAAATGCTAAGAACTCATTCATAATAAAAAGCAATTTCCCAAGTATTATGTTCTATCTCTGTTATGGTTAAACACCATAAATTAGCAGTGAGCACTCCAATTCAAATGACTTGTGTTCTTCAGTATTCTTAAAAATCAGTCGAATCAGAAGTCCGCTAGCGCTTCAATGGAAGTAATAGAAGACAATTTAATTGACAGAAATGTGTTTTAGATAGTACTTCTTATCTTCAGGCAACACATTTTATTACCTAAAACTTCATTACAGTGCACGAAAAAGGAAAAAGAGAAACATATGTTTACTTGTAGTGAACCATACATTTAAAATGATAACAGAATTGATTTCTTCCTGCATTTTTTATCTTTACTGTATACATTATGACTTATATGCCGAAATGTGAAAACCTAGAAATTTCTGGTACCTGTCTGTATTTTTAGGAAAAAAACACGATCATGTTCTCAGAAGAATGATATTTTTGCATTGTTGTAATGTGCACTGTTTTCTGAAGATCAAATCTAAAAGCAAACAAGCCCCTGTATCATTGGCAGTAGTGCTTCTGTCAGATCTTGTGACTATATTTTCCAAACAAAAAGGGGTTGGTGTTTCAGGGGGAATTCTCAACACAACGGTAAGGAAGGAGCCAGGTTGGTTTTCAAGTGTGAGTACTGTGTGTGAAGTCAATTGTACAACACGTGATGTTGATTTTGATCCTGTATTATCAGTGGAGAACAAAACACAGGTACCGAATCCACTGCCAAAGATTATCTGCAGATGTTTTTCAGCTGTTCCTGAGAGAAAAGAATTATGCTGAGTTTCTGGTGCTCCTGGAACTGTGTGAAACAGCCTCAAGCACCTGACATCACTGGATGGAAGTATGGTTTGACAGTGACACAGGATTAGATGGCATGCTAATGATTAGAAATAATAAACAGCTCCACAGTTTAATAGCAGCCACATTCCCATTATGACTTCCAAACTGGTAGTAAGTTTCCATGAGCCATCAGAAGAGATTGAGTCTAAAATGAAATTCCAGTTCTTAAAACTATGAAATATTTTAAATCTATTTGGGGACTATGAACTGAGATTTAAATGAACAAGCTGAAATGTCTAATTCAGGAATATATATAAATACAGGCTTAATCCCATTGACCATAGAAGCACAGAATGGCTTGAGTTGCAAGGGTTCTTAAAGGTCAACTATTCCAACCTCCACCCATGGGCAGGGACACCTTGCATAGAGCAGGTTTCTCCAAGTGCCATCCAACCTGGACTTGAACAATTCCAGGGTTGGGGCACCCACAACTTCTCTGGACAACCTGTGTCAGGGCCTCAGCACGCTCATAGTAAAGAATTTGTTCTTAACACCTAATACTCAATCTACTTTTTTCAGTTTAAAGCCATTCCCCTTGTCCTATTACTGCAAGATCATGCAAAAAGTCCCTCTCCAGTCTTTTTGTAGGCCCATTTTTGGTACTAGAAGGCTGCTATGAGCAATGTTTTGCTATAAGCAGCAAAAATAAACCAATATAAACCCATAAAAGGCCTTTTCTTCTTACCAGACCCTTTAAGGATCTAGATGTCAGTTCTTACACTCATGGTGCAGGACCACTGACAGTCATATAGGTATTAATTGACTTTGACTCAGAACTGTAATTGTATTACACTTATTAATACAATGTATTACAAGTTTTAATACACAATAATTGAATTGTAAGACATTTAATGGTTGGGAAGGGGTAGAAAGACAACAAAGTGACCTTGATTGCTTGATTGATCGGTCAGAAGGAAACAGTGCAGGCAACAAGTACACAGATGTGTGACAAAGAGTGTAGAGCTTCTACAAAACTATTGAATCCAGCAATGAGAAGCTGGGAGCACAGCAGACTGTCATCTGTGTAGAAACCCTGGTTGTGTTATTGTAGTTAAATATTAGTGCAATTCCATGGATTACATGCCTCCATCAAATACAGATTATGTATAGAAAGGCATTTCTTCTGCTGGAGGGTGGCAAACTCCACTAGAACATACTGATCAGTTCTAGAAACCACACAGAAAAAAAAACTCAAAACAACAAAACAAAATCAAAATCAAGCAGGTAAACAAACTGGAATGAAAACCCTTTCAAAATTGAAGAAGGTTTAAAGAAAACCTAAGGGCATAAAGAAAAGAATGGAAAATAATGAGAAATCAAACCCCTGTATTGACTCCTGCATGGCTCTTGAGCTGGCTGACTCCAGGAGCAGTCTGAAGGTTGCTGTGCTGCTGGGACACAATTATATGCATTTTTAAACATGTTGGCCATTTGGGTTGAATTCAGGTTGCTCACAAACACTTCCTGCTCCTGTGTGATTGCAGGACAATCCATCTGCCTGACAGCGACCTCAGGACGGTGCTGCAGCCACTCCAACACAAATCTGGGAGAGGGAGCAACATTTCCTCTCTGAGTTTGCCTGCAGATTCAGATCTGTGTGGCTCAAATGCTATCTTATTGCTAAATACTAAAACTATTTATCCTTCTGATCTAAATCTCTGACTCCAGGACCTCCAAAAACACAGCATTTCTAAAGGAAAGGGGCTCTTGAGGTGGGGCTTCCATTGGCATAGACAGTTAATGGAGGTTGGACACTAAATCCACAGACAGCAGAGTTAGGGGAAATAAACCCCACTGACTGTGAGCAGTGCAATTTCATTTTCCTTCAGAAGGTCACTATTCTGTTCCTTCCCACAATTTTAATCTGTGTTAACTTCTTGTCTCTTTTTTTTAAATTAAGAGGGATTAAAGTGAGAACAAAATATGTTAATATGACTTTTTGTTTAAGATTTGAACTGTGTTTCATAGTGTTTTTTTTTTTTCTTTTCCCTAACATTTTTTGGAAATGTCTGGAAACAGTCCTCCCATGGTCAATACTTGTTAGTAGTCTGTTTTTACCCTCAATGCCCTGCTTTTATCCTCTTTGGAGAGATCTACTATTTGCAAAGTATTATTACTGGGATGAAAGAGTAACATGGGTTGGTGGATAAACAAATAAGCAACAATAAAACACTGCCCTTGCAAAACACTGTACCAATATCAATTAATTCTATTTGCAGCAGCCTTATGCAGCTGATAAATTCCCATTCTGCAGATGGAAGTGCTAAGGCAAAAAATTGGCAAAGGATTTTCACTGTGCATTGATTCAGACAGAGGTTTGAGGTTTGGCTCTTTCCCTAAGGGTGCTTTCCCACAAGTACCAGAAGGCTCTGCAAGCTCTGGAACAAGATTTTATTACAACAGAAACTAAGTTGCATGATTTCTTTTCTCTCCCCTGTAAAGAAAATTCTCCCTGTGGAAGAGGTTCTTGTTTCAGGCTCTTTAGCAGCTGAGCTGCAGCAGATCCCTTCTGGGTTCCCAAGAAGTCTTTCCTCCCTTCCCTACGAAACTCTTGATGGTGGAGCACCTTCTTTCTCCCAGTAGGCCATAGTCAAAGAGCCTCTCTGTGCCTTCTCCCTATATTAATAAGCCTTTCTCCCCATCTTCTGAGCTCTTATTTTCCTTGAAGAGCCCAATTTTCCCCTTTGAGGTCCTGTTTGGAGCCAGAACAAAGCCAAGAGGCAGCTTTCCTCTTTCAGCTTTGCCTCAGTCATTTATAAGAGTGTAACATCTGATGCCCAAGAGGCCACAAGCAGACGTGTAACCCAGCCACCATCCATCCTGCTTGGCAACAAAGGCACTCTTAATTCTGCTCCTGCAGTCCATCTTGGGAGGCTGAGATAAGGAAGGCTGCTCCTCAAAGAGCCCATAAGCTTTTCTTTGGTGAAAACTGTGAATGTTTTATTGCTGCTCATAAAAGGAATCTTTCCTATGGTTTCACACTGGATTTGGGTTTTCTGAGTGCAGCTTTTAACTGACAGAATCACTCATGGTGGCTCTTCAATTTACTGATTTAGAGAAAATCATCTCTTTCTTTCCAGAAATAAGTGCTTGGTCTTTCCAAAGCACAGTTGCCTTTTAATACTGCTAAATTGGTGATGTTAAGAGTTGCCACATGGCTGCTTTGCCTTCTTGCTCTTCTGAATTTTTCCTATTAGAACATGAAGTGAATTTCCTTCTCAGTGGAATTACACCCTCCTGAGGACAAAAGTAGAGGCAACATGAGTTCAATATGTAATAACAGCTGCCCATTGAAGGGACAAGGAAGGCTGGAACTCCCAAAACACAACTGTCAAACTGAGCATCATCCTGGAAACATCCTGAGTTGATCTACTAGTGGTAAAATGGTTTAGGGAAGCCAATGGTAATTTACATTTTGCACGCCAGCATAATATGGAAACAATTATCTACTTTTACAGAAGAAATATTTTGAAAGCAGTTTTATATAAGTCTAAGAATGAACTTTCCTTGCTTGTACCATTTTTGCCATAGTGGTATCAAAATGTGTCTGCCAAGTACCCGAATTTCTTACAGATCACTGTTCAAGCTCCCTGTGTTAGGCTTAAGCCTGGTGCTGTGCCATCCTGTGCAGGAAGCACTCTGCTCCCAGACTCAGGGAGATGGGAAGCTCAGCAGAGAGCAGGATCCAAACCCAGCCTTTCTAAAACAATTTCCTTCCTGTTTTGCACCTGCTATTTGACCAACTCAAACTGACATTCAGCTACTAGTAAAGCAAAAAGTGAATACTTGAAGAAGAAGGCATTCAAAATTGAAGCTGAGGCTCTGGGTAGATTAAATCTTGGGGATTTTTATGGCATTTTCATATAGATATATATATTCATATATCTGGTACATGTATATATTCTCAAAACATTTGATTTTAAGAGGAAACCACTTATACGATGATTATTTTTAAGAGGGTTGAGAGGTTTTCTGTAATTATGCTCATAGAATCATAGAATCCTCTTACACATCTGTTCATTACATATCTGTGTCTCTTTAGCTAATCATTTAGAAATTCAGCAAATGATATATATAAACAAGGCAGTTCCATAACATTCACAGCCAATCAGAGAGGCTGGCAATGCATATTTAATATTTCCCAAAGTCAATATTTCTGTTAAAAGCCATTTTATTTAATTTTCTTTCTCCCTATTTTGATAATAGAACTCTTCATTTATACATGCACAAAGATTTTGAAGGTCTTTTCCTGCCTAAAGAATTCCACGTTTTTAAGCTGTTAACGTGTGGCTGGATGAGGTGGGCTGAAGACAATGAGGCTGTGAGGTGGGTTTAAAACAATGAGGCTGTGAGGTGGGTTTAAAACTGGCTGAAAGGCAGGTCCAGGGAGTGAGGGTCACTGGCACAAAGTCAAGTTGAAGGCCAGTAACTCCCAGTGTACCTGGGGATCAACACAAGGTCCAGTCCTGTAATTTTCATTACTGATCTACATGAAGAGAGAGAATGTGCACTGAGCAAGTTTGCAGGTGATAAAGAGCCAGGAGGAGATGCTGATATGGCAGAGGAATGTGCTGCCATCCAGAGGGATCTTGAAGGCTGGATAAATGAGATGAGAGGAACCTCACGGGGTTCAACAAGTACAAATCCTGCAGGTGGGAAGGAACAACCCCAGGCACCAGTACATGCTGGGGGCTGCCCTGCTGGAAAGCAGATTGACATGTGGATCCTGGTGGAAACCAAGTTGAATAGGAGCCAGAAAGGTGCCCTTGCCCCGAAGATTAATGATATCCTGGGCTGCATTAGATAAACTTGTCAGCAGGTTGAGGGAGGTGATCCTTCCCTTCTCCTCAGCACTGATGGGGCCACACCTGGAGCTTCTTGTATTCTACAGATGTAATCCAAGATTCACTGATGTTCTCAGAAAAATCTCTCCTAGGCTTTGCAACTGATCTGTGATTGTGAATTCACCCCACGTTAACTTTAAGTACTAAATGGAGGTATCTAAATGTCATGAATTCAACCATTATATAGTCCTCTTTTATTCAAAGTCAGGACATGCTCTTCATTAGAAAATTATTCAGATTTCATAGGGCCCAAATCAGACTTTGGAAGAGCTTTTCTCTACATGAACCTTACAGGGAACCTAAACCTGCTAAACTCTTAAATTAGATCCCTCAGTTGTAGTCCTTAAATTAAACTGAATAAATCAGATAGACTTCTTTTTTTTTTTTTTTTCCCCCAGTAGTGTCCTCCAGAACAAATAGCTCAAGTTTTTAGTTTTGTTTGCTTTTCTCACAAAGCCTATACACTATCCCTCATTACAAGCTGGCTCTGCAACTTTTGTCCTAATGCAAATTATTATTTAAAGCAATGTATTATGCACAAATTAGGATTGGGCCCTATGAACAAAGGCATATATTTGCATTTGGATGAATGTATTTGTGCACAGCTTAATCTCCATGTGATTGTATTTGAGATCTCAGGGACAGTACCTTATGTTTTCCCTTCAGAATTGTCATAAATAAATGAACTGGGGATAAAATACTGAACTGATTTGTGCAATTGTTAAATTACTGCAACTGATGAAAAATGCATAGCCCTAGAATTCTGACAAACATCTTCAGCTCAGAGCTGGCAAGGTCACAAAGCCTGAACTGAGCTGTAAAATGATGGGTATTTACCTCTCATTGAGTTAATATAGCCTAAAATCTTAAAGGAAAACAGCTTGCTTTTGGAGGGAGAATGTCAGGATAGTTTAGGGCACAAAGGCAAGCTCTTAAAGTTGATCTGGTTTATGGCAACATTGTTCCTATTAAAAAAAATACCACTCAGCAGGTGGTAATTACTTTTCATCCCAGTGAAGTGCAGGAATGGGGGATGATTTATCACAGAATGGCTTGGACATGATGGGACCCTAAAGACCATTTAATTCCAATGCCCTGCCACAGGCAGGGACACCTTCCACCAGACCAGGCTGCTCAGAGCCCCATCCAATCTGGCCTTGAACACTTTCAGGAATGTGGCAGCCAGAGCTTTTCTGGGTAATTTGGGCCAGGGCCTTACATGTTATTTATTGCACTGAGCAAACTGGATGTGCAAGAGTACATTCCAGCTGAAGGGTGGGAATTCAGAGGCAATAATTTCTCAGTCTGTTCCTGTTTGATCTGAAAGGGTTTGTCTACCTTGTCATGAACCAGGATGCTAAAACTTTGGTCATAAGTCAGGGTGCTGATCTTATAATTTTATTTTCTATTCTGACACAGCTATGGATTTAAGTATAGTGAACCCTTGGGAGGATGTCCTATTTTAAATAGGACATTATTTAGAAACAAGGCAGCACAGTCTGAATTATCTGAGTTGCTACTGCATCCAAGTCCCTGTGATCTTAAACAGATCATGTCCCCTGCATCTATTAATTACACTGCAAATTCGCCTGATTGTGTGGCTGTCTAACAGATTCAGTGTCGTGGCTCTAAATTCTGTTAATTACAACTCTGCCAGATTGGTGACAGAAATGGGAACAAACTCCAAATTTCTGTAAAAAGTTAAGAGAAAAGAAATGTCATCCTGTTTTTCATGAAGCAAATGTTAAACCAGATCCTGGTCTACATAAACTGACCAGCTCTCTTGCTGGTGTTGGATTGATCCACACCAGCTGAAGATACAACCCAGTGTGCTAAAAGAACAGATGATTCATGCAGTTTTTATATTAAACAGTAATATGATGTTCCCTAACATAGTTTAATAGGTACCTATTGAGTGCCAAGTTTCAGTCCGTGCCTAATAAGTACACTGACTAATAATAATTAACAGATCTACTTGGAAAGCAGTAATTTTCATATATTTCCCTTGCAAGATTTTTAACTGTTAATGAAAGTTAGATTAAAAACTTCTGTAAGATGGATCTATAATCCTCATCTTTTGGCTTTTTTTTGTTATCCTCAGCATAGCAAAGAAATGATCATAAGAGACTCCAGTTTCCATCACAGGGGTAACAAGGACTCCCAGGGAATATCCCAAAGCTGACTGCAGCAAGGATTTTCTCAGGTAAAGCAGCCCATGGCTCTTGCTAAAGAAATGGGAAATTGAGTTGATGTTTTAGTCTGCAGCAATTTTAGCAGGGAGTTTTTTGTCCTCGTTTCGTGTTCTGCAATCATGGAAATCAGAGGTAACACACCATTGCAGACTGCACAAGAGTCTGGAAGCACAAAGAGGATTTTTTTTTGGAGTGTTGAGATCCTCAAGCTGGTAGTCTTTGAGTCCAAGCAGTCTGGCAAAGGAATGTTGTATAAACTGGGGAAGGAATCTTCAGGCTGCTCTTTGCACTGCACTGAACATGGGGGTAAAGCCCTCTGAGCCACTACAGGAGCCTCCTAAAAACAGGTTTGGGAGCTGGGCACCAGCCTCCCTCATCCTGCAGCATCCAAGGGCACATCGTCCTCCCAGGGTTCCTGCTCCTCACCTGCAATACTCCTGGCAAAGTGAGCACTAAAGAAAAGTTTGTGTCTTTTATGTGAGGAAAGGAATTAAAAACACAGCCCAGGGTCTGAATAACTCTGATTCACACTGAGGGAACCCAGCCACACTCTGCTGCTACTGAATGTATCACTCGCCCCAAACCAATGAACTGATTCACTACTTCTGTGAGGAGAGAAAAAAAAAATTAAAAAGGCCTAAAAACATTGGCAGACTTTAATTTTTATTCATTCTTTTATGCCTGCTAGCAGGAAGTCCTGACAGGCCAGGCTTTCCCTGAAACAATGCAAATGAATGGCTGAACACCACACAGTTCTTGGTGCCTCCATCCTCCGTGGGCTGCAAATGCAGCAGAACTGTGCATATTTAGTGTCTGCGAGGTGCCTTGGATAATGATCTTCCTCTGATGCAGTATTATTGCTGTTTCTGGCAGGCTCTAGAAGAGCAGGCTAATTGCACAGTGTCAGATGGTAGGTGTGTTACTGGGTAAAAATCTAAGAGGCACATCAGCAGAGCCTTTTACAATATAATAGGCACTGATTAGCCAGCCATGTAATATAACCAGAAAAGTTTCACCACTCACTATTTGCTTTAAGTTCAGCAGGTCTGAATGTAAACTAGGAATAAAATGGAGACTTTTGTTTCTTATTATGACAGTGAAGGATTAAGAAATTGAACTGTTTGAAGAGTCCAGTCCCTTCACTTTACTGATTTTACCCACTTTAACACCCATGTCTTGGAAAAATGCCATTTGTCATTTAGCTTTTCCCAGGCTAGTGATCTCAAAGATTCTTTCACATCCCATCAGAATAACCAGCACTTTAATCCAATCATATTAGGGCTTGATCCTGAAAGATGCAAAAATTCTCTTGCATAGGACATGGAAGGATGAGGCCTCTGGTTTTAAAAGCCCTGTAAGAAAACAGTGTCAATGTAGATTGCAGTGTTAAGAAAATTATAAGTTCTTATACTCTATCTTCCCCACTTGAATTAAATCTAGTTTTTTCCTCTCTCCAGAAACCAAGGGATTGATACTCCAAAAATCCAAGAAGGCATTTCTCTTTTAACATTAAATACATGAGGGAGGTGCTTAGATACTAGATGGCAGTATAAAACCTTAATAAAATTCATTCCAATAACGACATTTTAAATAATCATGCAGTACATTATCAATACATTTCTGGGTTAGCAGAGGAATTAATTTAATTTCATCACCATCCTCTGTATTGAAGGTATTGAAGGGTTTTTTTAGAACAGATAGAAACTTTTTGTGTAATATTCAGACATTAATGAAACCTTCAGATAGACTCTACTTTCTCCCTACATTTAATCATTTCCATAATTGTAGTGAAGAAAAATAAAGTGTTATTTTATATCAATATTCAACAAGTGTCTTCATTATAATCAGGAAAATTTTGTTACTGGTAAAGATAATCTCCTTAAATATAATTTCCCTCTGCATTGCTGCCTTGAATGAGAACAGTAGAGAGAAGAAATTGCCCCAGTAAATCTGATGCTGAAATATAGATTGTTGATAATTAGTAGTCTTATATGCTGTTTCTTGTTTGGGCCAATCCATTTTTATTCCACCAATTTGGGAAATGCATCACAAATCCAAGACTGTTTGCAGAAACCTAAAGCTGAGAAATATATCGAATGCAACAGATGGTGGTTAAGTTAGTTAGATAATAGAACAGAGTATCCTGCTAAAGAGATTTATAATCTGCTTTTTATTGCTCATTCTGGAGGACATTAACATTCTCCATTTATGCTCATAAGGCTTTTTCATGGCAATATTCACAGTTCATAGACTAATTCTTAGAGCATTGTTACATTTATCTTATCCAACCTCCCACATAACACAGGTCAGGGCATTTCATTAAGTGTTTCTTGCACCTAGAAACATGCTTTTATAACAGCTATCATAGCAATGGTAAACTGCCAACACCTTTCTGTCAATTTATGCTCTGTTACAGTGAACTTTCACTGCCCCAGCCCAAAGTGCTACCCACTGCCATTTACTCTCAACAGCTCGTGGTTGCACTTTCACTCTCCCAGCCTGCTGGTTCTGTAGATTTATCAAGTAGAGCCATGTAAAAGGGCAGAAATAGGACGTGAATGATGCTTAGTTCAGATGAATACAGAGTCAGCAGTAGTAAGACAGGGTATATTAAGTAAGAAATGCAAGTCAAGGAAGCAGCTGTTGAAGGGCTCTTGAGCATTTCACCAGGAAAGGTCCTCTAACCTTTGCACATGGTGCATTTCAATTGGATGTCAAAGCCTCTCTGTCTATAGCTCTATTGAACATAAAATAAAAACCACTTGAAAATTAGATGAAAATAAGCTCTGTTTGGTATTGATATTGTGGGATTTTGTGTTATTTTTCTTATCTTTTTTCCCAACAGACCAAAACTTTTCAAGTCATCTATATTCCACAAGTAACAGCACTTGCCTTTATGACTCTTAACTTTTATTTTTTTTTTCCATGAGGTTTTGCTTTATGAACTGGCATGAATAAACTCATATCTGCAATGACTATTTGCTGACATGGTAAGGCCACACATTCTTTTGCTAACACACCCACTGTTACTCCATGGCCCATAGGCAGATAACAAAGGTTTCACATAAAATCTTCTTAACGTTGTTAGCACACCAGGTCTGAGGCACATCTCGTGGGAGACACCAAATCAGCACACCTTCAGACTTGTAAATGTGGGGTTTGTCTGCAAACCCCTCTGCAGACACCTGCCCAATCCTGCAAGTCATTTGGCACAGCAAAGCAGGCCCACACACACCTCACATGGCAATCAGGCTCCTGTCTCTGTTGTAGACAGTGCACCAAAAGGATCACAGAGGTGTGGGAGGGGCTGGGTGTAACAGGGGTCCCAAATGAGCTCCAAAATAGCTTTCTGCAGCTTTGGCTGTGATCCCCACTTACCATGTTTATATGAACATATTGTGGTTTTTATACTTTTCCACATTTTCCAAATCCATCAGTTGTCTTTCATCTCTAAATCCAGGAAACAAACCTCGTAGAGAGGTGGGCAGTTTTTCCATTATGCTGCCTCCAGCTCATCACATAGTGGATCCCTTATCTCAACATCCAGATGTTATAGCCAAAAAATAATAAATGACAGAATTTATTTCATTTCCAAGGATTGCTGTGCTGGATGACTCCATATTCTCCCTCATTTCCAAAACAGGGGGCTGCTGTAATATCTCAACATCTCAAAAGCATCCATCTAGTACCTGCATGAGGAAAAAATGTATTTT
This sequence comes from Lanius collurio, assembly GCA_020086605.1. NCBI lineage: Eukaryota > Metazoa > Chordata > Aves > Passeriformes > Laniidae > Lanius > Lanius collurio. The sequence goes on from JACBWW010000049.1 coordinate 2,767,919, forward strand.
ATTTTTCTACAAATGAGAAAGGCTCTCAAAAAGTTGTGAGTGAATTTCCAGTTTCTTATATCTGGAAATAACACCAAATGCAAACAAGCCACTTTCATTATTCTTAAATATAGCAGTTCTCAATAACATCATTAGTGGAACTGTGGTACTGAAGAAAAGTGGACCATTCAAAAGAAGTTGGGTAGCCAACAAGGAACATTCACTATTTTATTAGACATTATAGGTTAGATGTAAAACTCCTTGATTCAAACTGAAATAGCTTATTTCTGTCAGTAAATTTATAATCTAACTCTTGATGGGCTGGATTTCACTTTGAAATGTTTTATAGATCAAACCCAAAACTGGCATCATCCTTATTTCCCTCCATCTGTACCCACACCCAGAATCACCCAACTGATCTGCACCAGGGTAATGCTCATATTGTCACTAGTGTGCTTACCTCCAGTAAGTTCATTGTCTTATTTCACACTCATTGTAAGGAGCAGGAATGAAATAATTGCATTTACTTTTTTTCAGTTACAGGCTGCTAAACTTGCCATGTGAATGCATTCTCTTCTGGTTTGCTCAGGAAAGGACAATTAACAAAAAGTCCAAATGCTAAATGCTCAACAAGGGCATATTTTTAATTGCTTTTAGTTACTTTTAGAAAAATAAAGGAGCTAGGCATTTTCCTTTAGTTCCCTGTCTAATCAGATTGCAGATTCCCAACATAAATTGCAGTCTTTGTATGCAACTGTGGGTTTCCTTTCTGAGCCAGCTGGTCCCGACTCTGCTGTGTGTGAGTTTAAGCAGAACACCCCTCATGCTTTATCTGGTTTTTGGCATCAAGAGAGGGACAGAAAAGGACCAAACACCTCATTTTTTAAAGGCTTCCTATTGACAGGTAGGTTTTGGTTACAATGGCAGAGCAAAGTGATGTCCAAGCTCCTGATAAAAAGTTTTCTAATTGCAGAGTTGGCAATAAAAACTGATTCAAGCCCAAGTGCTTTAGTGAGAGCTCTGACTGCATGGCTTTCTGTAAGTGTAGGCTTAATCCAATACTAAAGGCACAACAAAATTTGAAGGCTATGAATGGAAGCAAGGAAAACTCAAAGAAGGCAGGGTAGGATGGTAACAATAATATCTGTAAACCAGCAGAATTACTTCATATGAAAAGTGCTTTTTTTTCCCTCCCTTTGAAGACTTTGAAATCAAACATCACTATCTTTCTGGTAGATCTTCTCTAACTCTGGCAGAAATCACTGGTGAGGCTTAACACACCGTTTTGTGCTATAGAATCATAAAACCATTTAGGTTGGAAAAGACCCCTAAGAGTGCAACCATTATCCCAACACTGCCAAATCCACCACTAAAAAATGTACCCAAGTGCCACACCTACAGATCTCTTAAATACCTCCAGGGATGGTGACTCCACCACCTCCCTGGGCAGCCTGTTCCAGTGCCTGACAACCCTTTCCATTAACAAATGTTTCCTTATATCCAACCTAAACCTCCCCTCATGCAATTTGAATCCATTTCCTCTTGCCCTGTCCTGCCTTTGTCCTGGGAAAGGAGACCAATCCCCACCTGGCTACAGCCTCCTGTCAGGGAGTTGTAGAGGGCAATAAGGTCACACCTGAGCCTCTTTTTCTGCAGGCTGAACACCCCCAGCTCCCTCCTCATAGGACTTGTGTTCCAGACCCTTCATGGGATCCCAATGCAGGAGGTCAGAGGAGACAAGGGGGTTTTTGACCCCCAAAATGGAATTTCATTATGTCAGTGCCAAAAGTGTGATGAAACACATTAAACTCTTATGTTTAAGGCAATGGATGTGACATGGGAGTGAAATCTAATTTCAGAAAAAAAATGATTTAACCTACCTAAGGCATGGCCCCAGTGTTTGGCTCTGCTCCCATTTACCTTTGCCAGTGAGGAAACCTCGAGCCTTTAACCTGATGCTTTCTCACCCACGGCTGGGATGATGCCTGTTCTGTACATTCAGCATGGCTTCTGCAATGATTGTCTGTTAAACTGTGTTTTCCTGGGCAATTGGATACTACAAAGAGAGCCCAATGCAGCATTCAGTCACAAGCTGCTAATAGCTGCTGATTCTCCCTTCTGCAGAAACATACATTAAAGAGCAGCAGATATTATCAGCCTCGTGCTGAGATTTAGAAGTTCTCCTTGTGGATGTGAGAAGAGAGAAGCTGAAGGAAGAATAAGAGGAGTGATAAAGAACAGACACAAGCTCTTCAAATTATAGCCATTGAAAGGAAAAAAATTTCCTGGATCAGTCTTGGGATGGCAAATTCTCCATATGAACTTTGTCTCTGTTTTGCCATTGAAAAAAATTCTCCCAATAGGAGAAACCTTATATTATTTGTTTGAGTCTAGACCAGGTCCCCAGCTTACTGGAAATCTATATTTGCTGCAGATTGCCTGCTTTATGCTTTTTATAAAGCACAGCTTTTTTTTCAAAAGGCTCAGCTCCCCCTGATGTCCGTGGGACATTTAGCATTTGACAATAATGTGAGTAAAATTGGACCAATGCTGAGAAAAATCTCTCTCCCATATGCCATAATGAAACCCCCCCCGTGTGTTTATGTGCTTTTTAAAGCACGTTAAGTGATTATTATGGGGCAGACACTTTTAATATATAAATCTCTAGAAAATGACAGAACATTTCTGAAGCCTCCTGAGTGGGTAGGAATCCTGAACCAACTGTTATTTCATATTTAATCCCATTCCCTTTCTCCCTGAAACTAGGCAATCCTGATTAGGCTCTGCTTTTTAATAAAATAACAAATTCAAATAACAAATGCAAGTACAGTAGTGTGCTCCATATAAAATTTACATTAGAGCTTTTCTGAGAAAAGCTTTAATGCTGTGCTTGAAGTAATTTTATTTTTACAGAGTGCTGCTCGTTAAAAGTTGTAAATCCCCTTCTGTGTTGCCGAGGATGTGTCTAGTTCCCAGTTAAATGGAAATGTATAATCCCTCTCACTCATTTGATTTTCTTAAATTGTGGTTGTCTCCCTGGGCTCAGTCCTGGAAGGTGCTGGATACTCCCCAGTCAAGAAAACAGAACAAAATTCAGACCTTCCTCCTTGTCTGGGTGGTATTTCACTTTCCCCAACAGCAGCCATTCCTTCTCTCCTCCTGCTCATTTTCTACACACCTAATAAAGGAATTGAGAAATGGGTCAGACCTGTTTCCCATTCTCCCACCTCCCTCCACCCCCAGAGCAGCAGAGCTGAAGCTGTGGGAGAAGCTGAGTGTGGTGTGCATGGTGCATTTTCTGTGGGTGAGGAGAAGACCATGAGGCAGGTTGGAATTTGGAGGATCACAGCCTCTTTCACAGCTTCTCCTCTCCAGCCACCAGGCCAGTGGGTGGAGTGTGCCTACAAGGAGCCTGAAGCCCAGATTTTCAGAGATATTCTGTCAGCTGTCTATCACCGTGGGACTTTGATGCCTGACTACTTCACAACACAAAGCTCTGCCTGAAAATTGGTAGCATCTGGAATCTCCCATTATTTGTCCTTTCAAATTTTTGCTGCAGAAATGGAGAAATAATTAAACCAGAGCAAAGTCACAAGGGGAATGTGACTCATGTTTTATTTGCCAAGCTGTTGGAAATGCTGAAGGCCTCCTGCTGTCACACAGAGCCTCACAGAGGCTTTGCCAGTCCTGAACATTCCCAAGCTGGTGCTGAGGATTTGGGAAGGAGGAAACACTGTGCCATTACCCACAGCTGGAGCCATGACCCATAAAGGAATCTCCTCTGTGCTTCTAAAAGGATCAACTTCTTTCTCAGTTGTATTTTGTCAGAAGTATAGACATGGCAAGGTGGCTTTTATCCTGTGAATTTTAGGTTAATGTCACAGAAGTCTGATTAAATTCTTATGTGAATTCCAGAAAAACAAAAATCCTGTAAAACATGTCGTTCTTGCTCAATAGAACCAAGCAAATTTTTTTTCCTCCTCAGGTCTTTTCTTAAAGGTAAATTAATTCAAGGTTATCACTTCCCTTCAGCATCCCCCACTTCACTGGAATTAGTCTTAATTTACTTTAATGAAACATACAATATTAATCTTAATTAAAAACCTCGGGGACAGACCTGTGTAGACTCAAGACACAGACACCTTGCACTTTTGTTGGAGCCTCCTCTATGTCATTTGGAATCCAGGAATTTGTCTTTCAGCAAATAATACATCTGATATTTTTCAGCCCTATTGATAAGTTAAGTAGTCAATGACTTCAGAGTGTTTTCCTGATAGACTCTGACTTACTCTTAACTCACTCCTTAAATCAGCATTTCTTGTCAGAGGGGGAAAAATCAGCCTGAGTCAGTTGGCTCAAATAACCAACTTATATTGCACACACATTGCATTTTGACAAGTAAAATTGATCAATTAACTAAAAGTTCAACAAAACTGGCCATTGAGTGACATCAAGAATGAAACTGTCGACAGAATTTTTCATCAGGAAGTGCTGAATTTGGATTGTTCAGCTTGGAGAAGAGAAGGCTCTGGGGTGGCCTTGTTGCAACTTTTCAGAATCTGCAGGATGTTTGCAGAAACCTGGAGAGGGACTGTTTGCAAGAGCATATGGTGATAAGACAAGGGGAAATGTATCTAAACTGAGATAGGACAAGTTTAGATTGGTTATTAGGAAAAAAATTCTTCACAGTGAGGGTGACGCTGGACCAGGTTTTCCAGAGAAGTTGTGAATGCCCCATGTACAAGGCCAGGTTGGATGGGGTTTGGAGAAACATGATCTAGGGGCAGGAGTCTCTGCCCATGGCAGTGATGTTGAAAATAGATGATCTTCAAGGTCCAGTTATAAATGAACCTGCCAATTAAATCGAATTAATAAATTGTGTGAGCCAAATTATTAATATAAAAACAAACAGAATTTATTTTATGATCAAATTGACAATTTTGAATAGCCACTATAAAACAGCAGGGCCAAGCCTAGGTTCTTGACCCTGGGTGACACATACACAGCTCTGAACACCAGCAGTTCGGGGTGGCAGTGCACACCTTCGAGGTTTCTGAGTCCGGTTTTTATACTGTTTTTCTTGCCTCTGGCTGGAAAATCCTTTGTCTTTTTCATATTCATCTTGTCCTCTATGGTCCTCTGGTCCAGAGATCAGGGGTCCGTTCAGATGTTGATGTTTCCAGGAATCCCCTTGTGTGATTAAAATGAAGAGTCTTAGGTAAGAGGTCCGTTCATCAGCATGGTCCAGGGAGGAACAGGAACTTAGATGATCATATCTGTTGCTCCTTTCAGATGGAAAAAGGATCCTCCAAGGGCAGAGTGGATTTGGAGTAGATTGATGTGCCAGATGGATATCTGGCTTCCTGATGATGGGTGCAGGATTGCTTCTCCTGGAAGGTCTGCCCTTGCTTCAGATGCAAATTTTACCCTCGAGAGAAGTATTTTGTAACTCTGAGCAAGATGCCAGGAAACATGCCAAGGCACATTCCAAGCACAACATATTTGGATATAGGTACAGTCTAATACATCCTATGTACAATCTAATATATCTTACATTCAAAACCAATCTTGATATCATTTTAATTTCTTATGAATTTTGACTCATTTATAACAGTCCCTTCCATCCCGAACCATTCTATGATTTTAATCTTCTATCTCCTCTCTGAGTGCATGGCACGAGAAGAGGCAGGGTCTGCTCGACAGGAGCCTTTGCTGCTCTTCAGCTCAGCCCTGTGACCTCCTGCGTGGCAGCAGCTGCAAAACTGCTGGTTCCTTTCCAGGAACCCAAGTGGGAAGCTGGTTTGCATTCATTTTGATGGCATGAAACATCACTGTTTTCCATGATATTTGGAGAACACAAAACCAAATATGAGGCTTTTTGCTTCACCTTATATACATGTATATATCTGTACATATACATATTCATGTATATATATATGTATATATGTATCCATTTCACGATATATGGCAAGAAGTTTGCATATGATTTACAAAAATGTTGTTTATACTGCAGAATGATCCTCTATTTTTTTAAGAAATGAGAACCACGCTGTTGTCCATTCCACCACTTTTCATCCCACACATCTTCAGTGAGTTAGAAAACACAAAGGGCTGATCTCCCCTGCTCCATTAAACTAAAGTATGTTTAAATGAGCCTTTCAACACCTCTCCCTCTAGAGTGAACACTCACACAGGCTTGAATATCAAACTCCAGATGTTTGGGATCTTGGCAGTCATGCCCTGCTCCTGAACCTTTGCCATCAGCTGAAGCAAATGGCTGTTACTGAGAGTGTTGTTGACCTAAACATTTTCTGACAGCGGCTTCCACCTGCCCCTATGATTGACACTTCCCAGAAAGCTGATGTGTCTGATGGGCTGTATCAGTTTCAGCTCTTTAGGTTTCAGATTCAGTAGCTGGTAAAATGAGTTCAGATCTCACCGTGCATAATTCGGTAACTGCTGCATCAGCTTTAGCTTGCTCTGCATTTAATTTATTAGAAGAGATGCGTTTCACATGCACAGATTGATTGTTATTTCACCAGGTGATGTGTTTCAATCAGCAGGTGATATATGTCATTTACAACGTTACACAGTTGCAGATGTTGAAATATGGTTCAAAGGGATATGTATTGATTTTGCAATATATTCTAATGCATTTTGATACGCTTTTCATTTAGTAATATATTCAGTCATTCCTTCTATTGTGCATGTTTATCAGGTAGGGTTTTTTTATTGGGTTGTTTGGGTTTTGTTTTTTTATTTAGATGTGTGATTTATGGATGTTTCTCTTTGCTTAGACTGTGCTTAAAACTTTTATCCCACTCTGGTTTGCTTGCTTATATATCAGAAATATTTACACATGTAAATTATTACTGCATGTAAACCTCCACACACAAAGCAAAATTAGTCAATTTGTAGAGATACGGACTAAACACTGCAAGATGCTTGTAACTTTGGGACTCTGATTTTGGCAAGATCTTAGGACAAGTAACATCGATTCATAATCTGCTTCACGTGCTCACTACTTTTCTTCTTGTCATTCATAACTTTCTAATTGTCTTTATGTCTGTATAAGAAGAAAAAAAATGTGCTAGGTTTATTTTTTATTTCTAGAACTCCATATAAGCTGACAAAGAGCTCACAGTCCTGAGATGAACTTTTAGGAAATGTCTTGATTTCTGTGCGTGCTGAAGCAAGATTTTTTGAATTTCCAAGCTAATAACATTTCTAATACCCCCAAACACATGCTGTTGGACAAAAGCATATTCTTTTCCTTGTAAAAAATGGACCAGGATCCTCAAAGTGTATCAGTAGGCAGTTGGCAGTAGGCGAAGGACAAGTATTATCTGTGAGGAAAGACGAAGCCTCAGACAAAGCAGCAGCTCCACATCACGTGTGGCAGCCGGAGGTTCAAATGAGATTCTGGCAACTTCAGTTCTGTCCTTTGTCATTTTGGAGTGGATGCTCTAAGACTGAGACATTTTACTTGAATCACGAAGCTTTTCAGGCTAACTATGCTTCGGCACTTTAACTTTACAAAACACTCCACAGAAAATATTTAGCCCTTTAAAAGAACTTGCTCAAAAACTAAGAATGGCAGTATTCCACACAATCACTAAAGACTACATGACATTCTCAAGGGAAGAAGAAATTGAATGCAGAAATAAGAACAAAGCTTCTTCTCACCTTTGTGTGCTTCAATTCCAAACTCCAAGCCTTTAAATAAGTGCTGCAATTTGGAATATTCTCTAATGCTTTTGCTGGGAATGATTTTGTTGGGAATGATTTTGCTAGCACAGTTAGGGCATTTAAACTCTGCTTCTCCTCCAAACTGCTCTCTGGAGGAGGTTTTCTCACCCCAGTCAGTATAAAGAGAGCCACAGTATACAAATCTCCCAACTTAGGTATCTACACTGTAAAAACCCTCCCAGGGACTGTTGCTGAAGGATGTAGCATTAAAACCTGTTCCAATCCCTCAAAGAATTACTAAAATGTTGTCACAGGCAGGCAGCTATGTATCATTTTTCTGTCACTGAGCCCCTTTACAGCACTACAAATATTCTAAGTGCTCAAACAATGTGCGAAGTAAATCCATTTTAAGCCAAGCCAGTTAAAGTATAAACAGTAAAATGTTTGTCTTGTTTTTGCCTTTTCATATTTTTCCCAACACAGAAAATAATAAATTGCGAGGCTTTAAAATGCTGGAACAATAAGGGCAATTTTATAAAATATTTTAACAGTTTGAAGAATGTTCTGTTTGGAGGATGAAGAGTATATATGTATACATATGTGTTTGTGTATATATATGCAGGGATGGTGCTTTGTTTTTTTTTCACACCAACTTTCTGACTTATAAAATGCTTCAGTTCATTGAATTTATTAAGAGAAAAATTGTGTGTTGCTGTTTCTGATCCAGTGATTAGTTGAACTTATCTCTTGAGGACTGTGGGAGAGAAGAAATTCTCAGGCTTTGTTTTTGCAATGCCATCTTTGGACGTAGATCCAGAATATTGATATCAAGGGACCGACCTAAAGCTTATTGAAATCAATAGGAAGACTGACTGCAGTGATAATGGTACTAGCCACAATTTTGGAAATTTCTTAAGCAACAGCTTTATAGTGCAATGGGATTTGAGTAAATGCTGAAGCATTTTGCTGCACTGAGATTTCATCCTGGAACTGGGGTTTATGTACCTGTATTTATCAAAGGCTGTGTGTCTGTGTGCTTGCAGGTGTGTGTACATGTGCCCAGATGAGCAATTGACGTAGAGCTGCTGTGCCTTTATTACCCAGAGCAGATAGCCAAAAATCCATCCGTCACGTAAAATAACAGGGAATTGCAAAACTCACTGGTTTTGCCAGCTGCATCCTCCCCTCTTTTTCAGGGAGATGGTTTTGTTGTTGCATTTGCCAGGCTGTCATTGGCTATTTCTCCATCGTGGGGAGATTCTGACACCAGCCATCAATATGTCACATCCAAGTGATGTTGTGTTCAACACTCACATATGATTTTCAAGCTCTATAGTTGTGTGTTCTGCATAAGAACCTGCCATGGCTTAACCCCAGCCAGCAGCCAAGCCCCATGCAGCCACTTGAAAGCCCTGCTCAGCAATAACAAGAACATCTCTGTAGTATCAACCCTGCACTCAGCACAAATGCAAAATATAGCCCCATACCAGCCACTGTGAAGAAAATTAACTCTACCCCAGCCAAAACTAGCACAGTCTTTAGATGAGAGTAAGTCTGTAGCACATTTACACTATGAAAAGACCTGAATTACAAGAATTGAAGTGTTTTGATGTTAACTTGCTGATTTTAAAGCTTACTTGGGTTTGCTTCTGACCCCTAAGTTTCATGGAGAATGTGAGCAGATCTTACCCCTTGTTAATTCAGAGTATCCAAACATCTGCCCATCCGTAAGAATTGATTTGTGCTCAAAGGTTTTTGCCATGCCCTGGTAGAATGTGAGCCATAAAGAAAGGACTTTAGGTATAAGGGAGAAATCATATCAGTAGGTTTTGGCAAAGAAAGAGTTCTCATAAATATTGAATGACAAAAGGCTGCCAAAGGGTCCAAGAGGCCAGCACATGTCACTCTCAAGCAAAACTAAAACAAAAAGGTTGAGAAGCTGAGTCCCAAGATTGCTTTAGATCTTTTTCATGTGAGTTTATGTTCTTTTGGAGCCTCAAAGCCCTTGACAGTGGTAATAGAGGTAAAAACGTTATGTTACTATGGAGAGTGTTTTGAGGTAGCAATATTCAGAGTTTATTTTGAGCTGCAGTTCTGTACTGTGGTAGTAGAGGGTGTTTTTTGTTGTTGGTCTGTGCTAAATTACTGCAGCACAAAAGTTTCCCATCTCACTTCACTTTTTACCCATCTTTCAAAAATTACCATTTCAGTAACAAGCTGAAGGTAACTTGCTGGGGTAGCTGAAGGAGACTTGAAGGAGAATTTTTGTGTCTATTTCTCTATCATTTTGCAATAAACAGCTTTTGGCTTATGGTTCAAAAAAAAGAAAATCTTCACTTGCTGGAACATAATTTTTCCAGTGGCTGTGGCACCATATTAATCCTGAATTATTTTTCTGAAATATTAGCTGTGTAAGAAACTACATTTAAATAAAATAGCATTTTTCCTGGAAACTATATGAAAATATAAGAGGATCTGAGTTTGTTTTAAAGATGGATAGGAATGATAGACAGACTCAAATAGTTATCTACGCATGTCCAGATGGTACATTTTAGTGATCTGAGCTTGGAGATGGATGAGAAGAACTTGTGATTTTTTATCTTGGGTCTGACACCACTTCCCTCTGTGGCCTAAGGCAAACCACTTAACTTCTCCATGCCTCAGTTCACCATTTGCCTCTAACTTGGAGTCTTTAGCAGCAGCTGCTTTCACTTTCTTTCTTAATTAGGCAAGCAATCTCTTGCTTGAGGCCTGGCATTAAAAGCTACCCCCCCTGCTTAAAGGATAGTGGAGTCTTTTGATATCTGTCACGCTCCTTTTTCCTGGTTTTCAATACTTTTTAAAGGTTTCTTTTGACATCTCTTGCATGTGATAATGAAATCAATGTGTTTCTGTTCCTATGGATGTAGCACTCGAACAACACACGCTTGTATCTGCCACTCCTCCATCTCAGGGAGATTTGAGGAAACACAGGTGAGGATTTCAGGTTTGTCCTCAGGACCTTGCCAGGACAATCAGCACATCTGCAATGCCAGCTGCTGGACACTGTAGTTGTATCTATATAACCCAATAAAACAGCCCCAGGATCATTTTTTGCTGCCAAGACCTTGTAAATGCACACTCTTACCACTCATATTTTTCACTCCACCAAATGGAGTGGTTATATCCAAACTTCCCATGGGGATGGGTTCCTTTCATAGAATGTCCCTTCTACTGCTGGGAAAGTTCGATGACTGGGAGAGGGTTAATTAGCCCAGGACCAAAATCACAAGAGGGAGAATTCTGTGGGTTACATGAGCACTGAGAGCCATTTTTAACCCTGTTTTAATTGCCTGGATAGACATGTATGTGTTCCAGGGAAGCACTCTGTCAGGTGAGGAATAAGTTTAAGAAATAAATCATTTTAAATGTTAGAGTACATTCTCTACAGCTAACAGAGATATTTGCAGTTCTGACAAAAGTAATACCTACTATTTAGCAGCGAACCTCTAAATATACAGGTAAGAAATACCATTATCTCCTCTTCAGAAATTAAAAACCAGCACACCTATAAGTGGGAAAGGATTCAGACTGGAGCCTCTCAAGAACTGTTGGGTGTTCTGTGCCATAGGAAACAGAGCTTCCCAAAACCAAACCATGGTTAGATTTTATTTAGACATTTACATTGTTTCTGAAGCATTTTTACAATATTCACTCCAATTAAAAGAGTTTTAGGAAGAACTAGCAAGTCCTAGGATGATTAGTGACAGGTTATGGTTACCCAGGAAGATTTTCCCAGACCAGTGCTCCTCAGATGTGCACACTGCTCCTTCAAGAGGGAGATACATTTCTTCCTTTTGAGATATAAGAGCAGTGCCTCCAATCCCAGCAGAGCCTTGTTCCCTGCCATTATATTTCAGTAGTATTTGTTTTCATGGCCATATCAACTGCCATTGGTCATTTCCAACTGAACGTGGTATTTCTGGAAGAATTTTTGCTATTGGTCCCCATATGCTTATCCTTGCCTTCTGTAGTACTGAACTTCATTAAATTACAATTATTCCAGTTTTCAGACTCATCCAGTTGCTCCTTGCAGATGCTCTGAACCTCTCTGTGTCATCAGTGAGGTTCACTCTATTGATGTATTTACTTTCTCTGCCAGGATTGCAAGTGAATGTATTAATTACTATTGCTCCTAAGGCTCCTCTCTGAGCCTTCCTTGAGGCTGAAAATTTTCAGTCTCAGCAGCACCTGTTGCTGAATGGTCTCTGAGCAAGCCCACGTTCTCCTCCTTCTTCACTGGCACCTTCCTTGTTTAGCCTTCAGCTTTAAGTTTTATATGGTTCATGCTCCTTTACTGAGGGAATCAGTGTAGTTTGAGATTTTTTAATAAATTAAAAACAATCAGGTTACTCCAGCAAGAACTACCTTTGGCATCCCAAATTTAACTTTGTATCCTTTTTTTCTGAATATTCTTAGTTTTTCTTTTTCCATTGATATTTGTTTTAATTTTTTAATTGTTCAGATAGAACTTACAAGTCTGTAGTGAGTTGGATCATTTTTATGCTAGTTTCTGAAAAGAATCCCTACATCTTCAACTACCTGTGCCTTAGAGATATTTTCCTACTGGCTCTGCAACATCTTATAATTCTGTAATTCAGACACATCAGGTCACTGTGACTTCTCTTAAACCCTCTGAGTTTTTGTTTCTTCCTAATTTGCATTTCCACATCTTGGTGTGTATAAGTCATCCCACCTTTTCTATTCTGCTCTCATTGCTGTTCTATCAGCTGCCTCAGCACTAGTAAAGAGAGCAAGGCCACGGCACAAGCTCAAAGACTGATGAATACCCATCCCTGCCATTGTGCAGATACAACTGACCAGGTTTTGAGTCATGCACAGCAGCCTTGACATGCTGGCTGTGCCCAGCTCAGGGACAGATCCAAGTACAAAATCTGGATGTGACCCTCCTGCCTTGCAGGATGTAGGAAGTTTAATTATACCAATGCTTAGGAGAACAAGTCTGATGAGGAGAAGCTGAGGGAGCTGGGCTATTGCAACCTGGAGAGAAAAGGAGAAAACAAGCTCAGGAGGGACCTTATTGCTCTCTACAACTCCCTGAAAGAAGGTTGTAGTGAGGTGGGGGTCGGCCTCTTCTCGCAGGTAACAAGTGGCAGGACGAGAGCAAATGCCCTCAGTTTGTGCCAGGGTAGATTTAGATTGGATATTAGGAAAACTTTGTTCACCACAAGGGTTGTTAAGCAGTGAAACAGGCTGCCTAGGGAGGTGGTGGAGAAACCATCCACAGAGGCATTTAAAAGCTATGTAGATGTGGCACCTGGGGACATAGTTTAGTGCTGGACTTGGCAGTGCTGGGTTAATGCTTGGACTTGATTATCCTAGAAGTCTTTTCCAACCCTAATTATTCTATGATTCTATGTGATCCACCCACATGCAAGATTTTAGGTCACTTTATTCATTAGCATATCTGTATCCATTGAAATCAAGGCACAGTATCACAATATCCATTTAGATTAGTTCATTATCTTTCCTCCCTCCACCACTAATTCTTACTTTGCAGTGGAAAAAAGTGAAGGCAGAGGTGCTCAGTAACTTACTAAATTAGTTGCAGTCCTCAAAGCAGGGTGAAATAAAACAGGACTTGAATTGCAGGGAGTGTATTTTTATATTCCTTTATAGATTTCTTTGTTCATGAAGCCTCTGGTTTGTAAGCACCTCCCTGCTTGAGTCTTTTTTAAATCTATGTTGTGATTTTATGTGTTTTCTTTTCTCCTCTGGACAATAGGTTATTTAACTTCTCCCTACCCTTTTCCCTCCCCATTCTGTTGTCTCTGCTGTCTTTTTATAGCTTTGTTTGGCTGATTTAGGTTTGCATGATTTATCCCTCTAATAACCTCTTCCTGCAATGGTGACAGGGAAGGTGCCATGGAGGGTGGAAAACTCCTTCTTCTTTATTGTTGTCTCCTGTGTGATCTGACAGGCTGGGAGAGCAACACAAAAGTGGGAGGGATGGAAATGGGAGGCACTGGAGCTGCCAGAATCTCTCCCCTTTTAACACTTCTGCCAGGTTTTCTAGAAATGACAGATTCTTCCACCCCTTTTTTGAGTCTTTCAGGCAGAGAGGGTGGGGCTGAGTGGCAGTAGCATGAGAGGGTGGCCAGAAAGAGGAAATGGTTATAGTCTTGATGTGACAAAATGTGTCTGCAAAGGCTTCACCTCAGGTGAAGATCCAGAGTAGTTGTGGTTTTACTGTATGTGCCACTTAAGAGGGGGTGTGAGGAGGGCTTTGGATGGTTGTTCTGGTTTCTGGTCTATTTAATCTGTGTGAGGGGGAAAAGACACCAAAGGAAGGACTTAAAGGGAATGAAAATAAGACTGATGTTTGGTCTTCCGTGACTTGGAAAATTCTGAGCTATTACAACATCGAATGAGCCAAGCCCTGTCACTGTTTTCTCTCTCTTTTATGTGAAGCACAGAGCAGCCAAAGGCCAATGGCCTGTTCAACTTCTTTATAGCAGCTTTGTTTCACCTTCATGCTGAAAAAATGAGCAGAGCACTAATTTTGTCCATTTTAGTGCATATCTTTGCTCATTTACTGTTTCAGAACTCCTCTCCCCTTATCCATCTGCTCATAAGTCCTTTGCTTTAAATATTACCATTTCTTACCCCACTGTTAAAACATTTTCCACTACCCTCATAGTGCTGCCCTCAAGAAGTTTTTGTCATTGTTTTTATCACTTTTTTTTTTCCTTTGAAAATGCCAAAATGAATTCTGGCTCAGGACAGCCGCCAACTTGCCAAACTGGTGACCAGGCTCTGTTTTCCAAGGGACTTCGATTATCATTTTTTCCCATTTAGGAGGTCTGTTCTCAGACCTCCTAAATTATATTAAACCCCAGTACTCCTAGCAAGAAATAACTTGCACATCACAGTTCAGCTCTGAGGGACAATGTAAATTTCACTACATTCCTCTCCTCTTCTGTTTTTTATGGAATCATAGAATGGTTTGGATTGGAAGGGACCTTAAAGATCATCTCTTTCCAGCCTCTCCTTGCCATGGGCAGGGACACCTTCCACTAGAAGAGGTTGCTCCAAGCCCCATCCAATCTGGCCTTGAACACTTCCAGGGACAGGGAATCCACAATTTTTTAGGACACCTTCTTGTTTTATAGCAGATAATTGAGGGTTCCAGTTTATTACAGCACAGACCAAGCAGTTGCCACTAAGTCTGTCAGGACTGGTTCTGGCTGGGCTCCTGAGAATCAATTCTGCCTCGCTCTCCATCACTGCTCATTGATATTCAGTGGCTCTTCAAAACCACTTTTTTCTCTCTCTGCAGGTTCCTCCTATGTAACCTGGGCTTGGCTTAGGTCCTGGTACTTTCCTTGAGGACACGAGAGGGAGGGCTGACAGCTCAAGTATTTCATGAGAGTAAGCAGAAAGTGCCCTCCCGAAACCTGGGAACACCACTCTGCATGCCAGCTGCATCCCCAAGGCATCAAAGCTGGCAACAATACAGGTTCAGTGTGCCCTTTTAACAGTGATTGGAGTGTATTTGAAAGGTCTGCTTTGCTCTCTGCTGCAGGGGGAGAGAAACCAGGAAAAACTATGTTGTCTTTTTTTAAGCAAAAATCTTTTTACTGCAGTTTTTAAAGGCTAAATTGGTAAGGACAAATTATGGTTCTCTTTGAGATATCAAACATTTAATTAGAAACACTCTAAATATAACTTTATTTTTTACCAGACAACTTAATAAGTATATTTGGGTTGCTCATTTCACTTTGGAATACATAATTCTCTAACGCTTTCAAGTTCTATGAAACTGCAGACCATCCTGATGATAGAGAGCTCTGTAATACCTTGTGGGTTAAATATGTCTTTAATTCTGCCTGTGACTTAATTTCATATTCAACTTCTCAATAATACAATCTCATCTTAATGGGAATAATAATTGAGTATGTAAGTGTTGTTTTCCATCCTAGAATAAGCCCTGCATGAGCCCAAGAGTCCCTTCCCTTGACTTGGATAGCAAATTCCATGACCCTTCCAGTCTGCAAGGTGATCCAGAAGCTGTTGGCCCATGATGGGTGTCCTCTGCAGTCCACAGGGGTGATTTTCTCTGGAGACAGCCCTGGAAGGAGCCAGGGTAGGGGTTCCTTTCTCTGAGTGAAGCACTGGCTTTCCTTCCCCTGCCCTGTTGCCCCTGGACTCCTTCATGTATGTAGGGATGAGCCATCAATCACTAACCCCAGCAATCCATAGCTCAACATATTATTTTGTCTTCTACACTTCTCTGCAATCATGAATCATGTCAGGTTATCATAATTTGCAGTCTGGGACCCAGTACCTCTAAGCACTACATCATCAGCTACAGAAAATTCTCATTTAAATGAGAAAGATGCAGTGGATATATTTTGTAATTCCCATCCCATCCTACACTGATAGCCTTGAAGGTTTCCTGCAATGCCTCATCCTTTGCTGCAGTCCCTGCAAATTTATTCTGTACTATTTCTGAGACTGGATAATTGTTTCTTATATTTGCATTATTACATTTTCTAGGTTTCTTTAGTCTATACACTCTCTGAATCAAACCTAGGCTAAAAATGTTTTTAAACCAAATATTGCCTTTTTATTCCTGTAACTATAACAGACTTGATCGGTTCCAGTCAAAGATAAACTTCAGATCACGTAATTCTTTACTCAGAATTAGTTTCATGCTATGCATTCACAATTATATTTGTCTTTCCTCTATGTATTTACACTTCCCATTCACTTTTTTTTTCCCTAAGTGATCTATGTTTCCTCTATAATTTATAAGCATTTCATTATTTTTTAATGGAAAAATAATTTCTTTGCTTCAGCATTTTTCAGCCAAGCCCAATGCAAAACTCCTCCATGTCACTGCCAGCTCTGTCCCCTGGAAGAAAGTCTGCATGTAGGAGAACTTGTCTGTTTTTCTGAGTGTCTGTGCTGGCCTGCTGAAAGCTGCTGCCTGTCCCTGCAAACCCTATCACTCTCTGCTCTCCTGAGCACTGACTCGTGAGATGTTCTTTTTGTCCCTGCTACTCAGGGCTGAAAACTCTTGCAAAACAGCATTCATTTCCAAATGCAGTCTGTTGTCCAGCTCTGTACACGCTCCCATTCCTCAAGCAGCTGCTTTTCTTTGACATTTTCTTGCTGTTTATTCTACAGCCCCTCTCCCCAGTCCCTCACTGTGCACGACCTCCTGCTTCCCAGCATCCTCTCCTGCTGGTGAATCTGTTGAGAGCAGCTGCAATTTGTGTCCCATTTAACATTTTCATCCTCCCTTGAATATTTCTGCATCTTGGCACATCCTGGCAGCATCTTCCCTAGCTCTGGATCTGCATCCTGCAGCAGTCCTTCCTTGCAGCTCTGGCACCGTGCTGCTGGTCACTACCTGGTAATTAAATGAGGCCTGATGAAGTACAGCCACACCTCTGACTCATTTGTTTAGGACAAGTCAACAAAAACTTCAGGAGGATTCTTCTCCATTCAGTTTCCAATCTCTTTCCTTTTTCTCAGGAAGGCAATATTCCCCAAATTTGTGAAGCTTGCCCATTTGTTCTGGTTTAATTATGCACTACTAAAGCCAATACTCCCAGGGAGGTGTACTATAAGCTCCAGGTCACTGCTCTGGATTTATTTCAGTATCAACTGTATATCTCTGACCTCAAAGTCTTAGCAACTGATACTGTTGAAAAATGACTGCTGTGAGCGCTTTCAAAGCTCATTTGAAAGAAATCAAACGTTGTGATATTTTGGGAAAGCAGGCTCGTCTATATTCCTGCTTTCCCAAAGTGTAAGAGAGAAAATTTCATTATTTGACCACATTAGGACTGGAAGAATTCTGTCTTTTCAGAGAAAGTTCTTTAAATCAGAACAGCTGGAAAAAAAACAAACCAAAACCAAAAACTCCCAAACCCAAACTAAGATAATGAAATTAAATTAAATGAGAGATTGAAATTAAATGAGATCTAGAATATAGACTGTAGTATTAAAATAAAAATAATAGAAAAATATTGAAAATATAATATATAATATGATGTACAATACAGCATGTAAGTTAGAAGATATAAAAATATAAAGAAAAAAAAACCTTCCACTCTCAAATTGCAAGTTAGAAACAATCATTATGAAAGAGGAAAAAAAGCCCCCATAGATTGCAGCTCTCACAGTTTCTTGATTTAAACTCTTGTGCCATTAAAAATATTTGCATGAATCATGGAAAAAATGGGAAATATAGTGATCCTTTAAAGCCAGAACTGGGACCTGTCCTTTGCTTAAATGTGAAGCCAATAAAAGTAGGAAATAATGATTAGTTAAATAAATATGATAAATCATTTCTGTATCGGAATATCTATCTAGAGAAAGATTCCCAGCATATCAGTTATCATTCTTTTCAGGTAATGCTGTGGGAAATAAAAAGAGCAAAAACTGCCTCCTTTAACCTGGTTACATTACAAACTATGCTGAGCATCAGCTGGGACTCTGGAAAATTGTAACATCACTTGAGGTTGGTTAATTTTCTTGTATCAAAATTGATGATTCTTGGGTCCAACTTAGATCTGGAATCTCCTCCAAGTTCTAAAAAAGCCACAAGAAACAGCTTTTCATGTTCTTTACTTTCTTTCACTTTGTAATTTCAAAGATGCTGTTGTGAAATTAAAATACAAAGAAATACTACAAGTAAGCAATTTTTAGAGTGTTTTAGGTTTGTTTAGCAATTTTCATGGTTTTTGTTTTTATAATGCTATCCAAGCAGAAGAGTAACTCTGAAATGCAAGGCATCATTTTGTATAAAAGGTATTTAAAACATCATTTTACGTACAGAGTATGATGCTAACAAAATCAAGCATTTTGTTATTGATTGAATGATCTGTTCTGGTGATTAAAGTTAAAGGCAGGTTTTTAAAACAATTACACTTTCCTAAAAAAAGTGAGTATGAGCTAAATTGTTTAATTAACATTAAGACACATTTCTGGAAAATTAAAAAAAAAAAAACAAGTCAACCATATTAAAATTAAATTTGTGTGTGATTACTTCAAACAAGTCCTTATTAGTAACTACCTGGGTGATCATGGTCCTTCATGCATTCATGTTTAGTTCCCAATTATTCACAGTTTGTTAATTGGTGTTATATGGAATGAATATTGATGGTACAGCCTGAAGATTATTTCCATACCAAAGGAGTAGGCATATTTTCTGTCCATGTTCACAGCAAAAAACAGACTATCCAAAAGTTATGTCTTGGAAATCTGGCAAACACCTTTCTCTGAGTGCTCTGTGTTGGCTCATTACACAGTCTTGCAGCAAGAGTGATGGAAAATAGTACACAATAAAATGGGAATAAATAAATAAAACAAAATCAAATTTAAAAGCACAAAAACAGGGGAAGAAAAAAAGTAAAATGGCTAAGTTTAGCTGTTTAATTTGTATAAACTTCTTGAAAGACTCTGGACCCAGTAGGGTCCAGACAGATAAAACAGTGGTGTGTGACTTGTTGTTTCTGACAGAGAAGGGTGATGTGGTGTTGGCTACCCAGAGCTACACCTGCACCAAAATAGGAAGGTGTGCAGTGAGGAAATAGAACCCTCAGGAACTCAGAACTGTGTCAGTTTTCCCCAAGCTGAGTGCTAACATCCTGTTTTCAGCTAGTCTGTGCATATCTGTGTTAAATCCAGCAGCTTCAGGAGCCAAAATTATTCAGAGGGGAGGTGAAACAGCCTTTGAGAACTGGTGAAAAAAAAAGCAGCCTCTTTCTTTTGCTTCAAAGAATTTGTTTGGTTTTCCCATGGGAGTAGAATGAATTTGACCATGAGGATATGTTAGTAAGCAAAAAAGCAACTCAGGCTGGAGAAGCTGGAAGTGGTGAGTCCAGTCCATGAAAAAATCATCTCTGAGGAGCTGGGAGAGAATCTCAAACATTTCAAGGGAAACCTGAGAGGTTAACTCCGAGCTAACACTTTAATGGGATGGTCCAAACTGA
The DNA here is from genome assembly GCA_020086605.1 of Lanius collurio. Taxonomy (NCBI): domain Eukaryota; kingdom Metazoa; phylum Chordata; class Aves; order Passeriformes; family Laniidae; genus Lanius; species Lanius collurio. Next base: position 2,787,595 of record JACBWW010000049.1, read on the forward strand.
CTCTTAAAATGGGGATGCAACAGGAAAGTGTGAAAAAAGTAAATGCAAGAGGTGAACAGGATTGAACTTTTCAATTAGAGGTAATACATCTAAAGGAGAACAAGTCATAGAATGACACAAAGTCTCATATCCAATCTGCAAGAAAGCTTTTCCACCAATACAAACTGGAGTTTTCAAGGGAAAAAGTATATCCCCTGCTGTGGAGATGAGACAGCAAATTACAGGCTCACAGGGATTGTGACCCATCTCCTCTTCATCCTTGCCACAGTGTGCTGCATTTAAAATAAACCAATCTAAACCAGAATGGGAAGTTCTTAATTGATTTTGCTGTCTTTTAAAATGGCTCAACTTATCATTGAAATGCAAAGAAACACAGCTGCTCTGTTAATGTTCAGAAAGCCAATGTATGAAAAGAAAAAGTGTTAACATTTAACTTGCACTTGAGGTGGTCTTCACCTTTGATTAGAAAGCATAACATGAAAAAAATTTTATTGAAATAGTGACATTTCCAATATTCTGGCAATATAGTTTTTCACATAAAATGGAGAATAGATTGGCCCAATTTCTTTGCACTAAAAAATGCAGTTGTACTACAGTCCATGTAGTTCATAAATTTGGTTCAACTTACCTGACTTAATTCTAAAAAAAGAATTTAAAGACGTTACATAAAATAATAAATTCATTTTTATTTGTTCAAATGAAATGTATTAATTCAAAATCTTAATTTTTCCTCAGTCTGAAACAAAGCACATTTTAGGTTAGAGCAAATACTGCTCTAGATTAACTGGTATAATTAAGTATTTTAGATGAAGTGGGTTTTTTTCATATTTTAACTTACTCCTTTTGGTTTTTTTGCCACTCAGTGGCAGTGGCTGAAAAAGACTGAAAGTTTCAGCTCTTCATAGAGATATAAGCAATGCAAGGCAATAGGATATCATTTCTTCAAGATAATTCTAATGACAGAGAGAGAGGGGGGGATGTTCTGGCTATATCTACACCAATAAAGTGAATGTGGCAGTGTGCAAGACACAAGCACCCACATTCCAAAGATTGCCTTTCCTTGAAATTCTCAGCACATGGTCTGACATGAATTTTACCTGGCCCAAATTACCCACTCCCAGTCAATGGCCAAGGCTGGTGCAAGGCTTTATCCTAGAAAGGAATATTTTTTAACAGGCAGCTTGCACATATCCATCCAGTTATGGACAGAAAGGATAAGTTCAGCCAAATGCACTAGAATTGTCCCTGGAACATTTAATTTTCTATAAAAGCCACAGCCTCCAAGGCTACATTTAGGACCAGCCTGAGTCTCCATTTAGGCTGCAGGTAAGCAAGCCTGGCTCCAGGCACAGCTGAAGGCTGCCTTCCACAGCCCCAGGAGCCCATCAGCAACCAGGAAGCATTTAATGGAGCAGAGTGTGCTAAAGAACTCCAGTGCTCTGTGATGTCAGCAAGCAGAGCACTCACCTGCTCTCTCACACACACATTCAGTGGGAACACCCCATCTCAGATGAGCTCACCAAGAAGTCTTTGCCCATCTTTCCAAACTGAAAGTAAACCAGGCAAATCAGCCTCCACAACATGCTCATATGAGGTTAGTAATGCTGAGGGAGGAAAAACAAGGATATAAAGGACAAGAGCATGGCTTAAAAGCAAGGAACAAAGCTACACCTTGCCATAGCAACTTTGATGATGTTAAAGGAGAGTCTTATTCCACCAGCAGATTTGGGGTTAAATTCTGTGCGTTCTCTAATGAGTATTTAGGTGTCCACTCACTTCAGAATGGATCCAATAACACTTTTGGCCTCCTCTATTTTTCTTTCTCGAGTCTCTCTTCTTACATCTCCCTTTTGCATCTCCCTCCACTCACCATGTTGTCAAGTCTCAGAGCAGGCTGCTAACACCCCTTATCTCTTTATCATATTTCTATTATTACTCTCACACACTGAAGGAAAAGAGACCACAAAATACCTGTTTGGGAAAAACTGAGAGATTGCAGAGTCCACAGAGTCCCTTTATAACACTGAGGTTCTTTTCAGCTTTATGGCTGGGGTGGATTTTTTTTTCAGTCTTGTAGATCTCTGAAAAGACAAGCACCCTCTCCAAATGTATAGGCCCACACACTTAGGTTTGCACACCTCGAAGCTATCAAATGTGTCACATTTTATTTCTTTCACCTGTTTGTGGACTGTGAACACCTGTGATTTATTGGCAGCACATACTGGTTGTTGTGGAGGAAGTTTCTAATACAGGAATTAGTTTAGTGATCCTCCAACTTCATGAAATCATTTTGGATTCTATTTTGAATATTTAGTGTATGTTTGAGTCATTTTTTTATGTTTAAAATAACTATATATATTTATATAAAGCACTTTGGAATTTTACAAAAGGCTTCATGTAGGAGAGCAAGTAAACCTAATGAAACCCAAAAGTATGTAACAATTTATTTTTCCTCCCACAGAATATCTTCACTTATGGCAAGTAGACTCAGCAGTGTGCACACTGAGCCAGAGATGCTGTCAGGTAGTAAGTGTTACTAAGCAGGAAGGGCTTTAGTAGCAGTTGCTGGGTGGTGCAGGAGCTGTTTCTGGTAGCAGATGCTACCAGGTACTCAGGATATTTGTGTTTCTCTGTTCATCTGTTGTGGAGGCTTCACTCTTTCCACTGACTCAGAGCTGAGGCATCTGGAGTTTAGTGTATTTTTGTTAGATTTAGGTGAAGTTGCTGAGTTTCAAAAGGGCAGTGATCAGTAGAAAAGCCACTTTACCTGAGGATCATGCAGGAGTAGAGTTTTCATGCACATAGTTTGAAAGAGTTTTTGGAAGAATTATCAGTAAAACATGGATGGATGGTTTGAGCATAATTTTTTTTTCCTATGAACAAATATAATGCTTACCAGAAATACAGACAGCTTTTTAAACTTAATGGGGCCCCAAATTCTTTTGTCAGATTTTTCTTCCCAGCAAATGATATTATAAAATTTTTCAAACTAGATTGACAAATCAGACAGCTGCTGTACAATGATTCTGCTACCCAAAGGCAGAGTGACCAAAGCTCTTGGCAGCTCTCAGAGGTATCAACTCCCAATTCTCCTTATGGGTTTCACTCCAATATGGCCATCAGGGTGTAACCCAGCCATTGACTCTGTACTGGGCATGTATCTGATGAGGTTTTTCATAGAAACGTAGATTTATAGAATCATAGAATGGTTTGTGTTGGAACTGACCTGGAAAGTTATCCTGTTCCCATCCTCCAGCCACGGGCAGGGACACCTTCCACTATCCCAGGTTGCTCCAAGCCCCGTCCAACCTGGCCTGGAACACTTGCAGGGATGGCACAGACACAGCTTCTCTGAGCACCCTGTGCCAGGGCCTCACCACCCTCACAGGGAACAATTCCTTCCCAATATCTGCTCTAAACCTTCCCTCTTTCCACTGAGAGTCATTCCCCATTGTCCTCTCAATATTACAAGCCCTTATAAAAATCTCCTCTACAGTTCTCTTGTAGGGTCCCTCCAGATACTAAAAGGCCTACTGAAAGTTTCATTTCATCTCCAAAATGTAAACATCTAATTAAATAAAAATTGGGACCTTTGTCCCAAGTCCTGGTTCAGTGCCCTAATTACACAGTTAATGTGTTATTTTTCTCATTGTTTAAGAAATTTTTCAAGTGTTTCATACAACACAAAAATGCTCCAGTGAGGGCAGCTGAGATAACAACACCAAAGCAGCCCAGCTCTGGAGCTTCAGGCAACATTCTAAGTGGCAGGAAATGGGTGAAAAAGTTTAATGTGTATATTGTTTTCCCTCCTCATCGGTATTTATTCCAGTCACAGAGAAATCTATCAGACAAAAACAAGACTGACCCCCCCTTTTTCAGGACTGACCTTTGAACCCAGTTCAAACTCCCCCATCCCAGCCAAACCTGCATGGCAAACTCAGCATGAATTTGGAAGAAAGGTTTGTGACAATCAGCTGCATTTTCCACCCAGTAGTACTCATCAAGCTATTCTGTTACTGTGCCAGTGCAAGGATTCCAAGTGGCTGAACTGCTCTGCAGAAAAGCAAGTGGGAGTTTTGGGACATGATTTGATTTTTGGCTCAGATCCATACATTGGTGATCATTAGCAAAACAGGTTAGAAGGTATGTAATGGCTTAAATAAGTGTCAGAGGACTAGGAATCCTGGCTTGTAAATGTAATTACAGAACCTGTCAATAGCCATTGATTTCCTTAGATGGATCACTTGAAAGCATTCAGAAAGCTGGGAGTAAAATGGAAGAATGCTACAGAACTCCAACAGAAGCAAATTGCAGCTTTCCATTTTTTCCTCCAAGTTATATATTTACACATTGCAGCATCTTACAGACCAGGAGAATCTTTTGTATATTTGAGAGAAAATGTTCAACATTTCTCTTATTCTCCTGTACATGCTGGCTTTAGTGCATTTCACTAAACTTTAAAAGACTGACTATGTTCTCACATGAAATGATTACTAATCTCCAAAATTTATCTTCTCATCTGTCCTCCCTTAAGTGACAATATTTCCTTAATATCTAAAGTTTCTTTATGGTATCAGTTCTTAAACTATCCTATTGTGAATCAAACTATCCTATTGTTTACTCAACCCTGAACCTGTGGAAGCAGATCCAGAGGAGGGACACAACAGAGATCAGAGGGCTGGAACACCTCTCCTATGAGGAAAAGCTGGGATAACTTTCCAGCCTGGAGAAGAGAAACTTCCAGTGAGACCTCAGAGCAGCTTTTCAGGACTTCAAGGGGACAAATAAGAAAGACTGGTACAAAACTCTTAACAGAGTCTGTAGTGACAGGACAAAGGGTAATGATTTTGAACTTAAAAAGGGTCAATCCAGACTAGACATAAGGAAGAAGATTTTTTACTATCATGATGATGAACCACTGGCACAGGTTGCCCAGAGAGGTGGTAGATTCCCCTTCTCTGGAAACAGTCAAGATCAGCTTGGATGGGACTCTGGGCAAAGTGATCCAGTGGAAGATGTCCCTGTTTATTGCTGGGGGATTGGACTGGGTGATCTTTCATGTCCCTTTCAACCTCAGCCATTCTATGATTACAAAAAATTCAGTCTTGAAAAATTCTCCTGCCTCCTTGCTCTTTCTTTCCCTGAGCCTTGTGCCTGACTTTGTTGAAGGAAGAGAAATATTTAAAGACTGAGTCCAGAAGTTTTTCCACAGTTTGTTGGAATTAGCAGCAGAATGTTTTAAATGGCATTGAAAATATCAAACACATCTGAACTGTATTTGAGGACAAGAGAGAGAAATGTAAACTTATTATGGAAGTCACTTGTCAGGTAATAAAAAAGTGGATATCTGGGACTCCAATTCAAACAGTAGCCTGGGAAAAAAATCCTATTATAATTAGTACCACTAGATAACAACTTCTTTCCTGTACAAGAAGTGATAGAGATCCAGCCAAATATTTAATAGCAGGAAACCAAAAATGAATGTCGTAAACAACTTCCTCTATGTATATCACATTATTCTTTCAACTTCTTCTTTCTGATTTTTTTTTAATTATTGCCAATGTAAATATTTCTCATGTTCTTATTTATTGGAAAAAAAATATAAACTCTAGTCCATCTGCTTGGTGCTTTTGAAATACACCAACATGACTGGATTTAAGCTTGAAATAACAGGTGGAAATTACCTTCCCATTGAAGGTGTTTTGGTGTTTTTCTGGAGGGCAGGATGAAAGTCTAGACAGCTGTATTAGGTTTTTTTGGCAAAGCTTTGGTAGCAGAGAGTTTACAGGGGATTAAATGGATGGATTTTGAGAAGCTGTTAGAAGTTTACCTCATGTCTAATAAAGCTGATGTCAATTGGCCTCAACACAGGCCAAGGCTGAGCCCATCAGTGACTCTGATAAAACAGAGAGGGGAAAAAGCCTGCAGCCCATCAGCAGGGAGGAGTGACAATATGTGAGAGGAACAACTCTGCAGACACCCAGGGCAGTGAAGAAAGAGGGGCAGGAGGTGCTCCTCTACTTCTCTTTCCAGCAGAAGTATTGTAGGACTGAAATAATTTCTGCCAGGTGAAGGTTTAAGGAGAGTGAGTAATCCACTTACACAGCTCAGCCTTTGTAGACTGACCCATTTCCAACCCTTCCTGAGAGCTAATGGCCAGTGCACCAACACTCCAGAATTCAAAAACTGCCTAATCCTGAAAATGGGAGGTGTTCCTCTCTCAGAGAATTCAGTGATGGGTTCTGAGATGAGTTTAGAGACCTCCAAGGCTATGTTTTCCTGTATTTAGTATACACATCATGTTTCTTTGCTTTGACAGGATTTCTGTTAGCAGCTCAATGGCGAGGAAGAAAAGGAAAGCAAACACTGAAATTTCATTCCCTTCCATGAAACAGAATCCAACACAGGATTTTTATTTCTCAGATTAAAACAGAAAACATGAAGCTGCCTGGACTTCCTTACTAATCTGGGCCAAAATGAAGATTAACACCCTATGCTGGCTAGTGAGCTAAAAGTTCTTAAAACAATCTAGAGATCTTGACAGCACAAGTGCTGCAGATGTGGATATAAGCCAAGTAACCATAAGTGGTCAAAAGGAGTGTATGGACATAATTTTCTTTCAATAACATCTGCAAGATAAGGAATTAATTGCAGTTTCTGGCTGGGATGTAGCCTAGGAAATAGAATAGAATTGTAGAGTATCCTGAGTTGGAAAGGACCCACAAGGATCATCAAAGTCCAACTCCTGGGTCTGCAAAGGACAACCCCAAATATTACACCATGCACCTGAGAGTGTTGAGCAGACACTCCTTGAACTCTGTCAGGCTTGGGGCCATGACCACTTCCCTGGGGAGCCTGTTCCAGTGCCCAACCACCCTCTGGGTGAAGAACCTTTCCCTAATATCCAACCTAAACCTCAGCTGACAGAGCTTCATGTTGTTCCCTCTGGTCCCATTGCTTGTATGGGTAGGAATGAATACTTCCAGGGAGTCAGATAGCCTGAGAGTCTGCCCCTTTGAAAACAAGCTCTTTGGAACAGAAATCTTGTCTTCTTTAAGGTTTAGGAAGTCCCTGTATCCTCCGTGGTAGAAAACAGCTGTACAGAGAGCAATAGAAAACAGCAATCTGCTGAACACACCATCCAGATTTGAGAACAAGACAGACAGCTAGGGGAAAAAAAAAAAAGGGAATAAAAATAAAAGTTAAGTCACTTAAAAAAATCCCTTAAAAACTCTCCAGGGTATTGGAAATCCCTGTAGGCATGGGGACTACATGGCTGTGGATTTTTCTGTAGAGTTCTGCAGACTTTGCAAACATTTTAGGATGCTGCAGGGAGCAGATGCTTTCTAGCTGTCATCACTGTAATATTGCTACCCAATTATGGTTTTGTTTCACAGCACCTTTAGTATTTTCCATCCACTTTATAATTTTCCCTTAACTTTTATTAAGCTAATCATAGGCTTGCAGTTGCCAGCCTGATGGACCTGGAGAAGTGGTTGTTAAGCGAAGCTAGCTTGTCCCTAGAGAGATTCTCTCAGTCATACAACAATTCTAATAATAACAATGATATGGGGAGGGGAGGAAAACAATCATTCAGGCAACAGAATATAGTGTTCATTATGTTAATTTACTCCAAAGTATTTACAAAGTGTTCCTTGGCACTAAGAAATGAAACTCAGTCGGTCCCATTCATACAAGACGTGAGGTAACATCACATAAATGTTCAATTTAGGGCAGGTAGGGAAACAGATATGTTTTAATCCTTTACCACATAAAAATGCATTCAAAACTCTGCATGCCTGAAAACATGAGGCATTTTTTTTCATGAAACAGAGCCATTTAGCCATTTGCTTACTATGCACATCGCTGGCAAATATTGTGGCTGTACTCATTCAAGAGAGGCAAAACAGAAGGAGGAAGACAAGGCAAGTTAAAACTGAGGTGATTTGACAAGGAGGAGGGGGAACACTTCAGTGGTAGTGTTTTTCCCTCAGACTGTTAAATAATTTGTGTATCTCTTATCTTGTTGTGGTGCTAGATGTAGTGTAGCGAGCTGCAGCTTTCCCTGGGAGATCAGCAGGGCTGCTCAGGGCAGGGCAGCCATTCTGTCCTCCCTTTTTGGACATCTCCACACTCTTGCTCTGGCCAGTTATCAGCTCTACAACACAGTGATGGCAAAGGAGGTGAGAAGGGTCTCTCATGAGGGGTTTCAGAGGACCTTTATTGGTTACATCTTGTCCTGGTAACCCCCAGAGGCAGAGAGACCTCGTGATCCAGCACAGGGGGGGCTATCTGGGGCTCAGGGACGGTGCATGGGCAGAGTTGGGGTACAGGAGCCAACAGGGAGAGCCTGAGGGAGTGGCCAGGGCTGGGGGCAGGGGAAAGTGGGGGAAACAATGTGGGATCAGAGAAGCATTGGATAGGCTACCCCATTATCTGATCCTCATTGCTGCACATTGCTCGTATTCTCTGCCCAATCACCACCAGCCTCTGAGTTCCCTGGATGATTTCTGGGTAACTCAGGTTTTCTTCTAAAACTACCACAGAAGCCACAGGGAAGGGAGAGTCCACTGGTGTTTTAAAATCATTGAAAGCACCCAGGTTTCTCCCCTAGATAGCTGCTGACATGTCATGAAAAGACTCAATGGTACAAGGGTATAAACATACCTTGGATAAAGGAACTCTCCTCAAAACAGGGTGTTTGCACAAGGATGTTGAATGTGGAATGTGGGAGTGACTTTAGGGTCACTGTGCTGGTGTGGGCAAATTTGGAGGAAAATCTCCTCTGATAGAAGGCAGATTATAACCACTTCTCCCCCACCAGGTTCAAGAAAAAAATATTTTCCTCGCAGGAATATGAAAGAGATAAAAAAACTTTTTCATTTGAGAAATACATAGGAAAAGAATAATAATGTTAAATAATAAAACCTCTCGCTGTGGAAAGAAACCAGGGAAGATTTCAGAGTCCTTCTGTGGGTGTGGTCTCTCTCTTCCTCAGAGCTGGGTCAGTGCGGGCCCACCTCGGTGGAAAATTCTCCCGATGTGTTCTGATGTAGAAACTGTCCAGAAGAGAATAAGCAAAACTGAAGTTTCAGGAAAACAAAGTTCAACTCTCTGTGTCCCTCTGGAGAAAAGGAGCCCAAAGGTGGCTGAAAAGCAAGCAGGGCGCTTCCTCCGCGCTTGCTGCTGCAGCAGGACACAGAGGAGGGTGTGTCTGTGTCCTTGGAAAACTGCTGTGAAAAGTTCCCCCAGGTTTTTTTTTTTTTTCTCTTCCCCCTCTCAGGCTCAGTTTAAAGGCACAGAAAAGCACAAAATTAATTTCTGGGCATAGAGCAGGGATAGGAGATACACATCATAAAGTCACTGCAGAGTGAATAAGTCCCACTGAAAGTTGGTTCCTTACTTACTTACCCACTCAGTAAGTGGCACTAGGCTTACTCCAGGACTGACCTCACCTCCTTCTTCTGGTGCTCCCAGCAGTGGGACCTTCCAGAATATTAGGCTTCAAAGTGTAGGTCTGTTTGCAGAAGGAGCCAGAGCATGGTGGAGGTGATGAAGATGTGATTCTCACCCTGACACGATGCTGGATCCCATTCCACACTGCTGCACCAGTAATTTTGGCATCAGTGTTACCTTGGAAGAGCATCTGTGGCTGCTCATCCTGCCCCATAGTGCTTCAGTTTCTCAAAGAGATGCACAATACTGGAGGAACAAGGGTTAAATATTTCATCCAAATTCTAGGCAGGCTTTAAAAAAAAAATGGAAAAAAAGGCTTTTCTCCATCTCTGTTCTCCCCTCTCTCCATCTGTTTCCAAGCACAAACTGAGCAGAATCCTAATTCCATTGAAATCAGCAGGAATCAATTGTGCTCCAATTGACTGGACTAGGAATAAGTTCTTGGTGCATAACACATTTTTCCCATTGTCCTTAGAATTTGGAGATAAGGAATAAAAATATTGAAATGTGGCATAATGCAGAGAAAAAAGAAGAACCTTCCCACTTAACCAAATAAAATAAATATTTGACTACCTAAAAACATCCTACCAAATAATACTTTCTGAGCCTGTATCTGATTTTTCTCTCTCTGCTTAGGAGAGGATGGGAGAAGAGAAATGCATTTAACAGGGGGCTGCTGAATTTCTTAGAAATGAGACAACAGTCTCAGTCCCAAACTAGCTGCCAGCATTTCAAGAAGTTCAGTCACCCCTGGGTAGTAGAATGGTGTTGCAGAAAGCCAAGGCACAGAAACTACCTACTGTGTGATTTCTCTGCCAAAATATTGATGAAATCTTCAAAATGCTGAAGGAAATGACATAAGCATGAGCAACTCCGTTCTTATTTTCTTTAAAATCAGATTATTTGCATGTATACTTACTGGTGTGAGAACGTGAGTGCACATTTGTGGACATTTGTATAATTAATATTCATAGACTTAAGCAATGGTTCCTCACATAGGTTCAGTTTTATTTCCCACTTAAATTCTTCCATTTGAAAAATCTTTCCTAGAACCCAAAGCAGAGAATGTTGGGATATATCATCTCTTTAATGCCGTGTCAGTTCTTGAACTTATTATTTTTAGGTTTTCTGGTGTGTTGTTTGTGGAGTTTTTTTGTTGGTTTTTTTTTTTTTTTTTAGTAGGACATTACCACTAAAGTTATTTTCAGAACATCATATGGATTTTTCATTGAAACATCTGTGTTAACTTTTATCATCCTTGCTCTGCTTTGTAATTTTGGAAACAGATATAAAGAATGAGCAACCCAGAGCACAGTAATATAGTGGGCAGCATCCTTCATAAGTCAATTGAGGAATTTAATAATCTCTTTAGAAATAAGCTCTGCAGCTATGAGAAAAATGTGTGGGTTAAAGGCCTTCCAATTAAGAAAGGTTTCTCTGTGGATTTATAGGCTGGTGGTTAGCTCTTCCTGTTCGTGTTTCCATGGCAACTGTCAGGTAGATTTTCTGCTACTTGCTAGGAAGTTGGAAATGTTGAGTCTGGTTGAGCCTTTCAATTCAGTGAAGCTTAAATCAAATTCTTTGCAAGGAACTGGCATTTAGCCTGGGTCATTTATTCATATCTAGAAGAGAAATCAATTATAGTAATCAAATGTGCAAATTTTTTTTTTTATTGGAATTATTTTGGATAGACTTTTTTTTATTATTATTGTGCCACAATCTATTTTTAATGCTAGGGTAGGAAAGGTTTGAAATGCTGCAGCTGGCCTCTTTTCTGCTGATGGCTTATGGCTTTAATTACAGCCCAAGACGCACACAGGCACATCTCTCTCTGGTCTGCTTTTACAAGCTATAATCACTCCTGGTGATATTCATGATATCAGCTCGAATCTTGTACATTCATTAGAGTTGAGACACCTGTATTCTGAGAAACACAACCTACCGCCTTTTCTCTTTTCAATTTTCTTGTCTTCTTGATTTGTTTGAATCAGACTCGAGGAAATAATTTGTGTGGCTTTTATTCAAACTTCTTGGGTACATTGTGGTTTAATTCCACATCAGAATCCCTGTGTGTTTGCACACTTCTCTGTGCTCTTTCTTTTTCCACCGTGCACTGACTGTCACTTGGCAGCTCTGTGCTTCATCCCTGTAACTGTCCAGGGTCAGATATGTGCAGGGGTGTGGTGTGTCCCTGTAGTTCCTACAGTCAGCCTTTCTGTGTTGCACCATCCGTGCCACCTAACGAGCTCTGCCGTGCAGGCTGTATGTGAATAATGCCATGCAGACCTCATTGACTTTTCTTGCAAGAAGAAAGCCAGCAGGGCTTGGCCCAAAGGTCACACATTATCTAAATAGAGGCAGGATGGTCTTCTGGGCAGAGGGGTAGTTAAGAGCGTGGAAAACCTGAGGGCTTGCTGCCCCTCTCTTCCCCTGGCTTCCAGGGGGAAGGGAGATTCGTTTAGTGGCGGATCCTAAACTCCATGAAGTCCTCTCACACTGGAGTTAATGGAGCTGTGACAATTTATGCCAGCTAAGAATCTGCTCCATTACCCAAGCTCACTCCAGCTGTATAATAGAAATAATAGCACCTACCTCAGAGAGGTGTCGTGAGGATAAATAGTTAGATGGGAAAGTGTTATGATACTATGATAATGAAGACCAGAAAAATACCTGCAATAGACAGAAATCAGCATAACTGATCTGACATTTACTTTTATTCCTCCAGTCCTTCTGCCACAGAGAGACAGTAATAGCTTGACAAAGAAAAAGTGATGCCTAGCCTCTATTTCTCCTGATGTTTTGCCTTCCTTGCTTTGCTTTCCTGCCTTTGTTTTTTCCTTAGGATTTCACCTAACTTTCTTTAAAAGCTTTTAAGAACCAGTTAACAAATATTTAATTTCATTTTCATCCTCATTCATCCCAGGCTATTTAATTTTACTTCTTTTTTTCTGCTACTCTTCTTATCTTAATTTCCATGGGTTAAGCCCAAAATCTGTGCACACAAAAGTCCAAAAAGATTTAGTTAATTTTAAATGACACATTAGTTCTTCTGGCAATTATAAAGCAACCAAAATCAAGTTTTGATGTTGCAAATTTTAGCAGTTGTTTCTAGGCCACTCACAGAACTGATTGAGGTCCAAAGAGCCAGAATATCCTATCCAAGGTATTAAAGTTATATTCAGACTGTAGATTTTGGATATACAGCTCAATTGCCTGCTGGAGGTTGTATACAAGTCATGAATTTTCTGGTTTTCTTGATCAACCTTCTGTCTTAGGCAGACTTGGCACCCTAGGCAAATCTCACAGGGCTTACATAGCTTTATTTTCCAGCATAAAGTGCCTTGAAAAATAATTCTTCCTAAGTTTTTTAGAAGATATTTTCTTTCCCTTTGAGTCTGCAAAGGGCCATCCTGAGCTATTCTATATGTTTCCAGAGCAGATTCCATCCCTCTGAGCACCAGTGCAAGTTTTTGGGTTGGTGTCATGACACACACCCACACCCCCAGGAGCTGGATGTTCAGGTGGGAGAAGAAGCCTCTCTAACATCCATCACACGAGGAAATTACTCCATTGCTCAATGGGAGCCTGGTTCTTATGGCCAGGAGAGTGTTTTAAGAAACCACTTGGAGCTTCTGCACTGGTTAGGGTTGTACCCTTCACCAGCACATGGAGATGAGCCTGATTCCTTAATCAGATTTTAAATCATCTTGTTCTTCAAGACACCAAACTATTTTGTACCACAGGCAGATAGAAAAACAACGTACTGCCCGTGCCACCAGCACTGTACTACAGTTCTTCTCTGAACTTCTTGTTCTCTGCTTTATGATGTCAGTTTTAACCAGAAAAAGAAGGGGAATGTGAGCCTGTTCAGAGACTGCCTTCATGGCAATACAGCTCTACCAAGCTTGGGCCTCCCAAGGCTCACATATTGATCTTTTCCTCCACAAAACACACATGAAATGGGCAGGATTGATCTTTCATCAACATTATATAAAATTGTGGTGTGAGCATGATTTTGGAAAGATTTTAAAATGTTCTCTTGTGATGTGAAAGAAGCAGAAGACCAGGAATCTTTACTGTGGTTGGGAAATTTCAATACATAGTGGATTATAATTCCAGAAGGCTTCCTTTGTGTGGGGAAAAAGAGGGGCAGACACTGATCTCTTCATTCTGGTTACCAGTGACAGGACCTGATGCAAGGGCATGAAACTGTGTCAGAGGAGGTTTAAGCTGGATATAAGAAAGAAGTTCTTTCCCCAGAGGGTGTTTGGACACTGAAATAGGCTCCCCAGGGCAGTGCCCACAGCACCAGCCTGACAGAGTTCGAGGAGTGTTTGGACAATACTCTCAGGGACACAGTGTGACTCTTGGGATTGTCATGTGCAGGGTCCAGAGTTGGACTTTGATGATCCTTATGGGTCCCTTCCAACTCAGAATATTCTAGGATTCTAGGATTCTGTAAAGGCTTGGATTATAAGATGGTTTTCCTCTGTGTGTCTCTGCTGTGGCTACTCAAAAACTGGGCTCAGGCACACACAATAAAAGAAGCCAAGTGCATACTTAACCTCAGCTTAGCACAGCACATGGGCAAGAAAAGGCTGTGAATTCTCCACCTCTCACTGCAGAGCACAGCTGACCCAGCAGTGATGAACTGGCAAGCCAAGGGTGGCATTGGTGTGCTGGTAACTTCAGTCTACCTTCCTCCAGTGCAACTAAGCAAGGAAATGGGAGGAACTGAGACTGCAAAGAATAATGTGTTTAGTTAGGTGATGCCTTTCCTTGGTCTTAAAATCAAGAGTCAAACATGTTTAGAAGGGTAAAAGGGATTTTACACGTGTATTTATTTTAAGGATCCTTAGGTGCACATGTCCAGGTCAAATGCACCTCAATGCACACCACAAAGCCTACCCCCAAAAGATCTGGTATGACATTCCAGGTCTTACTAATTAGAATATCTATCAAAAATTCCCCAATGAGAGGCTTGAATGAGCCCTCCCCTCCCCAAGGAACCTTCCCCTGGATGGTTCTATCTCAGTTTACAGAATGTGTTCTGGAGAGGACCTTGGGGTCTGGGGCACACTGACCCCTACCTACAGAGCTTCTAAAATGTTTAGCCTTCAAGCTGAACAAACAAGGCCAAGAATGTAGGCAAAAAACACTAAGAATATAAAAAGGGTTTAAAAAAAAATGCAAAAAATCATCATGGCATCAAGGGTGGTTATCTTTATGCACCAGCCTTTGCAGACAGCTGTGCATAAAGTAATTTTTTTAGTCATCTCTATGAATACATGGTGAATATCCCACTCCAAAGCAATTCTGTGTGTAAGCTGTAAGTGTCAAAATGGCAAAGAGCTGGAAAGTGCCCGTGCTTGTTACACAAAACCCAAAGCAGTATATTTCTTCACTGCTGTATAAAGCCACATCTGTTTTAAATGTAAAGGCTGCTGTTTCAGGTGACCTTATATACTCTCAAGCATTAGAGTATGTTAGCAAGTGTGTTTTGGAAAGGTTAAAAAATATGTCGTCTCTTTTTCCAGGAGCTATTAGTTGGATACAAGCAGAGTTTTTCAGCCACACGGTGTTATTGGAGGAAATACAAGGATCACTTCAAATTCAGTAATGGCTTGTTCTTCCTGGCACTAAAGAATTGTGGCATCTAATTAATGACTATACTTCTCCATCACAATCCCAATACAGATTCATATTTCCATTTGTGCTGGCACTCACAGGATTATCTATGTACAATTCCTCGGTGGTTGCTGCTGCAAGGCAGCAGAGTTTTACCAAGTCACTCTCTTTCCTTCTAAGCAAAGCAGCAGAACGAGGAATTGAAAACAAGTTTTCTCTAGGTGCAGTGCCTGGACTACTTCTTTGAGGAGCAAGGAGGGCCATCAAAAGACAGGACTTATTTGGGCATTTCTGTCGAATGCTTTGCCAAACTGCTGGGGAGGGCCTTAAACTGGGCATGGGAGGGATGATCATAACCTTAAGTTTTGTCTGAAATGAGGTAAACCCTGTCAAAAGGGGAGACCCTGAGTGCCTGTACACAGTAGAAAGCAACCAGGGAAACAGGCAGGAGGAACCAGGCTGCAGATGTGGCAAAGAACTGCTGGAGTAAGTGGGACATGGTAAGGACTGGCGTCCTCCCTGCTTCCCTTACACCCAGCCTGAGTTATATAATCATTAAGGTTGGAAAAGACCTCTAAGATCATCAAGTCCAACCATTAGCCAAACACTGCCAGATCCAGCATTAAACCATGTCCCTAAGCACTACTTTGAACACTTGAAGCACATTTTTTGAGTGCTGGAGTTCATGATCTGTGACCTGAGTGGAGTTACTCAGTATTTGCATTCCTGTAGAAGGCATTCATCCATGCCTGATTTCTTGACTCAGCTCATAGTGTTTCCTTTTTCAATTACTCTTTCTTAATTGATCAACACTCTTTCTTTCCAGAACAATAACTTTTACTACAACTACCTTTCAATTCTTCATCTATATGCATTAGAATAGAAACTTCATGGAGACCAGTGCAGTGATCCAAATTTGCATGTGCTGTCACTGCTCTGTGGTGAAGAGCTTTACAGCATGAAGACCTCTAAAGATGGTTGTGGGGAGAGATGAAGTTTCAGATAGATTTCATATTCCCTATATTGTTATACTCACCTCTCCAACCCAGAGAACTGCTCTTGAGTTTCTGACTCTCATTTAAATTCTCTGAGTAATGACACTGAAGGGCTGCAATTTTTTTCTTATTTCTGGATATAGAACCAGCCTTGTTGCTTTCCAGCTCTCTTACTTTACATCAGCAGAAACAAGCCAATGTCATGTAAGCCTCAATCTGAGGGAGAACAAAAAGGTACAGATCATCCAAATCGCCCATTTCCTTATCTCATACCCTTTGAAATATTAGCAAATGCATATCATCAAGAAGATCTTTACATTGCATAATTTAAATCTGAGACACAAATTTATCTGAAAATGTTTCAGGCACTACTGATTGTTCTTATTATTAAAAAAAAAAAAAAAAGGGAAAAAGCTGGTCTTAATTGTTGCTATGGTAACTAACACATCTGCCAGGATGTGTTGCAGTGGGTAAAGAGTGTGAATTCTGTGAACATTTCCTGTTGTCTTTCCATGGAAAGACTTAGAGCAGGGCTCCTTAGTGGCAACTTTACAAACTCATCTAGAAGGCACTGTGAAATTGAAAGGCAAGCAGTGTGAAATGAATGGAAAGCAGCCTTCTGGTTTAAATAAACAAGCAGAAAGAGCAGGATTGACCAGGAAGACTCATTGCCTTGGTAAAAAACAAACAATTATTTTGGTAGCATTTAAAACATTATTGGGGACTTTATATAAATGGCAACATACTCACTCAGTAAGAATTCAAATACCTGTATTTTCATCAGATTCGAGGAAATTGCCCTTTAGGGCTCAGGCCAACTCATTATTACAGAAGGAAGAAGGGCAGCAAAGGAAGGAGGTCAGGCTCTGTAGAGCTCCCATCATCCAAACATGGCCTTGCAGAGGGTGGATGAGGAATGGTTTTTTGGAGGTTTGCTTGCTCCACATTCTACAGCATACAGAAACAAACAGAGTATTCCCAACCTTCATCTCTCAGTGACAAAAACCTGACCCGCACCTTCTTTCTCACCCTTCCTGCTAGCCATATTTTTGTGTTTCAGTCTGAAAGAACTTGGTGCTCTGCTCCTCTATTTATAGCTCAAACAATCCAGCCACAAAGCGGGTGGTTTCATTGAAAGACAAACAAACTTCTAACAAAACCCCACTGATTCGTAAATGACCAACTCTGCTGACACTGCAGGCTGCAGGGGACTTAAACTACCCTGGGAAGTTGGCCATTTACTGTAGTACAGAGTGAGAGCCCCTGTGGTTTCCTTGGCCAGGAAACAGCTGGTGGGTTTTTTTCCTTGTTTTTTTTTTTCTTTTTCTTTTTCTCTTTCATTTCTTTCCTTACAAAAAAAAATCAATTTCTGCATTGTTTTATAAAAGGATCAAAATTTCGGATTTTGTTACTGTTTTAATGTAATATATAAAACAGCACGACTTCCATTCCATCCTTTGTCTGACACACTTATTGATTTCAAATTGTTTTGGGGCAGATTGTTAGCATCTTTTCTCCTTTTAAAATGTACTTCTGAATGTAATGGTTTATTCCCTCATGTTCAGGACTTTCGACCTTTGCACTGGGATTTCTTGTCTTGATCTTGTTCTTGTTGATGCCTCTCTCTCCCTGAATTAAAGCAAGTTTCTATCCCATTGGCACTTTTATTCCATACAAAAGAGGTGGTAAGATGTACAATTTTGTTGATGCCTCCTTTAAAACTCAATGGATTCCTAGGCGACAAATAAAATTGTTTCTCTAATATTTCAAAGGTAAAACACACCTTTGTCAAACACATCAGCTGCATTTTGTTTAGAGTCTTCTTTTATGGAAATTTCCTAATATTGATTAACTGTAGACTCTGCATCCCTTAGAGAAACTAAGGAGGAGAAGAGATAACTGCATGTATACGTAGCATTTCTAAGCATCAAGAGTATTCTGAAGGCAGATATGTGCATTATCTTGACACTCCCTCACTCCCTGAGTGGGTTCCCTTCCTTTTTCATCCCCACACAAATTAATCACAGTTGCTTGAACTGAAGATACGATTGATTCACTGAGTAAAACTTCTTGCACCCACTTCCTCCACTTGAGTTTCCTTCCTTATGGGGATGACTCAGGTTGCTGTATTCTCTCTTGAAAATACAGCAACCTTCCTGTGCTTCCTGAACTCTCTGACAGAGGGAAAAGGAAATAGAATGAAGGATTATACAGGAAGTTTGGGGAGAAAAGATCAGGCATTTTTAGGGTAGAGGATTACACCTGCCAGTGAGTTCAGTTAGATCAGCAGCCTGCTGCTTTCTGCCTCCTCTCCCAGGCCATCTGGGCATGGTCAAGTAACCTTGTCCTGGGAGGAACTTCTGGCCCTCACCCCAGTGTCCCACAGCCACGGGGATGACATGCCAAGCCTCTCCACATCCACAACCTTGTTCATCTGGCTGTCATTGTGGGGAAAGTCTGGAATATCTGTGGCCTTAATATTTATTTTTCATTCATTTGTGAAAGGTTTGGGATGTTTGGGGTTGAAATAAGGAAATTAAATAAGGAAACAAATGTGTCACAGTGCACCAGAGTGTTCTGGTATGAGCTGTAAACCTTAAGCATGCACAAGAGCCGTGAGGGAGGGATAAATGTGCTGAATGGTATGGAAGGACTGCTTAGGGAAAGGACAGAACAAGGTGTGATTTCATCCATATTTCCTACATGGCATGACCTTTGCAAAGACTCATCATCTGAATTGTGTCCTGGTGTCACCTAACAAGGAGGTGTCTGGTTCCTATCAAAGTGGGGGACATGAATGAATTGAATAAGGGAAAACTTTTCACTTAGGGTGACCAGAGAAGTTGTGAAATCTCCATCCCTGGAGATATTTCAAATGAATCTTGATGTTGTCCCAGGCAAGAGTCTTGGTGACCCTGCTTGAATGCCAGCAGGGAACTAGATGTCCTCCAGAAGTCCCTTCCACCCTGATCCTATGAATGGATGCAGAATGATTGAGGAACTGAGACCACAGAGAGCTGTGGGCGCAAAATCTCTCTGCCAAGCTTTGCATCCTTTCTGTTTTATCATCCTGTTGGATAGTTCTGCAGGAAAGAAAAAAACCCAACGGTGAAGAGGAGACCTAGCCTGAACTTAGTATTTTTAGTGGATTTTTTATGTGCTACTTGTTAACGAAGACACATCTCAGACAAAAAGTGTGATTGTTGCACCTTCTTTGACTGTGTGGGAGAACTGCTGAAATCCATCTCTGGACTTAGACATACTACAGTTGACTCTATTTAGCAAAATTCCTCACAATGAGGAAGGGAACTGTTAAAAGAACTTTATTTGAGTGTTTTTCTTTTCCACTTTAAAAAAAAAATCCTGAAGTGCATGTGTTTTGTTAAAAATAGGTGATATAAAATAGAATTTTTATATTAAAAATTTGGTATTTAATTCAAACCAAGATAATTTTAGCATACCTTCTTTCATATGAAAATAAGAATCCAACAAGAACAACAACAAAGATAATCCCAATTTTAAAAATGTGTTAGATAAGAGTGTCATTTTCACTTGCTTAAATTTTTGGCCAAGTTGTCAATTCCCCTACTCTACATCCTTTCCTTCATTTGACTCCAAAGTGTATCAGCTGGCTTGTTTTATGTTCCTTTTAAATTATACATTTGTTTTAAAAAGAAAAAAAAAACAGGACAGACTGAAAGGGGGGAATTGTCTTTAAATTACTTAGTTTCATATTTAACATCCCACTGTGTGCATGACAGAACCACAGAAACCAGCAATGTCAAAGATATTAGATCATCCAGTTTTTCTTTTTTAAAATGCAGAATTCTCTTTGCTTTGATATCAAATCAAAAGGAACCAAAATGGAACTGTATGTAAAAAATTAAGGCAAATGTTCCTGGCCTTAGAATACAAGTTACTTTACTACTTTATATTTCATGTCTCTGAGGGAGGATTTTCTGGAAATACAAATGGGAGTTGGGTGCCTGAGTCGATGGAAATCGGACATCTGACTCCCATTTGTGCCTTTGAAAATCT
Source organism: Lanius collurio (assembly GCA_020086605.1). Classification (NCBI taxonomy): domain Eukaryota; kingdom Metazoa; phylum Chordata; class Aves; order Passeriformes; family Laniidae; genus Lanius; species Lanius collurio. Next base: position 2,807,712 of record JACBWW010000049.1, read on the forward strand.
TCCTTTTATAAATCATTGTGGAATTCCTATGCTATGATAGAATGTAGAAAGGGAGAGCAGGCTTAGAAGTGATGCTTGAAGTTCTCCAAGGACTATAAGGATACTCTTTCTACTTTCTTGCCTTTGAAACTGATATTCTTGGTTAAGTCACCGTATTTAAATATAGCTGTTCTTTTTCAGAGAATTATGGTTTGAAAATTATGATAACCAGCTCTCCTGCTGCTGGTCATTCAAAATTCTGCTGTATGATCTTTTTTTTTTAAATTGCACTCCTGTTTGCACCCAATTTTTACTCATAATCTGAAGCAATGAATCTCTGAAAGAAGCAGGGAGGTGAAAGTGTTCTGTAGCTCATTGGGCCAATGATTGCTGTAATTATTACAACACTTTTCAGTTATTTCTGTGGCTTTGTTTCTGGTTTGTTTTTTCTATTTTTTTTTTCTGTTTTGAGTCTTTCTGACCACCTATTACACTATCCTAACAAGAACGTACAGAAAATCAATGACCAGAAAAGTTCATCGTGCTGTAATATGACTTAATTTGGAAATATTGTGCAATGGAGTAATACTCATGGTCTAATCCTACCTCAGTTTTGACTTGTTGTAACAGTTTTCTTAATCTTTTACAGACCTGAGACAGCATAACTCTTTCTTCAAAGTACAACCATTTCTGTAACATATATTTCAGAATACAGAGTACACTAATAATCAGAGATATTCTGATTTCCCATTACTACTATTTTCATCCCATGGAAACCCAAGAGAAATGCCATTGCCTTTCAGTTGTGAGAATGTTTTGAAGGTTTATTTGTGTTCTCCCCCAGGATAAACTTTTCAAGGTCTTAAAAACAGGCTGGAATTTATTCAGAAGAATAGACAGTCATTTAGGGAAATGAGATACATTAGGATGGAATAGGAGATTCAGTTTGAGGAAGATGAAACATTTTTTAATTCATTAATAACTGAAGAGTACATAAAAGAACACCTAATATATATTACTTTTCATATCAACAGACAACTCACACATTACATTTATTCAATGAAATATTAATTATGTTGTATTTCAGTTAATAACATATTCTTAATAGATCCGGGAATACCAGAAGAAACCTGAGAACTGAAAAAACATACTAATGTGATAATATTCAGACAGGATGCAAGGAATCATCTGGTAAACTTCAGGGTTGTCAGAGCAACATGAAGTTATGGAAAATATGTAAAAAAAAAATAGGAATTACGTTGCTGTAAATTCAAAGAATGAAATATCAGCCAGCACTAATTAATGCAAATAAATATCTTTTACAAATTTGAATGTCATCTTTGATGAGACTATGAGTTTGGTATGGATAATTAAGAGATGAAACATATCACTTTGGGTATGCAAATTAGGTTTTACAATGCCTAAAATGACCTCACAAGGGGATTTACAACACCTGCCTCATGTAATTCTTCAGATGGGTTTAGGCAGTGTGCAAATCCTTGGTCCAAGAGAGTTGTGTAAGTTGCTGTTGAAGGCTGCAGGCAGACAGTTCCTCCAACTCAATCCAATAACTTTCTGTTGCCTAAAAAGACAGTATTGATGCTGCCTCCCTTCTCTTGTCCTCCCCTTTCTCAATGTCTTCCATCTGAAGCCATTCCTTCCTATCTGCAGAGCTTGTCAGACCCTTTGGTGAGCTAATTCAGCTTGCAAACATGTAACTTGAATTTATTCACTGTTTTGCTGGGCTCATTTTCTTCTGCTTTAATGGGTGAAATGACTCATCAAGAACTCAGACAAATGTCAGAGCCAGTGTGTGGAGAACAGCTGGAGCACGAGGCTGGGAGATGGCAGGGAGTGGTGGAAAGATGAGAAGTGTCAGAATTCCTTCCTCTGGAAAAGTGTGAGCTGCTGAGTCACCCCTGGAGGTCCATTTGGAGCAGAAAGTTCATTTGGTGCTTAAACTGAAACATCTCCAAAGAAGCACCTTAGCTGAAGGATATTTCAAAGAATATCCTGAATTCAAAGGGATCTGGGATTTGGAACATCAACAGAAATGTCTCCAACACAAAATCTCAGTTTGAGCAGATTGGTTCTCTATCATGATTAAGAAGAAAAGAGGCATTTAAAGTCCACACTCTATTTTAGAAAAGAAAAAATTTTCCCAGAAGAAAAAAAAGGAAGGTGTTGGTTTGTGATGCCACAGTCCTGAATAAGATTCTGAGTAGCTCTTTTTCACTCTGATGCCCAAACTCTGACAAAGTCCATAATATATGGGCATATAAATACCCACAGGCTTATTCTTTTGAAAAGTACCAAGTAATACTGTGATAAAAGAATAGCTTCACAGAAAATCAGTTAAACACTGAAGATTAAATGGACATCAGAAAAAATGCTTACAGAAATCATTTTACTCTGTGAAAATATTTCTAGTAGGATTCTGCAGGAATCTATATTAAGGCTGATAAAATTCAGTGTTTCCATAGTGATGGAGAAGTAAACATGATACAGCTGCCAAAAAACCAAGTAATTATTGGCAGAGTGATAGATAACGATAGTGACAAGGATTTCCTGCAGAACAATCTGACAAGAAGGCTCCACTCAAAGAAAAACATATATTTTCATCTGTATATTTAGCTGAACACGTTAATGTGAAGAACGTTACAGAATTGGGCATTGCATCCTGGTAAACCACTAACCCTAAAATTATATAGTACTGCAGTGAAACAGGAACTCAATATAAAGTCACAGTAAGTGTCTGGAAGGACAATTGTGAATCTTTGAGAAGAAAAATATTGATACTAAATATTTATGTGGCATTAATAGCCAAAGACTCTTTCTTGGTCTTATTGGGTTTATCTTTTTATTTTTTTCTTTTAGAAGGTGAATCTACAAAAATTATTTACATGCTAGAAAGCAACAGCTTTCATTTCCCAAATTAAAGAGGTTAGAGGATATTTTTTTCTTTAAGGCCACACATATATGCATCCTGTATAAATTTGCTTGCCCTAAGAAAAAGATTGTAGCTGCAGGACACAACTCCTCAAACCCCAGGAAATCTGCTCTTACCTGTACCATATTACCTGGTTTCCCATGGAAGGTAATTTTTTCTGGAGGTGAGATAGCTTTTTTCCTAGGATGACTTCCCAGGTTCATTTGTGCACGGCGTAGTCTCTCGATTAACTCTCTGCTCTTCCCTTGGAGCAACTCCACATGCACAGCCCTGGCTTGAAGGGAGGTTGAGAGGTGATGTGATAAAGTACATGCAGGAGGGGAAAACCAGAGGTTTTAAATGTCTGTTTAATCTGGCAGAGAGAGCTGTAACAGAGCAAAGCTGAACCAAGCCAAACTGGGAAAGAGGGTACCTGTTGGAAACAGTGAAAGGGATTAATCACTGGAAAAAAATTACCCATGGGAGTGTTGATTCCTCTGTCTCCTGGTGTCTTCATGTCAAGCATAAATGTCTTTGTGGTAGTCAAACAAATTGCAGTCAAGTTCAATTTAGGCACAATTAAATGTTTTCTGATGTACAGAAGGTCAGTGATTCCTCTGTCTCCTGGTGTCTTCATGTCAAGCATAAATGTCTTTGTGGTAGTCAAACAAATTGCAGTCAAGTTCAATTTAGGCACAATTAAATGTTTTCTGATGTACAGAAGGAACTTATTTGGTTCCTTTTGAGCTGGAGGTTTTATCTGCCTCCATCTGTACAGTTATAGGCAAAAGGACAACATTAAGGAACTATTATACAGGTAATTTTAACATTGTTAAGTACATCCAGGAGCATTACATCAGTTATTCTGGAGCTGATTAAGTACTAGTATATAAAATCCAGGTTTATTTACTTGAAGGTCCACTTTTTTCTCCAGCGAGACTAATGAAGATATGGGAATCTCAGCATTTCACAGGACTAAATTACTTTTCCTGCTCTTTATGATTTATCTCTTACTTGTTGAAATTCCACCTCAGCTTTTTAAAGATATTTAAAGATTTTTTTCTTCTAGCTCCTCTACTCTGTGAGTTAATCCCACTTGCTTCAGCCTTAGCTCTACTCTCCCTCACTGTGCTGGAGAGGCCTCACCTCGAGTCTTGTGTGCAGTTCTGGTCACAGTGATAAAAGAAAGATATGAAACAAGCAGAGAACACCCAAAGGAGGGCACCAAAGACAGTGAAGGGCCTTGAGGACAAGCCATAGGAGGAGGGGCTGAGAGCACTGGTTCTGTTCAGCCTGGAAAAGAGGAGACTGAGGGGAGACCTCACTGCAGTTACAACTTCCCTGTGTGGGGAAGAGGAGGGGCAGACACTCATCTCTTCCCTGTGGAGACCACTTACAGGACCTAAGAGAATGGCCAGGTATTGTGCCAGGGGAGGTTTAGGTTGGGAAAACTTCTTCTTCCACAGGGTGTTTGGGCACTGGAACAGGCTCCCCAAGGCAATGGTCACAGCACAAGCCTGACAGAGCTCAGGAAGCATTTGGACAATGCTCTCAGGCACAGGGTGGGACTCTTGGGGTGTCCTGTGCAGGACTCAGTGATCTTTGTGGGTCCCTTCCAACCCAGCTTATTTTGTGACTCTGTGAGCTGCATAAGTAAATCACAACTCCAATCGTTTTTTTAATAGAAACAAAATATTAGCACCTGCTCTCACAAAATCAGTAACAAAACTAATATTTGCACCCTCTGAGATTATAATCCAATTTAAGGAGAGAGTGAGTGATTTAAAGAAAATCCAGGTGTGACTAGTCACCTAATTCATATGAGAATTTCCCAAACATTTTTGCAAATGGGGTGAATGAATAGTAAGTAATAAATAAGAGAACAGCAAATATATATCTGTTTAAACATTTATGCTCAATACTTTCAGGATTCAAAAGCACTTTTGAGAAACACCTGGTTTATTGAATACTCCAATAACATGACCCCTCTAGAAACAGCATGGTCATTAACTGTTTTTATTGTTTATTTATTAAGATGTTCTTGACTAAGCTTTATCCTTTTTTTTTTTATTTTTTATCTCAAGCAGCTTTAATGGCCAGAATGTAAAGCAAGATCTTAACTACAACATGATGGCAAGATGGAATAGTTTTAATTAGAGAAGGGTAATATTCCATGTGTAATGGAAGTGATTTACAGTGTGGGTAATTTGACATAGATGTCTCTCAACTTGAAGCTCACAGCTTTTTTCCTCTAAAAATTACCCAAATCCTGACAAATTTTTTTAGGATTTGAGGGTCTTGACATTCTCTGAAAAATTTTAGTGTGACTCTTCTAAGGTTGCAGTAGTGCATGTGAGTACATTTGTGTGCTTAATAAAGTGCATAAATGTGATTTTCAGAAGAGATTCCTTCAGTTAGTCAATTAAATATCCTCTTTATCAAATATCTGGTAAAGCAACAGTTTTTATGGAACAAAAACCCTTTTTGCTGCTTCAATTAAACTGTAGATTTGATACTCGAAACCCCAGAGAGGCATTTCCTATACAGATATTTCCAAGGATTCATAGAGAGGCTTTGTGTTGGGTTTTTTGGTACTTGCCTGAACCATTTTTAAAAGGTAGATAATTTGATCCTGAAACTTTTTAATTATAATGTCTAATTGAAACACTCACATTTCAATTAAAACAAGGCAGTCTAAAACCAGAGGGTGTTAGAAGCATATAAGGAGGATATAGTTTATTGCCATTTTGATGATCTCTAAGTCTTCAACTTGTATCAATTATAAATAACTCATCTGAAAATGGATACAAGTGAAATTAACTAAACTGCACCAGTTTCTTTTTGTGATCGGAAAATATATGCATAAATGGCAAGAAAATGTCAATTGACCTTAACCTTTTCTGTGATAAGTCTCTGCACTAAAGTAGTAATACTTGGTACTTATATAGCATAGTATCTCTTATCTGAAGATCTCAAAGATCCTTACAAAAATTAATTAAATCTCACAGCACTTCTTTGACGTAGGCATGTGAAGTATTAAATAGGTGATTAAACTGGAAACTAGAGGCTAAAACTAACATTTTCCAAACAGGATACCTAGTGTTAGAAATAAGACCCTAAATCTGCTTATTGTGATACCTTATGTTCCATAAAACCACACTTGCCATTGATCCTAGGGCTCTAATGACTCATAAGCACAGAGTTTTTGACTCAAAAGGTCTCTGATGCAAGGACCTGATTATTTTGGCCTTTATAATGCCGAGCAAATCACAGGTCAGACAGTGCAGAGACTCCTGCTTGGAGGAAGCAAAGACATTCTCTCATCTTTAATACCTTCTAATTGCGCTCAGAGAACACAGAGAATTTATCTTTGCATCCTATCACAATCCAAGACACTAGGAAGAGCTCTCTCCTGAAGGTGCCTCTCTCCACCAACAATGGGAATAACCAAGAACTTGCTAAGAGTGATGTTAATTTTGAGAGCAAATATCATGCAAGATGAATTTCACCCTAATTAAGGTGAATTCTACACTAATGAACCTGATTACCACAGCAGTGTGATAATTCCAACATAAAGAAAGCACAAGGAATAGGTAATACTAACAGACATCCCATAAATGCAACACTTTGAATCACATATTTCTTTGTTGCTTTGAAACTAAAGGCATAAAGGTAGAATGAGCTTTATAATTATTACTCTATATTCTTGTTAACATATGTTGCAATCTGGATAACCATAAAAAACTTCATTCCTGAACAAGGCTTGCAATCATAAAGCTTGGAAATGTAAGCTGGTGTCAAGCAAGGTGTAACTACATATTTGTGCAGATGAATGCAATGGGGCATGCACATATTGCACCTTAATTCCAGGGATTCCTGCCTGAGGAAGCAGTTCAGTGTCAATTCAAATAGAGGTATCTGTGTAGGATGGGAGCTCTCTCTTGCATGCAATTCATCTGTGTTGGATTTGAGGAAGTCTTAATCTTGCCAACAACCAAGCCTTCCCCCTCGGAATTAATCAGGATTATGAGCAGAGGTGACAGTTCGTGTTAGCATGGAGCTCAGGAGTTCACCAGAAATCTCCTAGGAGAGACTGGACAGTCTTTGGTACTCCCACCACTGAGGGGAGACAGGTAGTCATTTATTTTCACATCTCAGTCACCAGCTCTGAGGTGTCTTCTCAGGTGAGGTAAGAAAATTTTTGAATTCTGGCTTCGAAGTGCCCTGTGTTAGGTATTTCCCAAACTGGGTACACAGAACTTTAGTGGGGAAAAAAAAAATAAAGAAAGAAAAGGACAGAAGTTTTGAAAGATTCATGGATACCTTATTTTCACAGGAGCTACTATCTATAGATTTCTGATGTTATAGTCCATGGAAGATCTCAAGCTTATGTACTTTTATCTCTTATATCTCCACTGCCTGTCTTCCTTGTTGGTTTTGTTTTGTTTTGTTCTTCTCTATTTTAATCTTGAACACAACTCACCCAGGCAAAAGCAGAAAATTCATATTTGAAAACCACCTACCAAAAATAGAATCACTTGACATTCAGTCTCACAAGCACTTTGCAGGACTGGGCCACCTTTATCTGTGTCACAGTGCACTGGAAAGAAATGACAATTGATAAGGACATGACCCAGCTTCCCTTGCAAACAATAGAGATATCTCCTTTTTTGTCTCTAGAACCACTGCATGACCTTGTTGCAGCCAATACAAAAATTAAACTATCTATTTTGATGAGGTTTCATTTGTTTGCAGGTGAATTAAAATCTTTTAGAATAATCAAGTGTATTTCTGAGTATTTTATTAAAATAACAAAAGACAAGTTCCAAAAATACTTTTTGTGTTGCTGTCACTGTGAGATCCCTGAACTGTAGTATTCAGAGCAGAATAAGTCCAGATGGAGCTATTGAGTGTAATTCTGGTGGTAACTTACACTTTTATGTCTCATGGGCCTAATAATGACCATTGTGTAGTTAGCATCACAAAAGTTTTGCTGTCAATGTTTGAGGTATTTTTTAAAAAAATAATGTGTTTCTGTTCAGCACATAGGGAGCACATGCTTTCCTAGGTGTCTCCATGTGCACAAGCACGATGAACACATTCTACATAATTCAATTACACAGTTGGCATTTTCTAAAATTGCATGTTGAGGATTTCCTTACAAGCTTGGAGCATGTCCCTGAATTGGCTTAAAAAAAAACACAGAGTAAGATTAAGTATTGTCTTCTTTCCTTAGATTAATTTTCATTTTCTAGTTTTAGTAACAATAGAGTTTGGCTGAATTTTGGACCATTGTATTATCTATTGGTCCTCCTTCAAGAGTACTTTTAAAGTTAGCCAGCTCCTCAAACGAATTAAAACCCCCTTATACACCATGAAAGGACACCCAAAGTGCACCCAAAAGGTCATTTTTGATCAAATTTTGCATTCTCTTTCAAAAAAAGATCTTATGCAAGGCCATCAGCTGTATGAGTGCCAATTAATAACTGGGAAGACAGCTGCTGGTTCATTTATTTATAAAGGTTTATTTATCAGTATGACCACTGAGAAAGTCAAAACCCTTGGCCTAGTTTATGTTTTCCGCTAGATTTTGTGTTGTCCATCCTGTTACCTTATAAATAATTCTTATATCATTACCGGTGCTGAAAGAGCAGAAGATCCTTGTTGGCATAGTTAAAATTCAGAAAGTGCAGCCATTGAATTTGAACTTTGCCCTCCTGCAAATGAGTGCTGTGATTCCAGGATAAACCCTCTCCTCGTGCCTGTTGGCAAACCACACAAAGTCTCTGTTGTAATGGGGGGAATCCTTACAACATGGATAAGACAGCGATGGACTTGGAAGGAAAGATGAAGCAATATTTTTGAAGATGTTCAGGGATTATTTCATTCCTCCAGCCCCATGGCTGGAGCTCCCAGGCAGATCCCAGTCACGGGACTCTCCTCTCTTTTTCATGCCCCGGGCACCCAAACCCAACCAACCAGCAACAGGTATGGGGCACACATGGCATGGGGACAGAGACAGACCCGTACCCTGCAGGGTCCCTCCCCTGGGATTTCAGGGGAAGGCACCTCCACAAACCTCCAGCACGCGTCTGACACAGCAGCCTCCGCTCGGCAGCGGCTCCTTTTTGGGTTGACTCCAAAGACCTGCCCCACTCAGCTGCTCTTGTCCTACTTGTGTGGGCCTGGTTAGCATTGCAGCAGAGCGCCTCACAGAGCACATCTGTTAGCTGATCCTGCCCGCTGACACATCCCTTTATCTTCAGGGAGCCTCTTCAGCTGCTCCCCACAGCTGCTTCCAGGTCCTTTCTAGTCCCGTTCAGGTTTTGCACGGCTGTGTGGGTATTGTTGTACCTTGGATCCCAAATGTCCTGTCAATGCCTCTCTGTGTAGGTTGTACTTGCTGGAGACTTGCTCTGCCTGATCCAACGGCCTCTGGATTTTGATGGGAAGGAGTTAAATCTGGTGGATTTTTAGCACAGTTCAGATAGTGAACTTTTTTCTCCCTCCTGCCCAGCAAAGCAGTTTGGTGGTCATACGGGACCAACGCTCAGCTGACAAATAACCCCACTGACAGCAGCACAGCTCGGCAGATTTATATCAGCTAAGGAGCCAGCTTTCCAGGGAATGCTGAAGGCCTATCTGCTCACACAGGCTTTTGCTTCTCAGATTGTCAGAAACACTGGACTTAACCTTTGCTGTTGGCTTGACCTTTTAAAGCCTATTCCCAAGCACTACTCCTCCCCACCTGAAATGAGGGATCTGATCAAGTTTCTACAGCCTGAGAACCTCCCTTGGTGCCCGAGCTCTGGCCCTCAGCCCAGTGTGGAGATAACTGAGGCAGCTTCAAAGCTCATCTATGTTCAAAAGTATCCAGGATGCGGGGCTTGGCTTGAAAGCTTTTAAGTTTGAATATTTGTTTTTTCCTCTTCTTGTTGCTGTTAATAGTTTTTCACCCAGAGTCATATTTGCAGGACTGGATGTGTCTCTTTAGTAATTGTAATTTTACAAAAATAGATAGTGATAGGACAAGGGGCAATGTGTTGAAACTGAAAGAGGGGAGATTTAGATTCAACATTAGGAGAAAACGTTTTGCTCAAAGGGTGGTGAGGCCCTGGCACAGGTTGCCCAAAGAAGTTGTGGATATTCCATTCCTGGAAGTGCTCAAGGCCAGGTTGGATGGGACTGTGAGCAACCTGGGATAGTGGAAGGTGTCCTTGCCCACAGCAGGGGGTTGGAACTGGAGGATCTTTCAGGTCCTTTCCAACCCAAGCCCTTCTACAATTCTGTGGACACCTGGAGCTGCAGGGAAGACTACAAAAATGACCACTCATTTTTGATTGTTTGATCTTATTTGCCCAGCCCTGGAGAGATTTGTGATAATAAATATTTACTCTTAGTAAATCAAGGTAGACACCTGAAAGGAAGATACACCACACAGTAACCATCAACATTAAACATTCGTAAATAGCTTGTCTCATGCTATTTTTAAAATCTACTTTATATATTGTAATTGATGACTTTATAACTTGCAACTTGTTTAATGTGTCCCTTCTGATTGCTCAAGTGCTCAGACACTGAGTGATGCTGGAAACCAAATGAGCAGGAGCCTTATCCTGTGCACTGTCCTTGCAGCAATAGAAAGAGATAGAAAAGTTCATCATTGAAAACAGTCCCCTGTGGGTTTAGGTGACCCTGTAAAATAATGCCATTCATAAATCTATTAAACTCCATTTTCAAACCCGTTGATGTAAACAACAAAAATCAGGCCTTGCTGTGTGCCTTTAGAGCATGAAAGGAAATATCTCATTTTTTAGGCAGCAAGATGGATGAAGAAAGTGTAAATTCAGAACAACATCAGAGAGAAACTAGCTAAAGTATATGGCACTGAACACTATTACATAATGTAAAGAGGTAAAATTTCTGTTTCTAAATAGTGTGGTCTATTTCCTTTATTACCAGCTCAAATATCAGCAGTGTATGAACATGTTGCAAATTCCAGTGAAGACTTAGAACTAAAGCCCCTGGTTGTGCCTTCTGAAGCATATCTAAAACCATAGTCAGGTAAAATTTCCTACTGATCCATTAAATGCTAGAGTTTAAACAGTACCATTTAGCTGCAACCACCTGTTTCAATTAATTCTCTTACATGTTTCATGCCTTGAAAGCTTTTGTCTTTCTCTTTAAGTCACTCTGTCAAGGACCACAGATGTTTTATTTTTGCTGCAGCCCTACTTCAGTAACAAGAGGTGAATTAAATAAATTTACAAAACATGGCATACTTGGGCATCCATCATCACTTGCAAAGTGTGTAGTCATAGCTGTCAAATAAGAGAAACAATCCTAAAGGACTTGGCAAGACAACAGCCAGCCTTGTGCTGTACTTGCTGGATATCTCATTCTGTTACACACCCAGGGAAAAATACACTTATAAGTGGGGGAACAGAGCTGCTGGTTATAATCCTTGCTCTCCTGCTGACCTGGCAGGCAGCATTGCATCTTACAATCCATCTTGTGAATTTATGCTGAGATCTCTCTTTGCTTACTGTGTGGGGCATCACCTTTGGCAAGGGCCTGCCTGTGTAATACTGAGGTAGACAATAACCTGACACCAGAAACTCATACACAGTTTTTCACACTCTTGATAAAACTGCAGGTGCATTATTGTGTGCTGTGTGACCAGCAACATGCAGCTTGAAAATAAGATGATACCTAGGAGCAGTGCAATGCAAATGCAATGAAGTTTTGTCTCAAATACTTTCAAATTCCTCAGTTAGCACTTGTTTCCTCCCTGTGATTCTCATACCATGTGAAGGCATCCTGCTCTTGCCAATTGACCACCACCCTCCCTGCACTGTAGGGTCTGTCACACATAACCTGTGACTCTTTAAGGAGACCTGCAGCTCCTTGAATCTCTAAACAAGCAGAGAGAAGGACACTTTTATAACTTTAGAAGTGGAGGCTAACAGGATCACTTCTCTCTCCTTGCATTGTTTTCCAGGAGGACCATGGGTGTGCACTGAAGAATTGGATCTGCCTCCTTACATTACCCACAGGATGCATCTGGGTTGTTCTATAGCCAAAGCTGACACACACCACAGACAGGCCATTTATCCAGGAGAGCTTTTCCATAGAGCATCCTGAATCTATAAGTACATAATTTACAAGTCTGCAAAGTATCATATCTGCCACTGTCACCTTCTGTCATAACAACCACAACCATTTCACCTCTTCCAGAATTTCAGCTGGTATCAGTTGAACATCCTGCCTTCCCCTTTACACTAATATAATTTCAAAACATCTATTCCTTTTCCTCCAGCAGGAAAATATGGAAAGAAGGTACCTGAATCTCCTCTTATAAAAGCAGCATGAATAAAATCCTGATTCCACCAAAATGATCTAAAAGCAACACCTGTATGAGAAAATATTTGTCTGGTTTTGACTGCATGGTTTCAGTTTCAAGCAGAACAGTGATTTTCTTTAGTTTAATCAAATTCAATGTAGTTCCACTGGTTGTAAAATATTTTACAATACTGCATTTAAACTGCTGTAGAAAAGAAAAATTTTGCTCCATGACACTAGAAGAGAGAAGTGTCTGCACTACAGATTTTTAAAATAGTTCTAACTGGAATAGACACTTCCCATCCACAATGAAAAGGCTTAGAGGAAAGATTTTAGTTAAGACTTGGATGTGTGCTTATGCTTATTTGGATTTTCTTTATGCTGAGAGTTTTTGTGGGACACTTGAAACAAATATTTTATGCCTGAATGTCCTATTTAATTCCAATAATAATATTAAAGGTTTTTTAATGCCTACCTGAGAGCAACAAAATGATAGCTTTGCTCAATTTCAGGAATTTATATAATAAGTATTGCTAAATAATTTGTCCGTAGCTCTACCTTGAAATTTCCCTTTTGTTATGGAAAAAACTGTCAAAACTAAATCTATTTCCACCATGCCAGCCACTATGCAAACACATTTCTTTGTGTCAGGTATTGGAGAGAAAGACCTTCTTTGCTAGGATGATTTTTGTCCTATAGGCAAGTAAAAGTAAAACAAAAAATTCAGAATTATTTCAAAATATGGACAGAAAAATAATTAAGAAATGTAAAATAATATTTGAAAAAAAAATGGCAGAGATTAATCAAGTGTGATAAACCCTGAGACACTGATATTTTCTCATCAAATTTTTAGACTTAGGACCATTTTGTGCAGAAAACTTTTCTTGAAACTGCTCACTAAATGACCAAGGTTTTCATTATTCTGCTTGCCATTCTGTATTAAGGTGCTGGAATTACAATATTTATATATTTCTGTATTTTTAATTCAGCGTGATTTTTTTTAGAATTATTGGTCAAACTCAGCTCAAGTTCAATTATGAGGGAGCTTTAGTGTTGATTTTAGTACAAAAAGAAAGGCCAGTGCCTCTTACCATGTTGCTCCAAGTGGGCAATCAGAGGATAAATTGCTGAGCCCAAAAACCTTCTGGCTTTGAAACTGGACTAAAACTGAGCATGAGATGTGGGTAAGCATTAATAACCTTTCCCTCCCTGCTGAAATCTGAGGGCTGTGGGAGAAGGCTTCAGCCTTGTTTCGATCTGTAAAGCTCTGGGAAAGCACTTTGCACATGCCAGAAGGTATTTTGTATAAAATATGCTCAGACCCCACTGAAGGGATGGCATTTGTCTAGAAAACATAAATGGAGGCCCTGAATTAGCACTTTTTATTCTAAACAGGCTGAAGATGCTGCTTTAATGACTCCTAATATAACTGAAGAATTTAGCAAGAAAAGAAGATCAAGGAAACAAACTTTTTTCCTTTTGTTTTTGCATGTTCCATTTGAGGGAAACAAGTCCTGCAGCTCAAGAAGGAAATATCACAATGCTACAGCAGCCATCAGTAATATCACAAGACTAATTAGAAATATAGAATCATTTAAGTTGGATAAAAATTTTAAGTCATTAAGTTTAACCATGAACCCAGCACTGCCAAGTCCACCACTAAACTGTGTAAATCACTCTAGAGGTTCATACAGTCAGCAGAGAGACTATATTTTGAGAATTCAGTTCATCTGATCTTAGCACTATTCTCTTTCCACCAAAATTATACACAGCTGTGGAGTTCAAGGAATGCTTAGATGTAGCTTTCAGTTACTCACTGTAAGCACCAGTCTTTATTTATTACTTTTACACTTATTTTTCCACACATTTCTCCCTGGCTTCAGCCAACCATAACAGCAGCTGGCCTTGTAGAAACAGATATATGGAACTTAATACAGGAAGAAACCAACAGGTATCCAAGCAAATAATTCTGCCTTTTGATGCACGTGTTTCTCTCTCCATTGCACTCTGGTGGTGGGTGGCTATCCTGGGTAGATATATTCAAATTAACATCGTTCCAGCTGCGTGTCTGTGGTAGCAAGGACTTCCTGGGAACTGCACGTTCCTGCCAGACATGGGTTGTGTGAGCTGGGAGAGCTGTGCCTCCTCAGTTCCACAGGCTCAGATTAAAGCTCACTTGGAGATGTCTGTGTAAAATGCCATCACATGAGAGTTTTGGGTGTGTTTTTCTATTGTTGAATATTCCTGAAAGAGGTCACTTTTAGTCGAGGATTCAAATCTTTACAGACTGGAGAGGGAATAAAATCTGAGGGGTTTATCCATCTGGGGAAAAAAAGAACAGGACAGCATTTATCAGTTCTGATTTTCAAGCAGGGTCTCTGTGGAGACACAGACACAGGACTGCAGGCCTGATTAAAATATCTAATTTCTAAAGAGATAATTCTATTGTTCAGTGTTTTCCCCAGGATCAGTCTGATTGTTGCATGGCTTATGTATCTAACTCCAAATTTTGGGGTTCGCTTTGCAAACAAGTTAAATCAAAAGATAGATTCTGTAGCACTTTGAAACACAGGCACCAATATTTTATTCTTCCTACACCTCAGGCCCTAAAGAGTCCCCATGCTGCTCATCCTCAAAGGCAGATGGAGGTATTTCATTGTATTCCATGGAATGTCTCTTCTCTGTTTTGAACTCAGACAGCATTAATTCATATCCTGGCCTCCAACAAGCTGCAACCTGACTAGAAAGAGTGAGATTAGCTTTCAGAAAACTTTCCAGGCTAAGGATAATATAGATATTTCATGTGTCACTCTCTTATCCTTATCACAGAGATCTATATAAATGACTTTCTGGCATTCCCCTACTTATCTGTTACACAGCATTACAGATCTGCAAGATTACACTTTCTGTGGGCTCTGAGATTCTCCCTTGAATCCAGGTATTTAGCATTGTTTTCACCACACTTGGACTTTGTTCCACTTTTAGTAGCAGCATGAAGTCAGTCACATTTAAATCAGATGAAAACCTGAATTTTTCATATTAATTAAAGTTCAATGGATTCTTTATAAAGAATAGATGAAAGGAACAGCAGTGACATGGGAGTCATGTAGGCCGGATTTTCTGCAGATTAGCTAAAGCTGGTATGAACTTCCTCCCCAGCTTTCTCAAATATTTCATGATTTTTTGAAGAGATTGACAAATAAGGTTTTGCATAATAGTACAGAAGCAATTTCCTCATCATTTCCACAATGTAAAGAAGAGACAAAATTAAAAAAAAAAAAAAGACACATTCAAAAATCCAGAGCTGCCTCTCTGAAGTGATTTCTTGAAATGCTGTTAAATGCACAGGACCCTGATCATTCTCCAGTGCAATTCTCCCAGATACATCTGGTTACAATGGTGTTGAATTTAGCTTTGGCATGTTTAGGGACAGATTCCTGTAGAAAGAACTAGGAGAGTCACTCAAAACTGTCAATTTTCACAAACTGATCAAATTGGTTATTTACAAAAGAAAACTCCATCATTATTGTAAGAGTTCCTTTTTTTGAGGTAATGGACTGTATTATCATGGAACTAAAATAGTTGGGGTTGGAAGTGACCATTGAAGGGCTACCTATCCGAGGTTGCTCCAAGCCCTGTCCTACCTGTCCTTGGATACTTCCAGGGACAGGACAGTCACCACCTTCCTGGGGGACCTGTGCCAAAGTTCTATCACCCTCTCTGTAACCAATTTCTTCCTTATATCCAGCCTCTTTTAGTTTAATACCTTTATTCCTTGTCCTTTCACTATAGGCCTTGCTGAAACATTTGTCACCATCTCTCTTACAAGCCCCCTGGAAATATTGTAATGCTGCAACAAAGTCTTCTGGAACTTTTTCCTCTCCAGGCTGAACAACCCCAGCTTTTCCAGCTTTTCCTCACAGAAGAGATGGTCAAGCCATCTGATGATTGCTGTGTCCCCCCTCTGGTCCTGCACCAACCAAACTACTCTTACCACAAATGTTACAGGCTCTTGTATTGCTTTTTGCTGGTGAAGAACCTGTTGCTAAAACATTATATCACATTTGTTCTCAGTCTCCTTGAGTCCTCAGAAGAGTCTTAGTTATACATCCAGAAATAAGTCAAAGTGTTTAAAGGGAGTAATTTAAAAATGGAAATTGTGAAGGTGTTTTAATTTAGTTTAGGAAATAGGTAAAATAATAAGTGGGTTAACAGGTGTATTAGTGACAGATTGTTCAGATCAGGCCATCTTTTAATAAGTTCTAATAAGTTAAATAAATCACTCACTTTTATTATTTAAGGCAATTTTGCTTGTGGACTTCATCACCTTTTTCTAATTAATGTTTGTAAACCTAGAGGTAGTACAGCAATTCCATATTTTTCTGAGATCAGTCAATCCTATTGTTAATAAACATTGCAGAGGGGATTTTACTGCTTGGGTTTGTTTGGGTTTTCCCCTTAGTACAAAGTCTCTAAGCTATCAGTGTAAGGCTTGATTTGACTTCATTTTGGATGACAGTCCCTAAAAGGGTCAGCTGAAGACAGGCATACCCTGGCAGCCTTCGACTTGGAGTTCAGTTGTAGCCAAGGAAACAGCAAGAGTGCCTAGTGTGAAATTCCTAGTGTGAGTAGGGAAAGTCCTTCTGACTTTCTCCTTTGAAAGGAGAGAGTTGAGATTTAGGATGTGAATGTTCTGAGCAGGAGAAAGGATGTGCATCCCATACACAAGGATGTGCATCCCATACACAAGGATGTGTGTCCCATACACAGTTTCTGACACATATGGGAAGATATTTCCTTTTTCTAGGAGGAGCACCATTGTTCTCCTCACTCAGAGAGGTTGTGAACAGTGAACTTTCTTTGTTCCCAGCCAGCTCTCAGAGGGCAGCAACTCCACACTTGTGGCTTTGGGTCACCTGGAAACCTCCCAAGGCTCTTCTAGCTGCAAAGAGAGTTTCCTCAACCATGCAGGATGGCTCTGAATTATGGACAGCCAAGTTTAGGATAGCATGGTATGGAAATACTCCAGGTGGCTTAAATGGGCAGGTGGCTCACAGGTTCAGCAAGTCAAGTAACAGATCAGTGGTGTTCCTGTATGACACAGAAGAAGCCTCTCCTACTGCAGCACCTACAGCAGTGTAGAGACTACTCTGTTTCTTTGCTCTGTACAGCCACCAGACACACATCCCAACGTGACATTAAAAAGCAATTCTGACTGTTAGCCAAGCAGCCAGGAACACAGGGAAGTTTCTAAGTAGATTAACTGCTTTCTCCCTCTCTGCAAGAGCCACCTGCCCTCTGACTTTTTACAAATAACAAGGCTGGACTGAAGTTGATGCTACAGTGATTCCAAACTTGTATTCCTGCACAGGGATGAGTGAGATAACATCCATTAGACAGTGGGTTTAGCTTTTAATATCCCCTTTCCACTAGAGCTGTTCTTGAGAGACTCAGCAGCATGGTCCAACTGGTCTAGTATTATGGGGAGCCTGAAGAGGAATTCCCAGCAGGAGGATGAAGCCAGGGTATATTAGCCCTTCCTTTACCCAACTAAACCACCAAAATACCTTTCACATCAAAGATCTGTTTTGAGAGGGAAACTTCTTGTTTCACACTGACTTAAACATCTAAAATGTTAAGTCAGCCTAGGCTGTGGTAGAGACTGAGGCCAAAGTTTCATCTTCTCCATGACAGATATCTGAACATTCCAGCCCAAGATGGCTTTGTACCACTTCCAAAGTAGGTTTCTGTGGAAGTGAATCTCCCTAAAATCCTGGGGGGAGGGACCCTGCAGGGTACGAGTCTGTCCCTGTCCCTGTCCCCATGTCACTTGTGCCCCATACCTGTTCCTGATTGTGTGGTTTGGGTGCCTGGGGGCTGGGGGGCAGAGCAGGGTCCCAGGACAGCTGCTTGGGAACTCCAGTCATGGGGCTGGAGGAATAAAATCATCTCTGAACATCTACAAAATACCACTTCATCTGTCCTTCCAACTCCATTGCTGTCTTACACATGTTGTAAGGATTCCCTGCAGTACAACAGGTTTCTGCATGGGACACATGGACTGAAAGGATCCCTGAGCCTTTTCATCTTGCTGCAGTGTCCTGACAGTGCAACATGAGGGTGTGCTGAGAAGCAAGAAAAGTCTGGAAAGCTGGAAGGTAACATTTGGCAGATTCCAGAACATGCTGGTCTGATCTGGAGCTGTAGGTAATCCACTTTGCCTGAGATTTGTCTCTGGCATAAGGGAAGTGTGTGTACACCCTCAGTCCTCATGTGTGAGCATAGACAAACTTCCTAAAATAGAAGAGTTGGGCCTCCCAGTAATTTTGGGGAGTATCCAGATCCACAGGAGCACAGGACTGCTGAAATGACTTATGGAAATGTTGGGGATTCCTTTGAGGATTTCACATTTAGTGTACCACAGCTCTGGTGCTCCCTACATGCCTCACTCCTTGTCCTGTCACGGCAATCGAGGCATTGCACGTGCAGCCAAAGGGCAATAGAACATGGACCACTGGGAATTTCTTACCCTGCCTCCTGGAAGAAGGCCCAGCTCCTCAAGAAGCATTCAGAAACTCCCTTCTAATTTAAGTTCTTTCAAATATGGAGATCCAGGCACTACCAGAACCCATTCTACAACACAAAAAGGCAAATGACCCTTCAACTATTGTTATCCACTAAAATAATATTTACAGATGCTGTAAATAAGCAGGAGTATAAGACTTTTCAGAACAATTTAATAAGAACTGTGCTGAGTTTAGCTGTGGTAGAATTAGTTTTCTTAATAGCTGCTGGCATAGGGATATGATTTGGATTTTTTCTGAAAGCAATGCTGATAATTCAGGGGTGGTTTTTTTTATTGCTGGGCAGGGCTTGCATGGAGTGAAGACCTTTACTGTTTCTCTGCCCACCCATGTTTTTCTTGTCACTCACATCCAAATCTGTCTACAGGTTTCTAAATGATGGGTAGTAAAAAACAAAGTTGAAAGTAGCTGGGAGGTATCTAGCAGATACTGCAGGAGTCAGGTCAGGCCCCAATGTCTTCATTTTGGTCCAGGGGAAAAGAGTAAACAGAATGCTAATGAAAGTTGCAGATGGCACTAGAATCAGTAAAGGTTATCAACCTCAGTGAAATAATGCAAGAGGATCTGAATAGGTTAGGAATGTGGGCTTAAAGCAAAATTGTGTTTAGCCTAGAAAATTGCAAGCTAATCCCACCAGAGAAAAAATAATTAATGTTGAGTAGCAAAGGGAGAAAGGTAAAAAAGAGCCTGAAATGCAGAGTTATTGAAAGAGATCTGAGGTGAGAGAAAACTTTTAAGTTAGAGATAAATTTGCAGTGTGAAGCAGAAAGAAAAGATATTGTTGAGTTAAAGACTTAGGCAAAATTCACAAGTGTCATGAAACAAGATGAAACGCTGGAGCTTTGTGCATGTCAATATCTGGCAGAGCATCTCTAAATGAAAGCAACTCAGTACCAGGGGGCAAAGTACAAGGAGAGAAGACATTTCTTTCTCTTCCCTTCAGATATAATTGTTTTCTAAGGACACAATTAAGAAGTTGTTGAATAAGTCTTTTAAAAGAGAGCTTGAATAAGTGATTTGAAAGTGGGCATGTCCCTGCAGAAACAAATATTTTCCTATTTTATTAATACTTCCATTGTAGTTGGCCAAAGAGAAAAAGATGAATTTGCAGAGTTCAGAATCAAGATCTAGCAGCCAATGTAGCAGCCACACTTAGAAAAAATATAATCTTTAGCACTTCAGGCATCTGAAGGAAGGAGCAGGCAATTTTTGAGCTGTGCAGTAATAAACTTTGGTAAAATTGGAAAGAAAACTAGATAGTACAGCAGATCTTCCACACTTGTCTCTTCCACTATTTCCTACTGACTTGAGCTTTTCCATCAGAAAAAACATGATTTCTAGGAAAGTTTTGTTTCAAACTCATCCAGTCTCCTGAAGGGAATCCCTCCAATGTTTCCATTAGGATAGGGAGTTTTTTGGTCAGGTCACGTTAGTGTAATTAATATGACAGAAAATCATCCCTTGTAATTTGTTATTTAGAGCTTCACTTTTAAAGCTTTGGAAATAAAATAGTAGTAGTGTATTCCAAAGGAATGCAATTTGTGTTCAGAGATCCATCCTTTTTCCTGTCCCTGACTTTCTTTGCCTCTATAGAAAAGTTATTTAGTATCTTTAAGACTTTCCTTACATATTGATGACACAGACATAGTACTACACATTTACAAGGACTGCTGTTAATGTGTGAAATCTTCTGTATCAGAGAGAGAGATTTTATATCATGAAATATTATATACATACTGACATTGCATTTCAACTTTTATATAGAATTTTGTTTTGTTAATGTGATACTGGTTTCCAAATCATCTTAATTCTTAATTGATAATTTTTTAGATTAAATATTTAATAGTCCAGAAGACTTTTCCAGTAAATAACAATTTTCAGGTAGATCAAAATTTACACCTAATTTATGTATTGGGTTTTTTTCCCCTCTGACAAATCCAGGTCCTACCATTTCAGTGAGAGGTTCCTATTTTATGTTCAACACATAAGAATGATTACTGGTATTTGTAAGGACAAATCTTTAGAAAATCTATTCTCAGTGTTGTAATAACTAATAACTAGTTCCATTGAGTTATCTAAATTCAATTGAATTGAAACAAATACAGTTAAAATCAAAATTACTTCGTTGCTTCATTACTTATGTTAAATGCAACATAGAAATCCCTTACCTTGCACAGGTAACATAAAAAAAAATGAACTATAGAGCAGTAGTGCATTTGTACCTGGAAATGTCTGTGCTGAAGGTCTTTTTTTCTTTCTGCTTCATGGCAAATGGTCATTTAATGTTGCATAAAAGGGGCAGGGGTTTCTGATGGTGCAGGCATGAGGCAGATTGATCCCTGCTTCTCACATTTGCCATCAAGAAAATCCCATTCTGCTCCTGCCTCAGAAGGGATCTGGGAAAGGAGTTAGGCTGGAATCTTGTGAGGTTTAAAAAGCCAGATTGCTCAGCCAGGCAGCTGGGGTTTGGCACATATTTTGCCCCCTGTGTGTCTCTCAAACTCTGTGCAGGAGACCATGGGAACATCTCTGGAAGGCAATTCCTGCCCGGAGCCCCACGGGTGAGCGCTGGCCCCGGGACTGTGCCGGTGGCACTCGGTGGCAGCGCAGCAGAGACACTGCAGCCTGGGAAGTGACAGCTAGGGTGCACTGATACACAAGTGCCTGGCAACTGCTCTGATTTATTGCAGTAGCTGTGATGGCTCTCTGTGAAGCCTAAAATAATCTATGAGCATTTCACATTTTAATAGTATTCATGTTGAGGGCCTCTGTGTGACTGCAGCTATATGATAACATATGCCCCAATCGGATCTGCCCTTTGTGTACGAGATGACACAATTTGTGCACAGTTAGCCATGAGGGAGATGGAGATTATCCATTTCCAGTGCAGGCAATGCTGGGTCTTCCAGCCTCTCATACACACCAAAGAGACAAATATTTTCCTTTTTGAGAGTATTTACACCCTCAGAGCTCAACAGATGGAATGTTCTTGCCCTTCAAGGCAAAGCTCTGCTGTCAGAAGAGACACAGAGGACCAAGTAAGGAGCAGGCACAGAAACTAGTTAAGAGTTTAATGGGATTTAGCTGATTATTATGTTTTCTTTCATTATAATTAACTCATATTTTCAATACCTCTAAGGACCTCAAAAAAGGGGTGACATTAGGAAACTGTAAAATTCCTAGCAAAGAAAAATACTGTCTAAGATCATAACTGTTTTTAGAAACTGAGCACTTCACAAAGTTAGGACAAACTGCAGTTAAGATCACTGTAGTGATTCATTCCTTCTTCTGAAACTGTCGTGTCCAGTGCTACATATTCATGTGTCCTTCATTACACAGCTTCTCTTTAAGATTCCAGCCTATTTCTGACAGTGCAGCTCCACGTCGGAACCAATCCCTCTGACTGACTGCTCATGCCTTACTTCCAGGCAAGAAGTCCTACATAACCAATCTATTCTCTTCTCCAGAAGCATCTCAGTTTTAGTTCTCATTCCTTAGGCATTTTTTTCTCCTATCTTCTTCTGCCCACCTGAATACATGTCCAGATTTTCTTTTCTAATGTATTGCCTCCATCCCATCCTTGTTTACCTTGTCTTTACTTTCAGAGCCTTTCTAACCACAGTTCAAGTGCTCCTGGCCATATGCATGGTGGTGAATGAGGTGAGTGTCAGCCCTGAGGCCAAGGGGCATTGCAAAAATCCACATCAGAGAGTCACAGAATCACAGAACAGTTTGGCTTGGAAGGCACCTTAAAGATCATCCAGTTCCAACCCTGTTCCTACAGACAGAGACACCTTCCACTATCCCAGGTTTCTCCAAGCCCCACCCAACCTGGCCTTGAACACTTCCAGGGATGGACCATCCACAGCTTCTCTGGCCCTAAACCTTCTTTCCCAAACTCCCAAAATTGGGGGATATCCTGTCATTTCATTTCTGCTGCACCATCACCTAAACCATGTGAGATATAACCTGTACATCTTGTGTTTATTGCTAACTTCTCCAGAAGTGACTTCATCAGTATAATTTTATGGATGTATTTTTTTGCTGTCCCTGACATAATTGTCGCCCCATGGGCAAATTTCAAGTCCTTGCTTGAATCTTGTCAGAAACACAATCTTTACAGATCTCCTGAAAGAAAAAACAATTGTCATCTCAGGATGCTTTTGCCCCAGCCTGGATCTCCACTAAAATTCTGCTGATTTGACCAAAGATTTCCAGCAATCAAAGGCAGACCCAAAGCAGAGAAAAATTTAATCCTGGAATGTAGTGTGATAAAAAGTTATAAGCAGCTGAAAACAGGGCTGTAAAAAAGGAAACATGAAACTTTGACAAGCACTGCTCCTATCCCTGCTAATAATACCACTTTGACTGGTCTTATAGTCTTTGATCCTCTTGTAAAGATTGCAAAATATAAAGAAGATTTTACAGACAAGCTCACCAAATACTAAAGTTTGTCTTTGCCTGCATATTTGCATATTTCTCACCTCTTAAGTTTTAAGCTTAAAAGCTAAAAGGTGCTCATTCAGGAGCTGGCAACTTCCACTTCTTGAATTCCTCTTGGATTGCTCCCAGACCTGTGCAATAAGTGCAGACACACGAGTCAGATGTGAGGGTCAGCACCACACACACGGGTGCCTTTCTGCAGAGCAGGCACTCCCACAGCTCATGTCAGGATTTGCTGAACACATTTAAGGAAGCTGCCAAAGCATTTGGAGTGCTTTGGCAGCAGAAGAAACAGCTGGTCCCATCAAAGTGATCCCATTCTTGGACATTAATTTAGTGTCTGAGAGGATGGAGTGATGCTTGCCAGGGAATAAGATTCATAATCCTAAAGGGTTAGAGACTCCAATATTACAGCCCAGTTAATGTGTGGTTAAAGCAGGTGCTACTTCTTTGTTAACAGGTTGTTTGAGCCTTGGAGAAAAGTGTATTTAGGCAACCAGGAGTCTCCAAACTGACAAGTTCTTTCAATTGGAGGAGCTATGAATAGATTGGCATCAGACTCTGAACATTGGGGAGCCATTTTATGCAGTCTCAATAAATAACAGTAGGTCAGTGCTGGTGCAAGAATGAATTATTAATCAGTGTGTACTGTGAAAATACACTTGAATGAGTCTGGTAGTTTTTCTTCTGGGGACAACATGCTGGAGGTATATAGAGATACTATCAGAAAAAAATTTAAAATATACATTTGTAGTGACCTCTGTTAAGATATTTAAGGCCCATTGCTGTCTGACTTATTGTGGCATTTCCTAAACACAAGATAAGCAGCTCCTGTAACATTTTGGTGCTGGCCATCTAAGTATGGCCATAGCAGATGCTTATTTCACTGTTTTTACCCAGTCTGTAGCAATGAGAAATATCCAAATAAATCCTTTAATGAGTCCCTTTCTGTTCAGAAGCTGTAAAGAAGAAAATACAGGAGTCAGTTATGAACACCTGAACTTAATGTTGGTAATGTGAGTGTGGTTATCTCCTCTTCCTATTTACACCACTGTGGAAAACATCCCCTTTCACCTTGGAGCCAAGGCTTTTATTGCAACATTACAAAATTGCTGAGCAATTTTCTTTCTCTGCTTAGCTATTATTTCCATTGAATCATCAGTTACCACCCATTGAATGAAACCAAACATCAAAGCAAACCCCAAAACATATTATGAATAAGTTGGCACCTTATTTTCCACATTTCCTTCTGTGAAAAAAGCAGGAATTTATACACAACATCTGTCTGTCTTTCTTGTCGTAGGGTTTTGCTTTCACATCAGAAACAATTCTAAAGAAATGGGCATTTGGAAGGCTAACACACAAGGATGGATTAATTTATCAAAGCATTAAATTCCATAGAGTTGTTTTGGTTTTTTTTAAGTCAGCTGCCATTGATTTCAAGACAACAGGATGTACCAAGGGGACAGAAACACAGCTATGAAAAATGAATTCAACCACAGGCAAGGCAACAGGGAAGGACTAAGATGTGTAACTGTCATTTATTAAATCACATAAACTGCAGAAATTTTTCTTCTTGAGAAGAAATTTTGGTAAGCAAAACTACATGCTTTAAAATCATGATCTTTTGATGGAAATTTTAGCAGGCTGTTTTTTTTCAGCTGGGGAAAAATATAAAATTGAGTGATTGTTATCCACAAAGCAATCAGAAGTCTAAAACCATATTTTCCATTTTACCAAACCATTTTTATGAGCTGGATTTGTTTGAAGGAGAGGAGAAGTCTCCTTTTTTTTCTTTCCCCAGCATCAGTGATTAACACATATAGGTCACCACCACATCAGATGTAGAAATCCTCCAACAACACACTACTGAAATAATGCACTGGATTCAAAGACTCCACAATGTACACAAAGTACTCCATTAACAGCAGGTGCTGTACAGAAAAGCTTTCTTTAAAAGAGGTTTTAATTACAGTATATCTTTGTTTAGAAGCCACCTCCAACTACCTTTTCCTTGCGAGTTGCAGAGGAAAGCAATTAAATATATGAGAAAACCACCCTCAATTTAAAGCTGCAGGAGAAAGCAATTAGTGTGAAAGAAGGCCAGCTTGTACACAAAGAAATACGGTATGTTAAGTCAGTGCAGGCTGGGTATTACTTTGACATAATTAATACCTGTGGTAAATCTTAGATGTGCATCTACCCCAAGCTGAAAGTCCTAGCTGGATGTATGGTCCATGGTTATTCCCAAGTGTCCCTGTAACAATGGAGTTGACACAAAATTACATTTATCTCTCTTGGCTGTATAATTCACACCTTCTGTAAATTCCCTTTACACAGGTGAAGGGTGTCAGCAGGGCTGAGTGAGCAGGAAGACACAGGGGTTTATTCATTGAAGTGGGGCCACTTGCATAGATCTGGCTACAAAGAGAGACATTGCCAGAGGAGGAAAGGGTTCTCTTTGGTCTTGTTTGGTATTTTTAATTTTCAAGTCTTGTTTTTAATACTGGAACTAATCTCATACTAAAGCCTTTTCCCATCACAGTATAGTGCAGTCTTTTTAACCATAGTGCAAAAAAGGGTTTGAAGGTTTGGTGCATTGTTTGGTTTGGGATGTTGGGTTTTGAGAAGTAATTGAAATTTACAAAATGGTTTCTGTGTTTTTAGGAGCTAATCTTTGATGATCAATGACATCAAAACTTGTGGAAAAAAAAAAAAAAAAGAAAAAACAGCAACAAAACAAATCAAAAAAACATCAATAACTCCACTGAAGTTAAAGGCAAAAATGTCCCTTACTAAAACAACACCAGAAAATGCTTCATTTGATGGCATTTTGTAGAGGATACAAAGGTTAATTAGATACTTTCTATTGCATTATGTAGTAGGAAACCTCTGTTAATTACTGCTTCTCTAACATGACTGATTAGTTAAAAACTGACTATAGAACCAAAAAAAAAAAAAAAATTATCTTTCCCATTCCAACACAAACTATTCCAGGTTCTAAGAATTGTGATCGCTGGGTGCCTGCTTTTCTGCATAATACCTAATTTACTTCTAGAGTCCGAAGCCTATGACCCTTAATCAAAATTAGAAATTAACAGAGTCATTGGATGGTTAATTTTAACATACAGCATGGCTGAAACCCTAAAATGAATTAAACTTCCACCAACTTCTAAACACCCCAGCATTTGTTCCTGTGTTTTCTCATGTCTTACATTTTAGGAGAAAAGGTTGAAAGCAATGGCTTATTTTAACACTATTTTTATTTCAACTTAATATCACAAGAGAGGTGTTTTTATACATTTTTGCATTTATGAGCTTTTGTTAGTTTTCTCAATGAATTAGTCAAATTTCTTCCTTGAAGGCATCTCCTTGCTAAATCCAGCTTTTTTGGTTTTTCCTATTTAGTGCACTACTATATTCCTTTAAAGGCAAAGTTCAATTATTTCTCTTTTGAAGGTCTGAGTGCCTTGCTTAAAATGCCAAGTGCATTAAAAACAGTCCTCCCTTGACTTTTGCAGAGAGATACAGAAGGATAATAAGTTAGTTGGATTTAACGGAATTTTGAAATTGATCGTGTGTGTGTGTACGTGTGCATGACGAGACCAAAATAGGGATTAAATGCTGTCAAATCATCAAGAACACTTGGGGGTTTTTTGCCATTTTTATATCTTAACAAGGAACAAGAAAGAAGGAATGCTTTGCAGTTGAAACAAAGGACAGGGAGCCAGGAGACATTGAACTTGGATGAAAACTTATACTAAAACAGTTTACAAGCACAAAAACAGGGCTTTAAAGCCACACAAGAGTAAATGAGATCAAATTATAGTGGAAAAAAAGCTGCATTTTTGCTGTTATTACTTGGGAAACCTACTGTTGCCCTTCTTCTGAATTGCATTCACTGTCCTTATGTATTTTTATTTAAATTTTGAAGATGACTATCTGTGCTGTCTTTTTCCTCTATGCTGATACTGAATCCACAGGGGATGGCAAAAGTTTTTGCAGACAACCCAAATCTGCTACGAGATCTTGGTGAACTTTGCAAATAGATGGTCCTTGGCCATGACAATTTATTTCTCATTTCTGGAATGGCAGGAGATTGCTGCCAACAGCGGAAATGGCTTCAGGTCGTTCCCTGTTAAAAGGGTCTGGAGGCTTTAAAAGAGAAGAAAAACAACTTTAAATGACTGTGGTACCAGTTTATCGTGGCTGGATGTTCATGAGCAGGAGCCTTACAGGGCTGTAGGGAAGACCTTACACCTTGACCCCGGTTGTGCAACTCCTGGTCATAGGAGTCACCTTATTGGATCTACTTTGATGAGGAAAGGCTGCAGAAGGGATGTTTCTGCAGGTTTTTAAAAATCTGTTTAGAAGCCAATTCTCTATGGTAGGCATGTTCAGTGTGCATCTCTTCCAGTACAAACTTAGAGTAAAAACTGAGAGTAATTCAATTAAGTTTAAACAGTTCAGCTTTTTTATTTTATGGTTACACACATAAGTAGAGCAATAACTGAATACAAATGTTGCATATTTACTGTGGCATGATCCAAATAATTACTACTAAAGTATTAAGGAAAAGCATCATTTCATTCTTTTAATTTTATTTTATAATTTGGCAGGAATCATATTTTGGTGAAAACGTTTATATTTAGATGTTATATATTATGCTTATCATTGTTTTGAGAGGACAATTTTAGCCCTGTTGCTACAAGTCTGTTAGCAACAATTAAAATAGCTGTGAAAAAAATGGCATTTATAGCTTTTGTACTTGTTTTTCTTGTTAGTTTTCATCAAATATTTTACACTCATGTGATGTATGCAGTCTGCTAATAGTCATTAGCACAGACTGTCAAAAATTGTTTCAAACATCTGGTTAAAATCAGCTTTTTATGTACTGGGATTATTAGTTCGTCCTTTTCACACAAGCATTGTGCCGGTTGCTCATTATGCCTCTGACTTCTGTTACTTTCTGTTCTCAAAAATGATTTGAAAAAGTTTAGAAGGAAAACTTGAAAGCAGAGCAAAAACAATACTGGCAACTTTTTTGAGTGCCGGAGTTTCATCTGCTTTCTGTTGAAATATTTTCCTGACTTTCTATTCAAATAAGAATTTTTGTGCAAGGTGCTGCGGGGAGGGTCGACTGCAACCCTGCAAAGTGCAACACAGTAAATGTCTGTGTATATTCTCTGTATACCACACTGTTAAAATCAATCTCTTCAGGTTAGTTTCCATTCTGAGGAGAGCTGAGAAACACAAACACCAGCTTCTGTCACGTGCCGTGTCGCATCAATTAAAAATAAATTAAATTTCATGCAAAGAACCGAACTTAAAAATCTCAGCAAACAACAACAGAACCTTTTCACTAATGATTTTCAGTCATCAGAAGTGGAGAGAGACTCAGACAGCAGACAGCATGGTCCCAGCATGCTTTTTGCCTTTTTTTTTGTTTGCACAGTAGCTGTCAGTTGCAGCCCTGCAGGTAGTAGAACCCAGTGGGAAGAGGGGCGGGACAGAGCGATGCTGACTGAACTGACAGCAAATTTAAATTACTGAGCTTTCTTTTGCTTTTTTTCTTTCTTTGAGTGCCCTTTCTTTTTTTTTTCTCTCTGTTTTTTTGGTATTTTTCTACTCTGCGACAAACTGAAAAGATTCGAGCACACACTAATTTAACAACCCTGCTTCGTCGTCTTCTTTTTTTTTTCCCTTCTGCTTCCAGGATAATTAAAAGAGAAACCTGTAAAGGCAACGTTCCTTCAAGCAAGTTGGTGCTGTAACGTGCTGGTAAGATGAATTTAATTTATTTCTCTTCCTTTCCTCATCTTTTCTTTTCCTTTTTTGGAGCTGAAAGCTTTTGTATATCTAACGCAGTCATAAGTGTGGTTCTCCTGCTGTGGAGGGTTAGGATGTAATGAAAAGGTGTAACGGCTTGATATGTGACCTTCTCCTATTACTTAAAATGGGTAATAACAGCTTTCATGCCTGTCCTCATGATGCTTTTCTCTCTATGATTTGAGTATTTGCTCAACAGAAGAGATGCTGTGATTGTCGCACTATGACAATGAGGACTTGATTGTTTTTGGTTACTGTTCCATGCTCCTATCAGAACAGATACTTGAGTTGGGGGGTTTGTGTTTGTGATTTTTTTTTTTCCTTCTGAACGTTGCCTGAAGCACTGATACGACAGGGGGGTGGAGATGGGGGTGGAGGAGATGGTCTTGGGTATCATCCTGCCTGTTCAGCTGTTTACTAGGTAGGGAAGTGCAACACTGAAACTTTTTTAAAAAATAAATAAATATTTTTCCGCTTGCATCAAGTGGGGGCAGTGAATCCAGGATTTATTGTTGTCCAGTGCTGGATAAAGTTCTTACTGTCCCTTGCCTTTTCCTCCAGAGAAGGGGGGAAGGGATGTTCCACTCCATACCTTATCACACCCTTGTAGCAGCTAATTGCAAGAAGCTGACAAACTTTGAGATGAAATACCAGGCGTTGCTTTTGTAAAGCATGAGTTTGATGCTGTGGATCACCTCCCATGAATACCAGCCTGCCAGATACAATCAGATCTGTATTATACGGGTTGTGTTCCTGACTTACAGGTCCCCTGATTTCCAAGGTCTCCTTTCTAGTCTTTTTCTGATACAAGCACATTATCATTGTGGGTTTTTTAGCAAATGAGATGTGTTTTGGTTTTGCTTTGCATTTAAGCTTACAAAACTTAAAAGGTGGTGTGTTTTTCTCAGGCTTTCTGAACGTAGTTCTGCCAAGTATTAAATGCTATAACACCAAGTATTAAACATAATCAACAGGAAGGTTGAGCTTGTCCTGTATTTAAGAGGAAATTGCTGAGTACTGGCAGGACTGGATCTTATTATTGCTAAAGTATCTCTCCTTTCCCAACTGCAATTAATTCTTGTTGCACTTTAGGCTGGGTCCTGTAGCTTTTACTGTAGTATTCAGAATAAACACTATTATTATGCTTACCTGCTGGTTTGTGGTCATGTTGATGAAAACTTTTTCAACATAGGATGGGGTTTTTAGGAGAAATTGGATAGAGTTAGAAAACTCTATGTATGATTTAGTCGTTTGACTCATTGAAAGCTCTTTTCCCTAATTTTCTTTTAAAGAGGTGCCCTGGAACGAATAATTTGCATGTTGATACATTAGACTTTCCAGACTCAAAAGTCTGTTTTGCTACGTGAATAATGTGATAAGAGAAGTTGTGCAAGGAGAATGGAGATGAGGAGCAGTGGGATTGAACACAGAGTCCTTTCTGTGCCCCTGGAGAGGAGGAGAGGACGTGCCAGTGCCATATGGAAAATCACATCCTTTCATAGCAACTTTGTTAGGGCAGGGGGTAAAGGGTGCTGCACTTGCAGAAGTTCATCACTCCCTATTTCAGTCTCAGTTTCAAGCACTGCAATACTTTCCTGGAGGTTTACTTGTGCAGAAAATGCTGCTGTCTTGTGAAATGAGGTTGTTGGAGCTCTCACATCTTGCTTTTGCCCTGAAAACTTGCCTTCCCCCACACCAACACCAAGGTCTGCGAGGCCCAGAAAATTAGGCTTTGTCCCTTGTAATCCTAAACTCCCATCCATTTATAACCAGAGAAGAAAAGGGTTGAACTCAGTGTTCTTGTTATGGAAATAAGTTTTTATTCACTCAGTATCAACTGACAGTTAGAAGCGTATCTGATGTAATACGAATAAACTATAGGCTGTTGTCAGTAAATTATGCATTTATAGTCTCACATTCTTCTAGAAACACTGCTTTTACAATGCTCAAGTGGCCTAATGGGATGAAACTACCAATTCCCTTGTCCAAGCTTCCTAATCACCAGAGTCATGAGAAGTCCATGGTGGTTGGTTCCCAGTGCCCATGGTGGGCATCCCAGCCACAGGTGAGGCTGCGTGGCTGCCTGAGGGCTCTGGTCACAGAGGTGATGTCAAAATTACTGCTATGAGGCAATATGAAAACATAACACAGCTGAGTTTTGTGGCAAGAATTGATTCCTAAATTCTTAAATTACAAAAAAGCTGATATCTGTGCATTTAACTAAAAAACCAACCACCCTAACCCAATCTACCAGTCTATATCCTCTTTGAATTTCATCTTTAAATATATTTATTTTTAATTAATCTGTGCACTTTAAATTGCTGTTGGCTTCTAGCAATACTGTCTTCTATTCAGTGCTTGGAAATTTCTAGTTGAATGCAACTGCTTTCATTGTAACAAAAAAATGAAAAACAAGCCAGAAAACTTGCTGTAATTTCCTGCCAGTAACAGAGAAATAAGAAAACACTAGGCTAATAAAAATGATAATCTGAGTTTACAACTGTTAACAAGATTCCTGAATAGAAATGGTGCTATTATGCACAAAGAATTTCTATCATCACTGGAGGAATGTAGTATAAAATTATGAGGTTTATTATTAGGGTTCTGTCAACCAATCAGAAATCAACCCATAATCTTGCTTGTGAAATGTCATAAGTTTTGGCATCTTCCCTCCCCTCTTACTAATAAAATATTAAAGAAATTTTATAATTAGAAACTTCTATAACATTACTATGAATTTCCTTTAGAACAAAAAGCTGGCATAATTCTGCATTTCTTCCATATCTCTAATACTCCATATAAAGTCACTGCAAGTCTGAGTTGCACGCAGCAGGTAAAATTAAGGTAAATCACAGACTTGCCATGGGCAATAATGATGGGATTTCATCAGTTGCTTTCTCCTGAAAGAAGCCCGATTCCCAGATATTTCTCAGGACTATGAAGAATTATTAAAGAATATGTCAGAGCACCTCCTTCTCTGAACAGGATTCTTTATTAATATTACATTTCTGGTCCACTCAATTCAAGTATGATAGAATCTCAGCAAAATTCTTAGATTTTAGCCACTGCAGATCATTTCAATTCATTTCATTGTAGCAGTAAAAGACTCTTACATTTCTCTTCTAACTGCAAATGATTTATGTCATTGTAAGGGGCTTGCTGTGTTTCCATTTGATTTAACATGTAAGCCATGGTCTTCTTTCAGCAAGAATGACTCTTGCAAGAACACTGTACATGGGCTCAGAGAGACCCCAAGTCTCTGACCCTCCCCCACTACCTGATTGATGACATATTGGGCTAACACTTGCCAAAACACACTTCTCCCACTAGTCTGGCAGCCATTCACACATCCTTCATCTCCTTATGATGAGCACGTGGATCACTGCTGTTTAGGATCCTAACCTTGTTTAGGCTACAGAGAACCCTAAAATAATCCAAAGCCTCTTAATGACTCTCATCACCCCAAAGGTAGGAGAGGTCACAATATTTATCAGATCACCAGATATGAATTAGGAGTATAAATAAATGTTTTATCTATTAAGAGAAACAAGAAAATATTGTCAAGAAGAAAGCAAAGTGAAAAGAGAACTACATGCCCAGAGAGCTCATTTCTAGACTATAATTATCATCACCCAGAGTCTTCCTTTGATTGTTTTGCATGTCCCATGACCTGTGGATACTGATAACTCAGTTGGTGTCCTGATGTGCTCTGAGAGCTCTTGAAGCCACATCTTTCCTACTCACATTGTTAAAGACAAGAATTGTCAATTTCCTTGGGGATGGTAACAAAGTGGGAGCAACCCAAAACTTTGGCATATATATATATATATATTATTTTTTTTTTTTATAACTTGCCCTCTTAGTCTGGAATCTCCTCTGTGTTACCTGTAGAGGTGATGGTTCTCTGTCCATGGCATTTGGGTACCAGAGGTGGGATTCATCTCATCCAGATAGTGTAGACACTTATATGTGAGTGAGCCACCTTTGGCCCTCCTTACAGTCAGAGAAAACAACCAGGTGCTTTTTAAACATCTGATTTCTTACAATCCCAAGGAAGAACATCATATTCAAAACTCAGACCATTTAGCCTCCTCTCCTCCTCAAATTTTCTCAACTGTTGCCTGGCTTGATTTAGACATCTCTTATAACTACTTCATGAAGACAGAGGACTTAAAACTCTGTAAATTACATACCTTGAAAAAAATATTGACTTACCAAGCCTCATATACCTGGCAATTGGTTAAAAACAAGGCTAATCCTTGTGAGGTTAGCACTGGATTGCACAGGCACACCCATATATCACTGCCATAATGTCACTCATATATATCATTAGTCCTCCAGGGCTGCTGGAGGGCAGCTGTCACAAGTACATTCCAGGCAATGTGTTTAACGTCCAATTAATCTTGTTCCTCATGGTTAATTTTATTAGGCTGAACTGATCTAGTGAAAGGAGGTGCTGTGATTGGTTTATTTATTCTTCTTAGTAGATCAGTGGCATTTAAAAGTCATGCTGCAATGCTGTAAAAAATCCCAAACTCAGGAAACTCCATGAGTGCAAAATCTACTTAATTTAGGCACCAGTATTATAATGAGTTGATGCTCCTGCTGTAAATTCCCTTATCCAGGGGAAGCATCATGCATTTGAAAGCTTTCGTACTGATAATTTGGCTTCCTAAATTTTTACAGCTAAAGACTCATTAAGAGTGCAAAAATGTATTCTGCAGAGCAATCCCATCTCTCAAAGGTCCCTCACTCCTGCATCTCATCCTGTGGAGGGGGTTTTTGTGACCTCTTGGGGCTCTGTTTGGCCCCAGGCAATTATTTTCAGGCCCAAGTCCATGGTATGTGGCATGAAGGGCTGTGGGCCATGGTGATGGGTCACAGCCCACCTGAACAGAGGATGGAAGAGTTCTGAGGGAGGCAGCATCAGAGCAGCCTTGCTCGTTAGGTCTAGAGGAAGTGATACCTAAGGATGACCATGGCCAGCATCACAGTCAGGTTTATATTCAAGGGAAATCTGGTTAATATAAAAGACAAATGTGCCAGCACATATATATATATTAACATTTATATAAACACACTCTAATGGCTGTGGGACACATAACACCCCACTAGACAGGTGAGACATTCAGCAATAGGGACACATTCTGCCATCAGACAAGCATGGTCCCTTAGGATTCATTCCTCTCTTCACTTAGGTAACCTTCAGCATCTAAAGGATTAAGTGTAGGTTTGGTTTAAGTCGGAGAAACTGGATTTTATTATTCATTACCATTCACTCAGTTGTTGGCCCACTTCTCACTAAGGTGGTATTCAGTCAAGGCAGGTAGAACTTGGTGGTCATGGAGGTCTTTTCCAACCTTAATGATCCTACAGTCATCACACTGGTTGACGTAGCACTATTCTGATCCTGAGCTCTGAAATGTTTTGCAGAAACAGTCTTTATACAGACAAAGGGAGTGGCCAGATTTTGAAGCCAGCAGAAAATGTGTTACCATGCACTCAAACTGCTCATGAAATAACAGAGCCCTGAACACAGGATTGGATCTCTTACACATTTGCTGTTTCCAGTGATTATTGTATAAACTCTGTACCGGCCACTAACACAGTGAGCAATCCAGAAGGCCCGTGGACTGCATTTTGGATAACAAGGGACAGAAGTAGAGATTAATAGTGGCTCTTAATCAATCTGATGCAGTTAAAGTTTTCCACAGGCATTCCATTGACAAGCAGCTCGCAGCTCTACCAACACCTTTCTTTTTCTGCACCCTAAGTCCCTGAATGAGGAAGGACATGTGTATACTAAGTGAAGCTTTTGCACTCAAGTGAAGAGCAAAGGCTGCCTATCCAGTGTCACAAAGGAAGAGAGACCACATTCACAGGACATTAAATGCTGGGTACTCTTTCTGAACAGGTTTACACATTTAAGCCTTGATCCTTCAAGGACTTACACACATGCTTAACCTTACACACTGCAAATGAAATCCTGGGCCTCTCAAAATCAATGACAAAAGTCCACTGACTTCAAAGGGCCACTCTGTGAACAGCCTTTTTGGTTTCAGTGCAGCCACACAGTGTGCAGAAGCGTGTGAGCTGATCTCCCCAGCCCTGCGTGCTTGTGTGAAGCCTTAAGAGATTGAGTGAGCAGCTAAGTGTACCTTTCAGAGCACTTCTGTCTCACAACAAACTATAAGCGTTCAAAGATGTTTTCTTGTTTGATCTGTGATCTTCACGAGTTTTGCCCAAACCCTGTGGTAAAATCTGCTGAAGAAGTCTGTGAGCAATCCATAATGCAATTCCTTCCCTGGCTAGTATTGCATTCTGAGCAGTTTGTTTTCTTTACTTTCCAAGAGGTCTAATCCCTGGAGTGAGGTGATTATGCTGGAATCACTTTCTTTTTTTCTTTTTAAGAAAAAAAACAATCTATAGCTCACATGATTTTATAGGAAATTTGGGAAATATCTGCTGAAATGACTTACAGGTCAGAAAAAAAATAGTATATGAATTTGTGCAGGATTCAACTGCTGGTTTTCATCTGTTTTCTACTGATAATTGAGATACCCTCTTGCAAAATCTAACATCTGTCTCAGGATCTGTTGGAGACCAGAAATTGAATTCTGGCTCTGCCTTGGTGTATGAAACTCTGCTCTGGCAGTGGTATCCCTCAGACTCACTGTGGAGTCCTGAGGAGTTTGGTGTAGATTTCAGGAGAATGAAAAGTGGTATCAGCCCCATTTTTCAGCATAGATCCCTTTCCAAAGCAGGTTAAGTCAAAGATCCAATGATGTTGCACGTCTCTGGTTCTGGGAGTGGTAAATTCGGCTCCCAAACCACACAATGACTGAGGTGCTGGAGCTGGGAGGGAGGTCTTGGGCTGCCCTGAGGTGTCACAGCTCCAATAACAGAGCTCATGCTGGAAAATGCAGATCCTGTGAGTGAAAGAGCTGCCCTGGTGTGCAGATGCACCATTGCACCCTGCTGTGCTGGGGACTAGGCAGGGTTTGGCTATCATCTTCCCAAGCCTGCAAAAACATTTGTGAGGACAATATGTGTACTGTAACAGGGAGCAAGGGTTTGGAAAAGATAAAGTTTTGCATCCCAGTTATGCTTTAGGATAAGCCTGTGTTAGCATTTGTGTAAGCCAAATTACCTCTTCTCACCTAAATTGGTGGCAGTCATTTGAGAAGGAGAGTAGGCTGGGTGAGCTCAGTGAAGCTACTTTTTTCTCTTCCAGCATTTTTCTCTGACACGTTTCATTGCTCTAGCAGAAAAAAAAAAATCCCCAGACTTCACTCTTTTTTTTGGCTTTTACTGTAAAGGTATTTTAATTTTATCTTCATCATGCTCCTGCACTAATGGGCTTTACACATTCCCAGCAAAGTCCTATGTGAAATTCTTAACCACAGAGATTACAGAAATTTACTGCTTCACTGGCGTGGTCAAGTTGCCACAAAATTGCATTTGTTAATGTAGCTGAGAAAACACATGGCACCTGCCATGTCTGAGCATAAGGATTTTAAATATGGCTTGGAAGAATTTTAGAATGCCTATAAAATGGGGCTTGGCTGTGTCAGTTTAGCTTTGGGAAGGAGACAGTGCTATAAAATACTCACCCATAACTGGACACAAGTGACAGCTTTACTTAACTAGTGTTCACAAATGAGCGAGCAATGAAAATGTTCTGCCTTTCTCACCCCAGAAGAATGACCATGGCAGATGTTAATACCATTGAGAATGGCTTTATTGTAGCTACAGGTGAGACAAATGCAGGATTTATTAGTCTGGGCATTGAGGGAAGGGGAGGAAGGGTGAAAGTCCAATGTTGTTCCAAAGAAATGCAATGTCCATTCTCAGACACATTGCATGGCACACACAGTGCACTAAAGCAGAGGCTGTTCTGTGTCCATGAATTCATGAGCATGCCTGCTTTTTTTGTTTGTTTTTAAGTACTCAATACCCAGAATCACAAGCTGAACATGATTCTGCTGTTTATTTCCCCATGTCCTATCCTGTACCCATTTAAGTTGATGGGAAATCTCTAACTTAATTGATAATACGATGTAATCAATGACTCAAAGTCTGGGAACTCAGTGACCTGTGAAAGTGTAAACAAGTGACAACGCTGTTTCTCTGATGAAAGTCCTGAGACAGGCTTGGCCCAGCATCTGCTGGATCCTTTCTGTTCATTTTAATGAGCTTACAAATGGTCCCTAACATAATGTGCATTCAATAGAAATCAGCATTGGTTTTTCAGGCACTGATCCAGTAAAGCCCTTAATTATGTGCTTAAGATTATGGTATGGGAATAGTCCCATAGAAGCCTCTGCAACCACAGAAATGTTGTAAGCTCAGCAAGTAAGAAAATGTTTTGTTGCTGGAGCATCATCACATTTTTTTCCAGTCAGTTGCCTCTGCCAAGAAAACTAACAGATACAGTTTCTAGAAATCCATGAGATGCCATAAATGCAGTGATATTCAGATTTGTACCAGTTTTTTTTTTTTAATCTGCTTTATATTTCTTTATGCCCAGATATAGCAAAACACTTTACTGCAGTTGTGACATGAATAGGAACACTTGCATCTTGAAACTCAAAGCTCCTTCCCTTTTTAGATTCAGGGTAGGCTCACACGTGCTGCTGCTGTCTGTTGTCAGTCTCATTTCTAGGTAAGATGATGTTTTTAAATTTATAAAAAAGTAAAGCTTCAGGATAAGTAGGAAAATATTCTTCTCT
This sequence comes from Lanius collurio, assembly GCA_020086605.1. Lineage (NCBI taxonomy): Eukaryota > Metazoa > Chordata > Aves > Passeriformes > Laniidae > Lanius > Lanius collurio. The sequence goes on from JACBWW010000049.1 coordinate 2,845,550, forward strand.
TTATTTAAAGTGAGTTCTGGTGGTTTACCCCAAACACTTTAACCAGGTGCTTTTTTTGGAAAAGCTGCTTAAATGTAGTTTGAGCTTTTGTGCCATGTGGAGCACATATTGTTTAACTGCTTCATTTCAGCTCGTTCCACCTCACTAGAGGGGACTGCACTTCTGCATCCTCTTGTTTTCATGAAACCTCTTGATATTCACCAGGGTTTTTTCAGGTAATTCTGTTTACGGCAAACACAGCCTATGGTGTTTCCAAAAGTTTCCTGCTGTAAGAAGCATGAGGGCCAAATTGAAAATATTGGTTTGGGAGAATGTAATCTTTTCAGCACAGGCTCTGGTCACCGTGGATGTGTGCAGTTCAAGTGCCCAGTAGTAATGATGTCCAGGCATAGGGCCAAATGCTAAAACTGCCCCCAGAGTGAATATACTCACACTCTGTGAGAGAAGCAGGAAAGTATTCTTGTTTTCTGGCCAACAACACAGCTTCCCAGGAGGATAACTTTTGCCAGGAGTATGAAAAAGCTGCATTGAGGCTATGCCTTGTGGCAACTGCTGCATCAAGGACTGCTAAGTAACTCATAAATAAGCAGTCCCTGCTGCCCCCCAATTCCAGTATCCAGCTTCAGAAGATACTTATGTAGGTCCAAGTATAAAGGCTTGCACAGTGGTCTCAGTGGACTCTGAGAAGTGCCAAAGCAGAGGTGGCTACTTTCCATCTCCCACTCCTTCAACTGGCCATAATTTTTCTGGCAAGCACAAATATACAGAGCCTAGAAAGATTTGGCTTCTATTCTTCAGCTCATATTCATCACGTGGGTAGCTCCAGTGAAGTTATAAAGCCAGGAGCTCTTGTTATGGTAAGATAAAGACTCCACCACAGCTGAAATCTTTATTAGTAAATTAATTATAAATAAACACAGGAAAAATAGGCACACTTTAATAAACCCAGCAGCTATCTTGGTTTGGGCACACAAGTGTATTTATACCCACAAATGAACCACATTAAAATGTAGGGTTTTTTACATTAGGGCTCATTTTCAGTTTTCTTGAGAACAACTTCAGTTCCACTCATATAAGCATGCCAGACATTGTGCTGATATAAATCAGAGTGATCCCTTGAACTCTGCTGAGCATCTGCCCCAGAGTGGCAAATAATAACCTCTAGAGCCCCACTAATCTTTAAGGATGATAGAAGTTACTGATCCAGCATGTACAACATTTTAAAACCACACAGCCCAAATAATTTCAGGCAGGAATTCCTACACTAGGGATAGCCATATTCTGTAAGGCTGTAATATAGGTTAAATGCATTCTTTCAGCAAAGTAACCTATTTTGGCTTAAAAGGTAAAAAAACTTGCTTACAAGGATGCAATAGTTCAAAGTTTTGTGCAGACAGGTAGTAACAGATATAATAAGGAATATGAGCATTTAGACATCTATAGTGTTCTATGCTGTGCTTCTGTATCAGGCACTCCCCAGTTCTAACTGCTGACATCTAGTGATCCACCTGCTGCTTCTTTGCAGCAGAATTGATAGTTCTGATTTCAAATAAGCCAATAAAGTGATTTTTCTGGAAGGCTATACTCTGTCCTGTTCTCCTTTTCTTCAGATATATTTTTCTTCCCTTTCAGGACATTTCCTAATTTGCTGCGCAGATACCTCCTTTTGTAAAAAGATAGAAATATCATCAACTGATGTGTTTGTCTAAGAAAAATCTCTATAATTTAGACAAGGATAATCAACTCCTACTGTATATGAAGACAATCTGAGCACCATAAACCAGAAAAACATTGTCATAGTTTAATTTTCTTTACATTCTTCTCTCTCATCAGTATAAGAATATACTTTTTTATACATTTACGATGTAGTTACTTATGTTTGTTTGAATACCAGAGTGAGCAGACAGAAGCAGTTCTTTTCTCTGTTATTTCCCATCAGCTCCAGACCTCAAATTGTTAAAAACCTCTGGCAAGTCTTTCTCATGAAGTGTGATTCACAAATTGTATGAGTTAGTCTTCAAAGGTTTTATTAAAATAAGAATGGAAGTCTATGACCCTTAATAGTGGTTTGTCTTATATAAATTTATTTCTCTGCTTAACTTCCACAAAATACATTAGGACAGAATAAATGACATTGAAGCAGGACAGGAAACACTTCAAAAAGAACTAATTTTCACATGCTGAAAAACTAGTTTGGAGAACATCTTGAAAAATCCTCCATGCCTCCACTTCTCTCTGCAGCTTCATTCATTGTCTTAAAATTAATTTTCCAGAGTGAGGAAACTTTTTCTTAGGAAGGTGATAAAACTGGGTTTGAAGGTCCTGGTGATGGTAGTGGTTCATGCTGCTGGTGGTGAATATGTTGTGGACAAGTCTCTAGGGTACTGTCAGCCTTGGGAATAAAACAGCCAAGGACCACCCTGTAGCCCCACGTGCTGCTGAGCTGGTGCAGTTCCTGTCCATCCACACACACCCCCAGCCCCAGGCAGAACTGCCAGCATGCAGCCTGTCTGTGGTACCTGCTGTCCTCCAAAACCTGGGATATTTTGGAGAGTGTCATTTGGCACAACCCAAAGCTCTGCGAGGGACCAGGCCATCAACTAAACATCTATGGATGGTCAGGCAATGGTACTTGAGCCATGTCCCTGGTCTGGATCTTTATGTTAGTGTAGACATAGCTAGTAGAAACACAGATCAAAGGGAAAGTCCTCCCCAGAGTACTCACAGACTCTGATTTGAACATCACCCAGGTGCAGTTTCAGATATTACCAGCACTGTTAGAGGGGACCTGAAAAGAAGAGATGGGAAGGAATAATTGTTGGCAGATAATCTGTGTCTGTACAGATTAGGTAGGATGTTTTCAAACATAACAGTATGTCCTAACCTGTGTAATAAAAACTCACTCTGTTGATATCTCCAGAGAGTATCCCTGAACCAGGAAGTTTTGGAAGATGGGAAAGTACTATAAGCTTGGTTTACTCTTACAAACTGCTCTAGGCACCCACTAAGTTCCACTGGCGGACACAGGACAGTGACTTGGACAAACACCTCATCCAACCTGGTGCAGAATCCTCCTGCTACCTGAAAGAGTGTGGGCACAGGCAAGAATTATGCCTTCCTCAGAGGAAAGAAGGCTGACTGTTGGTACAGAGCTGTTGAGAATGGATAAGGGCTGCTGGAGTGGAGCTGGCTTTCAAACCAAGCACATCCATCCAAATAAACACTCCAGGTACTCATCAATATGCCATTGTCCAGGAACAGATTGGATCCTCAACAAGCATCCAAAGATATAAAAGTGTAAATATATTGATGTTGTCATTTTGGAAAAGTCATCTGCATACATTTACCAGAGCAAGAGGGGGTGAGAGACTGGGGGTTGTGTTATTCTACTCACTTAAAATGTTAGTTCTGATAATTTTTCTAAATTAGTCTTGATATTTCACTGCTTCCTGTACTTCAAAAAATTATTGTTAACAAATAAACAGGTCTTTCTTAATTGTCTCTGAAACAATAATGGCAAAGGCTTTGTTGCATATGCAGGAACTCCAAATTAGGTGAAATTGCTTCTGGAATGGAGTAGTGAAATCATGCAGACACATTTACTGATAATGATACTTCTTTTGGTGTGTGTTGTGCAAGTAGCTATGGCAGGATAGGTTCCAAACATGGTTTTATTTGAATGAAAAATACAGACCACCAGTAATTGTTATGCCAGGAGGAAATAAAAGCATAAAATATGCATATGATATAATATGATATGATATATGATGTATGATGTATGATATATGAGATATGAGATATGAGATATGAGATATGAGATATGAGATATGATATGATATATGATATGATATGATATATGATATGGTGCTGTGAAAATGCACATACAGGAGCACACCAATGTGGTTTCCTTCTGCAGGGTTTTGGCAGGCTTTCCAAACTGTCCACTTTAGAATTAGCAGGGTCAAAGGAGATGTCCCAAAATTTAGTATAATTTGGATTTTTCAGTACCAGTCTCCTCTGGGGAGAGGCGAGTTCTCTTTTCACAGGATAAATAAGTCTTCTCAGAATATTTCCCCAGACAGATTCTCTTCTGCACATCTCCTTGCCAACTGGAACCTTTTGATCTCAACATCCTCAGTGCCAAATTCTTTAATGGTGTAAATGAGTGAAACTCCACCTTAGGCAGTGGAGCAGATCCCATTTGCACCTGCAGAGAACTTGGCTTTGATTCTGTAGCCAAGGAGAGATTAAAACCATTGGTTCTAGTAGATTTGTTAGCCTGTAAAAACGCTCCTCATCGCCAGTTGCAGATAGCTCTGTTATCCAGTCCAAATGTGAGAAGGAAAAGCAGCAGAAAATGCTTTTGAGGGCGTGAATCCTGGAAAGGGAGGGTGATACCGTGGAGGGTTTAACAGGATTTTGTGATCTCTGTCATATGATGGAGGATACATCACCATCATTCTGATTCTGGTCTCTTCACTTGCTCCCTGTGCAGCTTTTTTCCAGATCTCCTAATGTGAACCACTTATTCCAGATTGCTCTTTGAAGAAGTCATCCATTGGTACATCAGAGATTAAATGAGTCACTCATGATGGATTGTGGATCATGGCTTTATGTACCACAGAAAATTATGCATTTTACACTACCTTGTAAAATAACCATTTATCTAAGTAAACATATTGACTTCTTTTGGGTTCATATGAAAACTATCCTGGGCTGTGAATCTTAATTTAGCAAGCTCTTGACAGGCAGGAAAAAAGACAGCTAACAATGATGGAGAAGAATCAGTTACTTAAATGTCAATAGAGGGAGGTTTAAAAATGAGCTCTAAGTAACAGATCAATTTGTTCTCCAGTGTCCAGTCAGAGATACAGACTTGGCAACTTCTGCCACCTTTTCCACCCTCTCCAAAAAAAAAAGAACCTTTTGAATTTATGGCAGTTGGTGCAGGTGTGTGCTGCTATGATGTCAATTCCATCATGGCAACAGCACGTGCTGGACAAAGAAATGAGGCCAAATGGTTAGAACAAAGGGAAATGGCTGAGTATAATTTTCCAGAGATTCTACCTCTTTTGTTTCCACACCTACTGTAGGTACTAAAGCAAGGTATCTCTTTTCCAAGCACCACAGTTTGCACATCAGTAATAAGGAAATAATTCCTCTGATCCAGATTCTCCCCTGGGCCTTTCCATGTGGGTCACAGTAGCATTGGAACCTCTGACATTGGTAACATTGGATCAGCATAAATGTGCATTGATTCTTCTTCTGAGTTGAAGGAATCAGAAGGAATAAGAATTGTTAAAGAAAGCAGTTTAAGAATGGAGGTAAAATGGCCTCATCCCAGGTCCTTTGGGAAGATCTGTCTGTCTAGTGGAATAGGAATACAGGTCAGCACTTGCTCAGCTTTCAAAAAACAACAGGTTAAATTTTCAAACAAAAGGTTAAATTTTCTAGTATCTAACCATTTCTGCTTGTTATCTCAGATTGCATTTAATTGGTGCACCTGCCTGATTTTTGCCCTCTCCACATCCTTTTCCTGATAAGTATTTACACCCCTCTCACTCACAAAAGGGTCCAAGGTCCTGAGTGCATCGTTGACTTCAGCCAGCTTTGGCTCAGACCTGTAATCACTCCCAGCTTCTGACTTGCTGGCTCTAAGAATTTAGGATGAATCATCTCAGAGACAAAGCAGAATATCAGAACCAAGTATTATCTTATATATTCCTGCTTCCCCAAAGGTTTACTCTCAAAAAAAATCCATTGTCCTATACGTAATATAAAATAATTCACCGTGGAGCAAAACATTGTATCAGGATACAGATCTGGGCAGTGATTGAAATAATAACAGACTGTTTAATTGCTAAATTACAGTAGTGATATTATGAAATAACATATTATATCCGCATTTATAATAAATTAATCCATCATGATTAAAGGTCTCTCAATGAATACCAAATGAATTAATACATGATTGGCCTTTATAAATATAAGCCTTTAAAATTATGCAGTTTTCTGCAAGCAGCTAGCAGCCTGCAGAATAAAGTGGCAATGAGAAAATCTGTCACAGGAAAACTTTCCTAAATTTCACGCAGAACACCTTTTCTTTCAGAACATTTTTGCATGGAACTCGTTACCAATTATGACAGATAGCTTTTTAACAGGAGAAAATATGCCCATAATCGCACAATGTTTGGGGGAGAGGGGAAAATTACCACAATATGACTAATTTTATGAAAGACATCTGTCATTTTCTACTGTTGTAATACAAGCTGTTTAGTAAGTAAATTTAATTAACCAGATTTCTCATTTTAAAAAGAGGAAAAGAAGGCTTTTACAGCATGCCAGGAGCATATCCCTTGAATATAGTTTGTTTAATGCACCCAATTAGGACTGAATCATCAAATTTTCTGAACCTTAAATATCTCAAATTAATTTTTTCCACATTGTTTTCTATGTACCATTTTGCAGCCATTTTTGCTGTGTAGTGGATGTTCTTTATTGTTGATATTCCTTTTTTAGAGTTTCTGCCTGAAGACAGGGCTTCTTGGTGCTTGGTGTTACACATAAAGAAAGAAATTTCTACCTAAACAGGTCCCATTGAAAAAGAGTGGCATACAAAGAGGGAGAAGTGAGAAAGGCAGGGAGAGTAGGTATATCTGTCCCAGGTCATAAATAATTCAGTGAAACATCTGAGCCATGGTCTGGTGTCATCTCAAATACCAGACCACACTATGCTTTTGGCTTATAAAAGGGTATAATTGTAAGTCAATGGCAAGCTCCTGCTTGGGAGTGTGAAATTCCCTCTGTTACTCAAATAATTGCAGACCTGAAAGGCTACTCCTTTTTTTTAAAGAGACTATGGATCATTTTTGCAAAGTATCAATTGCAGATCCTCTAGCAACTTACAGCATAAAGAAAGAAGTTCTATAAAGGTTTGGGGTTTTTTTTTAGCAATATGTGGAAGTTTACGTTATAACACTGTTCCCCATGAAGAGCTGCCAGCATTTATGCAGAGATTTCCAATGGCCAGAAAAAAAAAACAAGTCAAATTTTGTTTTATTGATGTCAGTGGCAATCTGGAGTAGTTTCACTGACTGCATTTTAAGCTACTTAAGATTAAAACCTGACTAGAAATCTCAAATCAACTTCAGTTAAAAAAAATATTCAAATAATACTAAATTAACTGATTGCAACTTAATATAATGTGTTTTCCGTTTGCTTAAACTATTTTTAAGAATACTTAGTTTAGTAGAAGCTCACCTCCTAAACAAAACCACTTGGTGAATTCCTGATGTTAGTGCACCTTCTGAATTCTCTTCCTAAATACAGCACTATCCAAAATTTAATATGTTCTCCTTTCTTACACATGGAAAAACTTCATCCCTGTTATGAAAAAAAAAGCAATCAATGCAAAAAATACCTACTGCCTGGGAGTGTGTTAATCTGTACAGAATTTCATTGAAGAATGAAACTGTCTCCTTTTCTTCTTTTCTTTTTTTTTTTTTTTTAATTTGATTTCATGTAGAAACATTTACATAGGTTATGTATGGAGAGCACAGCATTATATCTGGCAAGTTTTTGTTACCCTAACAGATTTAGGAAGTTAATTGTACATAATATATGTCTGGTATTTAGAGAGCATCATTCACTTAATAGCATGAATAGAGTTAGTAAATGTGGGGAATAAGTCAGTCCAGCAGATAATAGATTGCTTACTGGGGTGGAATAATCATGCAGAGAAGCGGATAGGGAAAACTGAAGGACTTTGGTTATCCTCATGTACATGCACACATTGTAAATATGCCAGAATATCTGCAAGCTTAAACACTGCATCCAGTCCTTCAGGCCAGAGTTTTCCTCCAGCTTGAAGGATGAGTTGATAACTCCAGTAAGTGGGGAAAGGTGATAAAGTTGGTAGAAAAGTACCAGGGTCTGAGAGTTGAAATGTGAATTTAAACATCTCTTTCTTTCCTTTTTTTTTTTTTTTTTTTTTTTTGGTCACATACTGACTCTGCCCCATTTATCAAGGCTATATTCAGGCAACATGAATATAGTGCCCATGTCTGGTCGAGGAGAAAGTTGGTTTTAATGATACCCCATGTAGGGGCTTGTTATAGCAACCAGACAAAAATATAGATCCAAAGACCTGTTTATAACCCAGGCCACTTGAATATGGCTTTTAGATTCTCTTTGCTTTAATTGCCTTTCTAAATGTCTAGGACAGATTAGAGCAAACACAGCTTAGTATTAGAGGACATATGGTTATCTATATTCATATCGGTGCCATACAGAGAGAAGAAATATATGGTTCAGCATGTGAAGCAAGCAGACATGAAACAAACCCACCCCCGAGGGGTCAGCAGCAGAAAAGGTGTTAGAAGCTCAAGGGAATTTTATCTGAGCACAGGCAGCACGATCAAGCATTGAGACAGAACAGCTTTTAAGTGAACACAGACAATCCTGCAATTAATGGAGACATATCTACTCAGTATTACAGCACAGCCAACCTGCATCCTTGGCTTATTAATTTCTCCCACTAGTACAAGTAGGTTGACGTCTTCTAAATTAAAAACAGTTCCGCCTTAGGAAGAATTGCCAAAGAATTTGTACATTAGAAGTCTCAGGAGATGGAACTCTTGCATGCCGCCTTCGCTGGGGAAGAGTACAAGCTTATCCTTCAGGAAGTGTCATCTGCCAGTTATGACAGCTACACATTTGTATTCATCTATGAATTCACCATTTACAACTGTGGCTATTTAACACAACAATTCCCTGGAAAATCTTTGGACTCTGTGTTTGCATAATAAGAAAAAACTTTCAAGAACAGCTCATCTCCTTCCCCCTTTTCCACTATTCCTGTTTTGTACCCAATGCATTTTACACAAGAATAATTTAGGACAGCATTTGGAAGGGTTGTTCTGGTCTCTGTGCACGTAGGAGGCTTGTGAATCTCTTGCAATCTTGCTACAGGGGACAACATTTCTAACAGGGTGTATTCAGGAGAGTTGATTTTGTTATTATGTGGAGTGAAAGTGTAGTCTGTCACCTGGGCAGATACGACTGTTAACTGGAGCAGGGCTCCAGGTACTGAAGCTCTGTTTCTGATTCAGCTAGAGATGTTCTGAGTGACCCTAAATAAATCACTTCATCTAGCTGGTTCTTTATCTTTGTACAACATCAAAATGCAGCTATGATTTCTGCTTCTCCCAGGCACGCTGTGGGAATGCAGTGATGAGGTGTTTAGTGAGCTGTGGCAGCTCTCCTCTGTATTTGGGCTATAATTGCAATGCTGCCTGAAGTTGAAGCACCAGAGTCCACCTGGGCTGACAGCTCTTCTGCTTATGGGATCTTTCCCTTTGACAGCTGAGGTGGTGGTGGCCATCTGTGACATTAACTCATGGACTTTTTTAGAGCAAGCGATTGAGAATGAAAGAACAGTGTGTCTATCCCTCCCAAGAGAAAAAGGAGACAACAAAGTACAAAACTTTCCAGTGAGAGAGACGCAAAAACCAGACTCTTATTAATTTTGCACAATTTCAGTTGATTTCCATACTATATTTAAATATTTGTACTATCAGATCAAGATTTGATCCAAAAAAGGTATTTCCATGAATTTAAATTGTCTTCCTTGGTCCCTTTGTTCATTAGTGGTGGTGAGGCATTGCCAGAGAAGAGGATATCCATTTGGAGAGGTGTAGGTATTATTTAAGTAAAGTATTGACCTCTAGGAGGTACAGGGAAGCAAATGAAAGAGAGTTGTTGGTGGACTTATGTCTCAGAGAAGGTGAAGCAACATGCTGCTTCGTGCATATGTAATAATGGGAGATTTATGAGGAGGGGAGCAGGTTATAAGAATAGACCACATTAATCTTCTGCTTCAAACTCTTCTCATTAATCTCCCAATAACAAACTGAAATGGTCAAAAAAGTAGACTATTCCTTTAGGCTGGTTTTGCCATGATTTTACAAAGTCCTTAAAGAGATTCCCAGCAAAGAGATTCTGTTTCTCTCATCTTCCCATAGGATTCTCTAGGGGATGCAGAAAAATCCTATCCAAGATATAGGTTGACAAAAGCATGTCTCATCACCATGATTTCTTTTCACTTCTAGCTGTAAGTCAGTGTCCATTCCTCATGACTCCCACCTTGCTTTCCTCTTTCCCTTCTCCATTGCTAATGAGATAGAAGAATATCTTGTGACTGCTATCTGCTAATTAGCCTGAGCCTGAGCTCCACGAGGAGATAAATTTGCATTCAGAATATTCAAATAAAGCCAGATACCTGAATAAGCATGAACAGCAAAAGTAAAAACAAACAAACAAACAAACAAACCCCTGACAAGATAAGATTTTCCTTTAAAAAGCACATGAAGGAAAATGCAGCAAAAAGCTGAATTTTGTCCAAATCCAATGGAACCTCTGTCTGCTACATGTAAGCATTGCAGATGTCGAGCATGTTGCTGAAACCATCCAGATATCTAGGCAATATCTCAGTAAAATAGATTGGGCTAATCACTTGCCATTGAATTCTAGTGTGTGTCTGGATTTCTTGGCCTTGGTGCTCTGCAAATGTTCTTTATGATCTTAGGTTATCTTTAAAAATATCTTCCAAAGAGTGGAGGCTCTTACCAGATAGGGGTCACAGACTCCATGGAGTCATTTTTCTTCACAGGATAGTAGAAGCAGCACTGTCACAACAGCAAAATTTTATTCTGTCCAGGGAGTAAATATATGTATTGCTTACTTAGCAGAACTGGTGAACAACGCACGTTACACCAATTCACTGCAGCTGCCACTGACTTCCAATTTGCTTTTGGATGTAGGACTTGATGTATAAAGCCATGGGTTTTGTGTCTGTGACAGCTTTTCTGCTTCTTCGCTCCTCCCTGTGTCCTACTACCAGAGATCAGTTGGGATCCAGCTGCTGACAGTCTCCATGAACTCAGAGAGACCAAACTTTCTGTCATAAAAGTACTTCTGCCCCAGCAATCTTAACCCATTTAGTGCCATGTTGACTCTATTTATTCAGATGACTACCTGGGGAGTGAATATAGGTTAAGCTGAGATCATCTATAGGATTTCATTATTGGACATTTTCCAGTTTGTTTTGCAATCATCAATCTTGTTATTCATCTCCCTAAGACCAGAGACTTGTACCCATGGTAGAATAAAAGAATCATTGAATATCCTGAGTTGGAAGGGACTTGCAAGGATTGTCATTCTAGCTCCTGACCCTGCACAAGACAAGCCCAAGAATCACACCACATCCCTAAGAGCATTGTCCAAACACTCCTTGCACTCTGGGAATCTTGGGGCTGCAACCACTAGAGAGATTTTTTTGTTTTCTTTTCCAAGATTAAATTAATATGACAAGACTTTAGGTCTTCAGATCAACTAGAACTCAGTTTAACAGTGACCACATCCTGTCTAGACACACAGTTCCTCAGCTGGTGTGGTGAAAAGATTGAAGTTCTCTACCTAAAAGCAGCATCAGTGGAGGCTTTTCCATCTTGGTTCTTGAGCAAGGAGCTACAAGGTATGAATTCAAGAGAAAACCCTAATTTAAAAAGTCTTTACACCAAGGTATTGCCCAGTTCCTTTGGTGAACCCTTTTGCTAATATTGCTTTTGGGGGAAATGTAGGACTTTGAGTGTTCTGGATATTAGTTACACACCTCCCCAACACATACTCATTTTTAAATGCAGTTAAGTAGATCAGCAGGTGAAGGTCTGACTAAGCAGAAGGCACTTGATTTTTCATTTATTTTGCTCTGCCTTTGGGAGTTTTGTTCACTCTAACCATTGTTTCCCTCATAAACAAAAATGCCTATGATGTAGGACTGCTAATATGTGTCTCCCTTGGGGTTAGCAGATAGAATCCTACAACAGTTTGGTTTGGAAGGGACCTCAAATGCCATCTAGTTCCAACCCCCCTGCCATGGGCAGGGACAACTTCCACTAGACAAGATTGCTCGAAGATAGAGAAATCCTTGACTTCAAGGTGTGATTCAGTATTTCTGGCAATCCATGGGTTTCCTGATATCCTCTGAATAGGAGATGCTGGGTGGCACCTGCATAGCATCCATCCAGCCCTACCCATTTGTCTGTGACTGACCAGTTCACATCCACACCAAAGCATGTGCAGTCTCCAGCCCTTTCTCTTCAAAGTGGCTTTCAGAGTAATTTCAAATGTTTTATTTGCCTGATAGGTAGCTTGCTTCTAGATGCACCCAGCTTGTGCATCCATGGCTCCTCCTGAAGTCACAGCAGCACAGTGTGCTTGTGCTTGCACAGGCTGTACCCATTCAGACCAAATGCTGGGTGAATTTACCATCAGCCCACAACATCGCTGGAAGTTTCTCAGCAGTGCAAGTTTACATTGCCAAAGAAGCCTTTTTATTGACTTCAACAGAAATGATAACTGTAAATGTCTCTTTTGGGTAAAAAGCAGATCATCCCAAAGAAAAATGTGACTGGTTGCTATGGTAATCTACTAGATTTTGGGAAATATGGGGGATTCAGTACAGGAAATGAGTTCAGGTGTCCTTAGGCAAGAAAAGCTTGGACTGGTCATGGTTTCATCCTAGGGTCAATGATTTTAATCCCCCACAATTTCTGAAATGGCCAAGATGTTTGCTGTCCAGCTATTTGACTGGCTGCAGATATTTGTGTCAACTCAAATATGAAAATTTTACTACTGAGCCGAATCCCACAAGAAAAAGTTTTTATTTTTGTCTTGCAGACAGAGATAACCTTTATCTTGGTCTTCTCAGAATACAAGGCTTATATGATAGCAGTGCTTGTCCTCCAGGCCACCAATAACTCCTGAGTCCATGACAGACTTCAGCCCAGTTTGACAGCCACTCTATATTTTACACCATCAGTTCATTTTGCACGCACAAAAGGCAGGACTAATCACAGTGTGTCTTGCAGCCAAGATTTCACAGGAAGGACTAGCCCACATCAGCTGGAACAAGCCCAGAGCACAGCACAGACACAAAATCTGCAGGAAGTTCAGCTCCATGAATTCTACAGGTTCCCCAGCAGCTTACAGGGTGGGAGGGGGATGTGGACAGGTGAGAAGGGATTAAATATTCTGCTTTTGGAGAACCCCTTGAAATGGCATGCAAAGCAAATCCTCCTCTTTGCAGAGCTTCCTGGGAAATGTCTGTCCCACCCTTTATGGCGGCTGCTCTCCGGCACAGTGTCCTTTCAGCACTCCCCTGCCCAACGAGCCCACCGAGCTGTGCCTTATCACAGCCTAATCCCTCTGCTCCTCACTCTGGAAGAGCAGATAAATGGGAAGCAGGTGTGTTGCATCCAGCATGTTAACTGAGTGAGTGCTCCCCAAATCTGCTTCTTCAGCTCTGCCTTTTATCTTGTCTTTAACACCAAGCAGCCACCGCTGATAACAAGCAGATTAAAAACACTATCAGATTAACATTTTTATGTAATAAATGGTCAAGAACCTCACATTAAAAGAGTATCTTTCCTGGCATTAAGCATCCTTCACTCACCCAGGAAGCCTTTATCAGCTTGAACCTGCTCTGCTCGTTGCATAATAAATCTCTGAACCCTGATTTCATCGTAAGGAAATTCTTCATGAGGACAGCAGGGAACTAAATGGATGACTGTGTTTGAAAGGGAAATCAGGCAAAAAGATTAAAGTGCTAGTCTTCTTTAGTTTAAAAACTAACTTTGTGCTAAATCTTTTATCTGGGGGATTGCTTAGTTCGGATGTTCCACACTGTGGCACATTTTTTGCTCTTTGCAGGGCAGTTGAAATTTAGCCCAGGTCAGATTTATGCCAGATAGACTATGTTTTTAATGAAAAGTTTCTTAATTTTTCTCCAAAAACAAATCTCTTCTCTACTGTCCCTTTGAAAAATGTTAATATTACTATCAGCACTTTTGTTGCATATGCTCATCTTACACGTTTTACCTTTGATAGTTTCCGATATCTTTTGTTTACTAACAAACTACTTCTCAGGACAGACACTTCAAAACTACTTCAAAAAAGCGGAAAATCAGGAAAATACTACTTTGGTAAACATGGCTACAGTAAATGTTCCACAGAAAATCCTGTGGAAAATGAGCAGAGGTCGTTCCCAACCCTGTCAAATGGAAACCCTACCAAGAAAGTGTAGTAAGAACATGAATATGTTTTTTTGGGGGGTAAATCCTGAAAGATGGTCACAGCACCTGCCAATAACTCACATTATTCTGGTTGTAAGAGAAGCAAGACTGGGGATGAAAGATGCATAAGAGAAAAGGGCTCCTTTTGTTCTAGCACACTCTCAAATAATGAGGGCAAAGAGGGATGTTCAAGGACTGGCATTTTCACCACAAGTGCTGCACCTCTGATACACAAATAATCTTTTGAAGATCTGGCATCCCTAGATAAGCAGAAAGCCACAGTGGGGGAAAAAAAATCTTTTTAAAGGTTTTTCAGTCTATGATGACCTGAATAAATGTAAAATTTTCTTACAGGGAAGCACTGAAGGTTTTCTTGTGCAGTGCATCCATGTTAAAACATGAGGTTTTCAACAATAACTGTACCAGAAAGAGTTCTGTATTCATTCAGTGCTCTGTTGCTCTTCAAGATCTTCCTTGAAGATAATATTCATTTTACTTTAGCCTGGCTGACTGGCAAGTTGCTTGACTAGTGCTGCCTGATAGATCAATCCTAAGATTATTTAAAAAAATATATATAGTACCTGAAGGAATCTGAATTACACTTTCTCTTCAGAACACTGGACAGCCTCTACCCTTTATTATACAGCTGTTCAATGCTCAGACTCAATCATTAGCAATTTTCTTATACTGTGTCCTAAAAACTGTGATTGTATAGATTCTAGTAGATTTATTATTAAATAAAACTTTTTCTGAAACTCAGATGTTCACAGCCACTTTTGGGAGAAGAATAAATCTTCATCACTGAAACACAGAAGAACAGAATCACAGAATGGCTTGGGTCTAGTAGGAGGTGTCCATGCCTGTGGCAGTGAGGTTGGAACTGGATGATTTCTAGGGTTCCTTCCAACAAAAATCATTCTATGATTCTATGATAAATATAAAAATTAGAAAACTGTCCATATGCATGCCCGTATAAAATGTATGGGGAAACAAGCAAAAAGTTCTTTTGGAATTTTTAACAAAATATACTCTCAGTTATTGATGAGTAAATTCTACAACAGTGCTGTAAGGGTTGGTTTTTCAGCCCACATTCACACTGATTAAAACTTCTCAGAGAAATTGCAGCGTAACATATTTCCAGTTGAGTAACATTTTGGGGAAGCAAGAAATTCCCCAAAAACCTGCTAGAAGCTCATTTTTTAGTAAAGCAATGACATCAGACCCACTTGATGGTATTTTAACCCCTATCATTTCAAAATGAAATCGTAAAGAGCCAGGCTTTTGTGTGCAGAGCACCTTTCATCTCCCAGATCCTGCAGTATTGTGCAAACGTAAGTGATTGCAGGAACAATGCAACGATTCAGTGCAGCCCACAGCAAAGTTCAGCAACAGCTGAGGCTGAACAAAGAGGCTGCACACAGAAAATCCAAACAAAAGGGCAGGAGGCAGTAATGATTCTACAGAGGAGGCTCTTTTATTTTTAGTGTGAAAGGATATTGGGGAAGGAATAGAAAGGTTAGGCATGGAGATTCCAGCAAGTAGGAGCACAAGGGGCTCTGTGGCCAGGCAGAAAGTGATGATTGGGCAGGAAGACCAAACAATAGAAGTGCTCTCAGCAGCAGATGTCAATTCCCAATAAATTCAAGCATCACACAGGGTTTTAGCCACATGACTCCTATTGACTTTAATAGGAGTCATGCAGCTAAAATACCCTCATTGCTTGGAAAGTTGCTTATTAAAAAGTGAATACGAAAAATTAATTTGAGACAGACGGGCTATTCTGAAAGATCTGGCTTGGAAATACTGTGAGTTATGCCAGCAGAGAATTTGGCCTGATAGATGCAACATTACCCTGGACACCTTTTTCCACTTGATATTGTACGTGTGCCTTCTCCAGTATGAGTTACTGGATAAAGAGGAATGTGAGCTCAGTTGACACTTTGGTTGACTGCCAAATAGAACTTAATAGAGTTAATAGACACTAATCCTGATTTAGAATTTTTCAGGGTTTGCTCCATAAATTACTGTGGCCACTGTGTGTTCAAATACTGGTTTTAAAGAGGAAAAGTGTATTACAGACAGCTGAGCGCACCCAGGCTTACATTATTCCCTGCAAATAGCATTTCTGAAATCTGTTTAAGGTGTTGTAATGTAAAGAGATGTTCTGTATTTTTGAGCTGTTGTAACAGCAGCTGTCATTCACCAACAACTTCTGTCCCAATGGAAAGATAGCCTAAAAACAAACTTGCAGGGCTTTTTTATCTCCATTTCCATTCCCCTTTTCCTTACCAAACCAGACAAGAAGAAAATTGAAAGATTTGAGCACAGAATCAGCCAAATGGGATATTAGATGAAAATAAGCAAAAACAGCAATTAGAGGGATGGAAACTCATTAAAGAAGCAATAAAGAATATATAAATTTCCATCATGCTATCCTCAAAGTTCCTGGTTGGAAAGATCCTGAAGAGGAAAATGAGCTCAGTTCATTCTTTAACATTTTAGGCCATATATGCATCTATCATTTCCAAAGTTTGTTGCTGATAAGCTGAGAACAAGAGAATACCCAGGCTCAAATATCTTTTGTTTCATGGGCTGGTCTCTCTCTGGATGAAGAAAATTTCCCAAAATTAATACCTAGGCCTTTTTGACAACAAGTAACTCTGCACAGATATACCAGACCAAAGCAATCTCAGCTGTTTAACATGCAGATCTCCAACTACAATAAAGAGCCTAATCATTTTATTGGGGAGGATCTTATACATAAGGTATAAAAAGCATCTGGAATAATGAGTGTCCTCACATTTATATGTCCATGTCATGGCAGCCACAGCAGTTTTTTTACAATATGAGATTTCTGCAAAATGTTGCCCTGTATAAACACAAATCAGGTTTGTTGTAAGGTGTTTTGAACCATAACAGTGTGTCCCAGCCAAACCATCTGTAATTATTCCTATTTGAGCCTTCAGAGAGAAACCAGGCTGGAATTACCCTCACCAGCTTCACCTGGCCTGCCACCTTCAGCTGCAGCAGAGCAGCTCCTGGAGGGTTTTTAAGCCCAGTTAGGAGGTCCGGTAGAGGGAAGAGATGTGGAATAGGTTTGTGTCTGCTCCCTGGCCTTTGCTGTCTTGTTTGGATTTCCTGGCTGCTGATCACTGGATGGGTTTTGTTGCTGCCATCATCTTGACTCTGCTTGCCTGGATCTGGAGCATCAAGGACTGAGAGGTAAACTGTGCTGAACTGGGAAAGAAGAAGCTGAAAAACTAAGTACCAGGAAAACAAGGAATAGCTAAAAAGGGATTGTGCTGCATGGGACTAAAACCAGTCTTATCTTCTGAAAAGTGTGTGCAGAGCTCTTGGACAAAGTAGAGGGACTGATTAAGTGAGGTTTAATCTCCTGCACTGCAGTTGCAGAATGTGTATGTGCTGTATTGTGGAGAAGTTAATAAAATGTGTAAGTGCTGGGTTAAGTATAAGTAAACTGTATAGGTTATGCATGAGTATTTAAAAGTAGGTAAAATGTGTAAGTATAAGATAAGTAAGCAAAATACACAAAAGAGGTGATAAGTAGGTATCAAGTAAAAATTGGAAGATGGGAGTTCCTGCATGATGCCCAAAGAGGTGATGCCTATTTTAGAGAGTTTTAAAGCTTCTTTGTAATCATGAGGATTGGTTGTACAGAAGTGTTGAGTTCCTGCCCCGGTTCAACATGAGAATACTGAATTCTAACATCAATGGCTCATCCATGCCTTGTTCACTTTGCATGCAACCTAAAACATAGCAAGTTTGTCTAATTAGTTTTAAATTTTTCCTCTGTTTAAATGTTTTCACCTACTTACCTCCTCAGCAATAACAGCAAGGATTGAGGAAAATTTTGTGCTTTAGAAGCCTCAACACTTAAATCAACTTACAATTAGGAGACAGAAAAGGACTAACAGAAAGCAGTAGCTCATACTTTCTCCAATAAGTTTCAGTTTCTTTAATGTTTTAAGGAAGATCTGGGATTATACTGGATAAGGAAATGGCCTGAGACTGAAAACAGGAGGAAATTTTTTATTATTCCCTTCCTTGGTCATAGCAATTAATTCAGCTGAATGGTAAAAGATTTAAAAGATATTTACCCACACAGGAGAGTGTGTAATGCATTTCCACATTTATAGATAAAGCTGATATTAAAAATCTAAGGCAGGCACCTTCAAAAGGAAGCCATGTGAAGCACACAGAAATGAGCCCTGCTGATATTATCATGTCCAAGAAATGGATGATGCATCCTTTTACTGTACTGACATTTCTACTGGCATAAACAGCATAGGATGTAGAAAGTCTGTGAGATAACACTGAATCCTGAAAAAATGTTTTCACTCACCCATGGCACCCATCCATATCTCTCGGTTTCCATTTTTTTTTTTTTTTTTTTTTTTTTGGTTAGCACATTGGCTCCTGTAAATGAAATTAGCTTCCCCCCTCTCCCCAGGATTTTGGATGACTAACTTCCCTGAGTAGGAGCACTGGCTTCTGAACATGCAAATGCTAAGCATGACAACCATGTCCTTTCAAATACCACCACAAGGGTTGCCAATATGCAAAAGGAGTTTCTCATCTGGATTTCTGGCCAGCTTGAGGACAGGCAGAATGACCTGTGGTAGCTCTGCCCAGACATCAGCTTTTCTCACCACCCACTCTTATGAGGAGAAGAGATTGGAGTCCTCCACAGGAGATGTTTTTTAAGCTGTTTTTTTTCTGGTTTTTAACCTTGCAAGTCAGAGCAGAAGCTCCACCAAAGTGATATTGCTCACTTTTTTGTTGTGCCACAGCAGAGGTGACCAAGAGAGGAGGAGGAGGCAACAGAAGGAAAGAGGGAGGAGGTGCAGAGGTTTTCTGAAACTTTGCCATACTGGATCCTCTTGGGATGGCTGCAGTACTTCAGTCCCATGTAATGCACTTCATTACTTACCATACAAATATAAAAACTTGCTGCTTTTCATCATTAAATACAGGCTCCAGAAAGTCTCTCTGTTAGAGGAGTGAATATGGAGTGTGCTCATTTCTCAATTCACAGTTGTGATGAGAAGCCCAAATTGTTTTGATTCCTTATTTAAGATGGCCTTCCCAAGAGATTTCAAGGTCCTCAGCATTAAGACAACTATGTGATTTAAAAAACCAGTAGGGAGGAAGCAAATATCCTAATATGTCATCCTGTGGCAGTTGGATGCAGCAGAATATTTTCTGCCCTCAGATACTTTTCTTTGTGTCAGTAAAAATGTAGTACTTAAAAAGCAAAAATAAAAGGAAGAAAGAAATCAAGCCACACAAACAGAGCGATGGTACCCCAGGGACAACAGGCAAAACATGTCTTGAAGTCCTGAAATATGTTAATTGCAAATCAAAGAAGAAAGCACAAACCAATGAAGCAGTGATCCTCTGCAGGTTTCAGCTGACACCTGCATTTAGCTTCCTTATTTTTTTCCACCCTAATGAACATATGGAGACTGCTCTATAAAGGGAGCAACACCCTGTAAGGAGTTTTGCACAGTTGCTAAAAGGAAACAGAATAAGTGGTGCTATAAACACCTTTCATTAATCACCCAAACACTGCTATGACACTTAAGTTAGCAGTTTGATTATTAAAAGCCCGTGTTCGTGGATTTCTTGTTCATGCAAATGTTATCCTATTCCAATAAAGCATTAGGAAAACAATGTGTCAAAAGAAAATTAATCAGTCTCCAGTGCCTGGCTTGTTTTTCCTTTTTTTTTTTTTTTTTTTATTAAGGAGAAATATCTTTAAAAACTAAAGGTAGGCTCTGTATATATTTGCCTAAAATCAAACAATGGACTAGAAATAAGTGTGTCCAGGTCTTCTTGCACAACAATATGGAGAATCTGAGGAATTCTGTGAGCCTGAGATGCCCCAGAGCTGTGGGCCTTGTGGCTCAATTTGGTATTTCCAGGACTCCAGAAAAGCAGAAAGGCACTGCTCAGTGTTGTAATAGATAAAAGAATAGGGAAAATTCAGAGCTTTCCAGCTGAGGATGAGACAAGTCCATGAATCCTGTCTTGTCTGGGTCAGATGAAACCTCTGACCCTCTTCGATCCTTTACTACCCTTCTCCTTCTCCTCTCCTTCCCTGCACGGTCCTTATGCTGCCTGGGGAGTATTTCTAAGTTGTCTCCCATTTCCTGGGAAGTGGAGAACATTTTAAAACCTTGAATTACTCCACATTCCCTGCTGCTAAAGCAGCCCATGTGCCCAAACTGTGCTGAAGTAGAGAATGCCAAAAGTCCAAACACTTTGATATGTTGAGGTTTCCCAGAGCCTCAGATAATCTGGCAGGAGGCCAGGCTCATTTCTGATGGAAACCTGCATTAGTATAATTTCAAGGAAAAGAAAGAAAAGGAGATATTTTCTCAGAATGCCATGTTTAAGAAGAATTGGCATTTTTCCACCAGAGCCTCCTTTGCCTGGAAATTCACAGCTGCAATAAACTACTCGAAAAACTGCATGAAACCAAAATGTCAGGATACAATCATCAGTCTATCTCTCTAATAGAAATATCTATTTAATAGGAGGGGGAAAAAAATGGGCACAGGAACTCATAGATATTTTATTTGTATTTAATTTTTAGTTTATACCAACTTATCTTTATTCAAAAAGACAGCTCTAATAAACAGATTAAAAAACTACATAAAATAATCTTGTAAAATTTCTTATCATAGTTGTGTCTATTTGTGTTCCTCAGGAAAAGTCTAGAATGGATAAGTCCAGAGTACTTAATGTTACTGCAGTCATCTCTAAATTGTTTTTGGTTTTTCTTCTCCTGTGGCTTTTGATAATTTTTAAGTATTTTAAACAACAAAAATATCACAGTTTGCAGTGTTAGCTAGACAGCTAAGAGAGGTGATGGCAATAGTTCAAAACTAGATTACTGCCTCTTGAGGTTTCCCTAAAGAAAATGGAATCTTCAGTGTGGCAGTAATACGAAAGGGAAATATCTGATTTCAGCAGATCTGTGTAGTTACCAAGGAATTGTACTTTTTCTTCCTTAGGAATTGTCAAAAGGGAAAAGGTTGCTCTAGATTAGCACCCTGAAGCAGTTTTAATGGACACATCACTGTAACAGCTGGTTGTGTGCAGCAGGATGGGATTTGTCTTGGAAGCCAATGTGGGTCATGTCGATGAGTCTGAGTGCTGCATGAATGCAGTGGGGAATATTCTTGAAAATCTGGACTGTCTGACCATTTTGGTACACAACAGAGGATCTGCACATTTATGCTTGGACAAAGTCTCAATGTTATTTGCTGATACAAAATACTAATTACACAGTTTTACAGGCAATCTCTGTGCTCTCCCTTGTGTCTAAAGCTCAGACCTTATTTAGTTTGGGGTTTTTTTAAATTATATATCTATTTGATATCATAACCAAGGAGCCACCCACAGTTACAAAATGCAGCTTCCCAATACCTGCCCTGGATTGCCAGACACAGTGGGGACCTCCTCACCTCCCTGCACAGCTCAGTGGCAAACCAGTCTGGAGAAAAGTCCTGGAGATGACTTCCTGGAAAGCCTCATTTAAGTATCACTGCCCCAATATATTGAGTCTAAGACAAAATTTTGATGGCAAGGATCAGCAAGTATATGTCACTTGTCTTCCTCTGTGCCAGTGAGATCCAGGGAAGATAAAGAATTTTTCCTTGCCCCCAGTCTTTTGTCTTTCAGGTCACACTGCAATTGTATTTCTGTGTTTAGCTGTGCTGGTTTAAGCATTTTGGGGCAGCTAAGTTAGCCCACATGAGGGACCTTCTGCTACTTTTGTTTTGTGAACCCTGCAGCAGTCAAGCAACTTTGACTTTCAGAAATGTTTTTCACTTTAACTCCAGGTCAAATAATGTGTAGACTGAAGTGTTCAGTGTGTCAACCTGTAAGCCCTAAAGTGTTAATGAATGGGTCTTGTGGACTTTTTTGAGGCTGTTCACCTAAATGTACGTGAGATCACACACAGAATCTTAGGGAGAGGCAGGCACAGCACATTCAAAGCTAGGACTGATAGCTAGGATAGGCATGTACTATCCTTCCTTACCTTAGAGACTGAGAGGTATTTGGGCAATAATCTATGTAATTCAGTCTGAAAGTTCAGGCTTCTAATAGAAGGTAAAGCATTTACTTTCATGAAAATTTTACCAATAGTCTGTATTCCCAATAACAACACCAAAACATAGAGATAACATATACCCATAAATTCAGTGCTTTAAAATGCTGCCTCCTATCCATCTATATTGTTCACCTGTAATTCATAGGGAAAAAATAGAAACGCAAACAGAGCCAGGACTGATTTATGCCACCTAGACTACTTGCAATAAAATAGGCAAAAATGGTACAACATTCAGCAGACACTGCTTGGGTGTCTATTTTTCCTTGTTAATACAATTAACTTTATTTACAGGTTACTTACTTTGTAGATGTGGTGCTTAGGGATATGGTTTAGTGGCAACTTGGCATTGCTGGGTTAATGGTTGGACTTGATGATCTTAAAGGTCTTTTTCAGCCTAAAGGATTCTGTGATTCTCTGATTCTATGACTCTCACACAGTTCCTGGTAACACTCTCATTAACCCTATCCAAACAAGGAGAATAATAAAAGCTTCTCCTGCCCATCCTCTGTCTTTGGTAAAACCCTGAGATATACTGGCACCCATTTAAAATCAACCCTAAAGCCATCCATTGCTAATGATTCAAAACTGACAGATTTATTCCTATACTCCACCAGACACACTTAGCCCCGGAGGGCCTGGGAACGTTTTCTTCATAGATCCTCAGGGAATTTATGCAAATGCTGAGTTCTCCACTTAAGAGACTTTCAGGAGTGCAATAACAAGGATGGCAGAGCTCAGGAACTATGATGCACAGGAAGATTTCATTACACTTGCCAGTATTAAAACTGGATCTTGCCAGTATAATGAGCACCCATTTTTAAGGCAGTAAATTTGCATTGGAGGGGTTTGGGGTTAGGTTATGTCAGTCTTCAGAATCACTTCTGAAGGCAGGAGAGCACAGCCTGCTGTTGACACCAGAGCTGGACAAACCATACTCTGAAAATACTATATTCACTACAGAATTTTACCCTGACTTTTTTCTAAAAGCCTTAATAGTCCATGTTGCTGCCTTGTGAGTGTCTTATTCCAAATTTATCCAATTAAAATCAGAATTTTGTGAAGGATTAAAGGGAAGCAAGATCAATCTACTGATGGCAGCAAAGTTATAGTCCACTTTATTTCCTTCTTTACTTGTGAACTGAATGTTCTTCTAAAAGCAATGCTTTGAGAAGCTTTTCTCAAGAAAAAGCTTGGCTGGAAAATGTAACTGAAGGATGTGCATTTCTGTTGCTATAGGTACAGGTTGCCAATTAACAGAGCTCTTTTCAGAGAAGGATCTGAAAACTTGACTACAAACTTGAGGTTACCATGACATCATAAAACTAACTCTTCCCAAATATTCAGAAAAAAGAAATCTTATTATAAATATTAATCAGAAAACTTTTTACTGATCCTTTCTATGTAAGGGACATACAGAACTTGAGAGAAGGAGGTAAATTTTTAAAATACAATTTCAAAGAAGGAGATACTCTGCTAGTAAGCAGTTGAAGATTTGGGAAAGGCTGAGGAAAAGATGACCCAGAGCATATATTTTATATGGATTTGTTTTAATAAAGTCAGGAACCAGAAATGGTTCCTGACTAAAGCTGACATCCCCTGCTGCCTTAGCAGAGATGTTTTATGCTAGAGAGGTTGTAAAAAATGGGCTCCCAAAAAATGTTTTGACTTATCTAATCCTTGAAAAGCTTGCCCATTAAGCAGCCTTTGTTCATTTCTAATATTCTGGATCAAAATTCAAACAAATGTACTTTGTCCTTTCCTTATTAAGAAAGGAGAGCAAAGTTGTTGGGGTAAAGTACCCATCTTCAAATCCTCCTGCACTGGAGGCTCAGTTTATTACTTCCATGAAAATCTCACAGTTCTGGTGGATGAGGAAGTTGTAATAAACAAAAATCAAGTCTCCCCTTCAAAAGGAAATGTGACACTTTTTTTTCTAAGTTTCAATTTCCCTGAATCCAAAAATGTATGAAAAAAATTATTCAAAATATACAAATTATTTGGTTAAATGGGCTTTTTTATGCAGATGCACTAGTTTGATTTTGTTCCCAGACACCTCGAATTAAATAGAAAACTTGAAATGAAAGAGAAAAATACAAGTCAGAAACAGAGACTTTTCCCCAGATACATTCTTGTATGAAAAACATTCCTGGATAAAACCCTGTGTATCATTAAATAGAAGGTATTCGTGGTTTAAGCTCTAATTCCTGCTAAAATTGCAGCTAATGTTTAACTTCTAGTTCAAGAAGTTTTACTGCATGAAAACTAATACATTTAAAATGCTTTTCTTCACCATCACCCTGATTTATATTTTTGCTGCACCTTAATTGTGAGAATTATCCTACTGAATCAATGAAATTGGTCTTATGCTTAAAATAATATCAATATATGTGAATATCTTAAAGAAAAAGGATTGTACCAATATTATCAGGTATTTATGTCTTTATGACAAGAAGTTGAAATGGAGATGAAATATTGTTAGGATTTTGGGGTTTTTTTTAACAGTGCTATTGCTTTTTTCTTTAATAGTTATTTTCCTTAGGACTTAGCCCAGCTTTTTTTCCTGTTGTACTCACTCAGGGCAGCTATCATATTATAGCCAGGAAAGATAATTGAATGAAGAATTGATTTTTATTGCCTGTAATAAAAAGCAGTTCTTATTACTTTTACAAATTACTCATAATTACAATTGTCTAGAGGATGCCTTATCACCCTGAGTGGAGTCAGAATAAGCTGGATGCACAATAGTACTTTTGTGGCTGTGATTTAAAACTTGTGTTCTCATTAATGGCAATGTAAATTAGTACTATGGCAAATTAAGTTAGTATCATTTTACTGGACAGATTCTAATACTGCTGGGGAAGAATCTTGAGCAGACATGCAATTTATTTCTGAGTGGCACCATTCCTGCTGGAGCACGTGCACAGAGTCTGAGGCGTTTCTTTAATTATTAAGGAGGTAGAGTTGTGCAAGTTACACCTCATGAAACATTTTGATTATGTCCTTGAGAGCCCAAGTGTTGGAAACTCTGGAGTGCTCTAAGCAGGTATCTGATTTGTCCCATTGCAGACATGCAAAGCTAGTTCCAGCATTCAGATTGCTCTGATTACCTACAGCAGATATTTATTGAATGGCCTTTACCCAAGTCTTGTCTTTAAATTTCACAGAAAAGCAGCAGTAAGTTTGCACTTGGTACATCTGAGTTGTTTTTGTCTTGTTTGCCAGGCAGGAAGGCAAGTAGAGAACATATCTGGCTTTTTTCCTGGCCTTTTGTTTTTGTTTATTTTCTTTTTTTGTTTGTTTTTTGGGGTTTTTTTTTGTTTTTAAGTAGAACAGGTAATTCTGGGTCAATTTTATATGCTTGATCTCTTACAGAACAGAGAGGGGAAAAACTGGAATTAAGCAAAACTTCTCTCACCTCGCTAAAGAAAGATGAATTGTTAAAAATCCCCTGGACAGTCAGTCCTCATTAACTTCTATCACAGAGGCTTGTGACTTGCTTAAATGTGTTATTCTAGTAAATCAAGGTATTGATGTCTCTTCATTATAAAAAAAGTGTCTTCAAGGAAGAATAGGAACCAGTTTGGGAATGAGAGGTGGATATTTCTTCTTGTGACTTCTTGTATGGCTGGGAAGCATCTGGCCTTCCCTTCTTGTTGTGGAATAGTGTGACCACAAATGTGGGTTAATTTTCTGAGTGCTTTAATGACTATTTAGATTTGCTGATTCTTTTTTGTATTATACTTTATATTTTATGTGTTTTGACTTGCTCACTTAAAACTTACCACCTTTAAGATAAATCTTTATTCTTCACAGCACTGCAAAAACTTGGATTCATGATTTTTTTTTACCAATCAATGAGTCCTATTAATTCACAAGAACCTGCTTAAGCATCTAATCAGCAATTTAAAGAATAGTTTATACATTAAACTTGCATACCAAATATCCAGACATATCCTAACCACTGTGCAACATAAACACGTAGCATATATAGGTATGTGTTGGGCATCTGCACTTATTTAATACTAAAATTAAATTCTCAAAGGCCTTATTAATGTATATGATATTTCCAATAGTCTGTGCCTTGGGCACGGTTACCAGTAACATTTTCTGGTTTTGATAGTAAAAACTCCAGGTCAAAGCATCAAAAGTGCTAAAAAAAGACCAACTCAGAATATTCTGTGAATTTGTGAATCTGTGATTTATAAGTCTTCTCTCAGAATGTCCCACTCAAATTTTCAGGGAAGAAATGCATACATAGACTTACTCAAAAAACTCTTGAAATGTCATTCTGCACTCAACAAGAGAAGTTTTTACTGCTAATATGAAAGGGGAAAAGGGAACTGTAGCTTTGGAGAGAAGTCCAACAAGTCCTGTCTCCTAGGAGACAAACTGCTCCCTTTCTGGATTCAGCAGAGCTCTGTGGGCTCTGCAGCTTCTTCTGAGGTTTCCCTCAGTGTCCCCCTGCCCTGCATCCCTGGTGCATGGAACATCTGAGACAGCTCTTTCTTCTGCCCCACAGACACGACCCTCAGTTATTCCCCATGTTCCCGTGCCACCCTGCTCTCAAGTAACATAAATCCCATCAAAGCCATCACACACACTTAGGTTTTACTTTGCACTGCAGTCTGGATTCCCAAGTTGTTCATTTTCCACCTTGAGCCCACGGTGTCCTAGGCAGGCAAGTCGGAAGGAAAAGTTCCTCATGATGGGGTCGTTACACTCAGGTTCTGTCTTTACATGTCCTGCAGATGTACCAGCATTGCCATAACTTCTCTTGCTTTGTCAGTCCCAAGAATATCTACTTTAAGCAGCCCCCTTGTGAAGGAGCTCTGCACTCACTGTTACAGCAACAGCAGGTCATGGGGAAGGACTGAGGCTGGCCCTTAGATGGGACCATGGAGTGGATTTCTGTCTGAGAAGACCAATGGAAAAACTCTGGAAAACTAAATATAACCTTGAGAAGCCAGACTGAGGCTGAGTCTTCTATCAACAGAACGGTGCTCAGTCTGAAAACAGGTGGTGAAGATTTACTCTTAGGGAAAGGACTGATGACCACAGAATGCCTCAGTGTTCCCAGACTCCTGGCAGCAGGGAAGAGCTGAGTGTCCAACAGAAGTGCCAGGGCCACCTCATCAAGGGCTTGTCAACACACCTCTGGCTCATCCCACTCCCAGACAAAGACCTGGTGGCATCACCCAAGACCTGACGCTCCCAGACCTCTCCAGGCACAGCCAGACCTCCTCCAAAGCCTAAGAGATGGCTTTGGTGAGTACAATCTGGTGAAGGGGACAAGAGGGGGGGCAAATGAGTGAGGGGCACATGGAACCTGCCCAGGGATCATATGATGTATGTGGTACTCTGGGTATGGCAACTGCAGCAACAGCAGGTTCCCTTTTGTCTTAAAGCTTCCCATGATCCCCCCCAGGTCCTGATCCCCCACCCAGCTTGCTCAGGACCATTAACTACTTAAAACCTCAGTAGTCCCTGTTTGCATATTGATGTGGTGTATTATCTTCTGTCCTCCTAATCATGCAAATGAACTGCATGGTTGTTTTTTTTCTTTTCTTTTTCTCACAGATCTGTGGAGAGACATTGATCCAGGACATTTTTATCATGCAAGTTCCAAAAAACTTCTACTTCCTCAAGTAGACCAAAAGCAGATGATTTAGCAGAGAAACTGCAAGACAACTGGAGGACTGAAGTGAGACCCTACATCCAAAAGTACTGCAAGAATCAACATAATAAAGTCAGCTGGCAACAGGCTGGATCTATCAGAAGTTTTTGGCTTACAGATGTAGGACAAAAAAAAAAAAACAGGAAAGAAACTTCTAAGTGCTGGACAGTCCCCAAGGTACTCCCAGCAGCTATTGTGGTAGGGGACAGAGCTCCATGACCCTGCAGGAATTTTGTCCTCTGAAACCTAAATATTTTGGGCTGTGCCTCCAACCTCTACAAAAATGGGGAGAGTCCGTCTCCCCTTCCAATGACTGTGATGTGTGGGGACAACGCGTGCTCTCTGCAACAGGCTGCATGACTGCTGCTTTTTTCTCTCAGTGATGTAATACCTTTGCAATTATAATCATTCCTTGTTCCTCATATTCTCATATTAGGCCAATTCACCAACATTTACTGTTTCTGAAAAAAGAAATGTGTTTCAGTGTTAAGTGTCTGCAGTTCCTTAACTCTTTGTGTTTTTCTGGACTCTACTGAATTTTCATACCATTTCAACCACTTTGCTAACTAGAAAATAGATTAGAAGCTCCAGACAAGAGAAATTACTGTTTTTAACAATCTATTCTAGAAATATACAGATATATCTCTACATATTTTTACGTCTTACAGATTTTTTTTTTTAAATAAAATGTTATGAGGATGGCCCTTAATCACTGCAAAACTTGAGTAATGGAAGTAAAAAGGAGTTTCAGACTTCCAGGAGTTTTTCATCTGTAAGTGGTCCTCAGTCTTCCACAAGTGAACTTTCATCTTCTTTCTCTTTGCTTCTGCTCCACTACTTTACTTTTTCCCCAGATATTACTGGCTTCCCCTTGGGGTTCCCCTGGCTCCCATGAGTGGCTTCTCAAAGGGCAGCTCCCTCCACTCTGTCAGCTCTGACTGTGCTGGTTAATTCATCTGTGCTCTGTATCACTCATGGTTAACCTGGAATATAGCAAATTTGGCTGTTTCAGACCTGAAGGCTACACTTTTTCAGATTTTAGGTAATGTTGGGTAGGTAGCCCTATACCACCCCAGTTTTTAACTTGCACCAGTGATAGCACACACTGGAACTCCATGAAATACAAGAGAATGAGGAATTTCCACACTGCTTCTTAATTTTCTTTCTTGAAAATGGATGTAGTAGTATAGGCTGATGCCTTATTGCTTGCTGCCATGAAAAGTCAGACTTGTAAAGCTTGTCATCTGCTTTCCCTATTTACAAAACTTCTTCTCCTGCAGCCCCCTCTTTCCAGCTGCCAAGCTAAGAGCAATATTGTACTTCTTTTCAAATGTAAATTATTTATTCTTGGGCAATCACCAATAGGATGCTACAAGTAGATACCACTTTTTAAAACAGGCTGAACCACTGAACAGCAGAAATAAAAATTAAGTCATAAGAATTGCTGTCAAACTATTCCTATTGTATACTCATCCCTTTGCCTTCAGTGACCCTTTAGAGGAAAAGTTCTTCATAAAAAGGTTTATCTAATACATAACCAATTATTTCTTAAATAGTGGTTAGTGTTTTAATTAAACTTTTGCAGGGGATCTGCGTGAAAATATAGCCAGTGAGACAGGCCTACTTGTTCCATGGGAGGTGACTGACAGCAGGGAACAGATTGACTTGGCATGTTAGGGAGACTCATTGATCTTCCTCAAGTACATACTGAGAAAACAAGGAGTTCTCTCCACAAGCTGTTACAAAAACAGAGTTTCTGGTTGAACAGGAGGAAAACTAATGGTACAAGGGGAAGCACAGAGTGAGGTGCTCGTGCATGATGAAGCATTGTAGTCTGGGGGGTTTGTCACTGTATGTGCTTTAATATTTAGAACTGGGTAATGGATGCTTGTCAGAAATCAATCTATTATCAGTTAGGTTTGAAGTTCTGTGCTCTGGGTATATACAGCTGGATCTTAGACATAGAAGTCTTGCTACCAGTCTTGAACTCAAGATTATTTTATTAATTTTATATTGGACAAACATGCTGCTGCTTAAACAGAAAGACATACATAATGTGCTGTCATGAATATAGCGTGACAAAAGTTGGGAGACAAGTTTCTTCAATAAAGTACAACGTAAGAGTTGCTGAGCATATGAGGGCATCTTGGTGAATCAAGTTAATTAAAGTGGAAGAAATTAGTTTCACTTTGTATTTCTGATCAGCTTCTCAGTAGAGAGACTTTTGACATCACTCATATGTGACTTGTATTAGACAAATTTTCATTTTTCTTATGCTGAACCCTTAGCAGGAAGGATTGAATTTATTTTTTTTCTGGACTCCTAAATTACTTAATAGCTAATATTTTAACCACAGGCTACATCTGGTAATTCTCTAAACTCTACTCTTATAATTTTTATTCATATAACAATGAAAATATGATCTGAAAAAAACTTTCTGCATTCTGTGCTAAAAAGTCATTCCAGCTGAGGTGAGACATGTAATGAAGCATTTTGAGGGAGATACATACACGTACACCACTCTACTTATGACATGGCCCTGAAATCTATCTCTAATGCAGATGCACCTAGTGTAAAGAACCTAATTTTGCAAAGAGCTATGAATGTGCTTTTTATTCCAACTAAACTCAACAGGATGCTTAGCACATGACAGAGGTCCCTCAAGACAGAAAAAATGCTCAAGAGCTGAGACAGCAGTGGCCATAAGGAGGAAATGAGGCTTAAGTTCTTTCTAAAAGTCTCCTTCTCACATAATAAATTTATGTACCTGTAGTGGTCTGGTACTTTGCAAGCCAAAAAGCTAAGATGATCTGAAGAGGTGATTCAAGTCTGGGAACACAATATCTGTTTTTTCTAAAGTGTTGTTTTTGGGTTTTTTTCTCATTTCATGTCTCTGGAAGTACCAAAGGGACTGAACTTATAGAATTCATCCCTATCTTAAACATACAAATTAGTTCCCTGATATTTTTTCATTTTTAAAATGAAGAACATTTTCTATTGTTGCTGTAAATAGTACAGGCAAATTAGAGGCTATCAAAAACCCCGCAAAACATTCAAAGTAGCATCAGAATCTGTTTTACTTACAATATATTGAAAAAAAGATGTTTCCTCTGCTTTCTTACAGGAGAGATTTTCATGTACATTCATTGTGTTTGCAGGGCTTTCTTTTCCAATGTGGTGTCAATGGAATGATTATACACCATAAATCTTAGCAGACCTACAGCCACTCAGGGAAATAACACAGACTGCAACACACTTAAGGATGGGGGATGTACATAGAAGCAAAATTGGGCATCCTTAATAGAGGCTTCCTGGTAGCAGAATTGCTGTAATATGAATTTTTATTCAAATTTGGCTTAGCAGGAACGCTTGAGGTGTCATGCTCGGTTCTGAAACTTAGACCTGACAGCAAGATACAATGCCCAACAACACTGCCCATTTCCAAAGTCTGCTCCATCTGCCTTGGTCCTCCTTTATTATGGTGGTCTGCAGTTCTTTAGATTTCCAAATTAAGGCTCATCAATACATGCTGTTTCAAGAGGAGCAGCATGGGTATGAATTTTAGAAAGAAGGAGAAAAACAAAGACAATTTCAGGGATGTTCATCAGTGCCTCTTTTTGGGAGGTTCTCTGGGTTATTTTATCCTGCACTTTCATAGACCAACCAAGTTCTTCCATCATCTGGAATCAGCAGGCCTTGTGTACTCATAACTTTGGAAAATTAGGTCTGTGGTTTCAGCTTAGCATGCAGACAGCAAAACTCAGATATTTGTGTTCTTCAGGCTTTCTTGCCAGTGAGTAATGGGAGATAGAAAATAAGACCATACCTAAGTTTGCTTAGATTTTTTTTTTTTGACAATGCTTGGCAAAATGCAGTCCAATTGGTCCTAAATCTTAGCAGAGGTGTACCCATTAAAATGTCCTTAAGTAAGTTTTAGGAGGAGTAAAGAAAAAAAAACAAGCAACAAGGACCAAAAATATTCAGTTTACAGACAATGGAAAAGTAAAGGCCAGTTCAAAGCTGCTCAGAAGTGTCTGTGCACTTTATGGCACCTTAGGAAATAACTGATCCCTGTGTTGCTGTCATCACATCTTTGTTAAAGGGCTGGAAAGATTGTTGAGCTTGGGAAAGAGAACGAACAGTGACCTGACAGGAATCTGCAAGAAGGATGGAGAAAGACTATTTACAAGTGCATGGAGTGACAGGAAAAGGGGAAAATAATATAAACTGGAAGAGATTAGGTATAGATTGGATATTATGAAAAAATTCCTCCCTGTGAGGGTGGGGAGGCCCTGGCACAGGTTGCCAAGAGAAGCTGTGGCTGCCCCAACCCTGGAAGTGTCCAAGGCCAGGTTGGATGGGGCTGGGAGCAACCTGGGATAGGGGAAGGTGTCCCAGCCCATGGCAGGGGGAACCTTTAAGGTCTTCTCCAGTCCAGGCCATTCCATGACTCTAAACTGAAAAGTCAAGTTTTGGTCTCCATTTGGACTGATTTGGGTTTTTTTCTGAATCTCATACCAGTGCCTAATCCTCTGTGCTACACTACATCAAAATCAGAGAAGCTGTGAAGAACCTGGCCTTTGCCATCCAGGTAGCTTTACCACAGTTAGACAGTAAAACCCTATTTGTATCTTCTCTATCCTGTGCTCATTTCCAGCCAAAAGTCCAGTGTTCAGCTGGCTGGGGCTTGCCCTGGACCTCGCACTTCTTTTTGTGCTGCATGTTGTATCATCCCCTTGCTGCCTTCCCCTTTCCCTACCCACACTCTCCCTTAAATCACATTTCTCCCTTTGGCTGCTCAATGTTAGGCTCTAGACCTCTCCACCAAAGAGCAGAGAGATTTAAATGCCTTGTTGGACGCTGTTCCCACATCTCCAAACCACAGTTTGCACCAAATAAGGTTCTTTAGAAGTACAAGATCCTGAGTTAGCCATTGATCTTTGTCCACAGATCTGAGATTTAGAATCCTGAAAACTTTCCCTGAGGTCCCACCTTATGCACCCAAATAACAAAGGATGGTTGTGGTGTTGAGACAAACAGTGAAGTTTGGTGAAGCCTCAACTGGAGATGAAAAAAAATCTGGAAATTTCTGTATTCATCATCCAGCAACATTTGAGGAACCAAAAATGATCTTTGCTTCTGAAATTTGAAGCTTTATTTGAAAATGTCTAAAGAAGAATTTTTCTTGTACTTTAGTTCAGATTTGCCACTTGCTATTTCTTGAGAAATTTCTGTCCAAGATTTCAGACCAGTTCTTCATCCTTATCCCTCCTCTGCCTCCCTGATCTCCTGTACACTCTGTGAAGCTCAGATGGGAGCACTCAAAACAAACCAAATGTCTGCATCAGCCCCTTCACCCACACAGGCACTGAATGAAGGCAAATGAAAGAACAAACAATACCTCTAATGGGGTGCCAAAATAAAAGCCTTATAAACCTGAGGGTGATGGCCATCACAGAAAAAAGCTTTAAAATGGTGACTAAAACCGTTTCAGAACCTGAGATAAATGTGGATATGCCAGCAAAAGGAATGCATTATTTAGGCATTTCTCCAAGAAAGGTAGCTGCAAAGCTTTAGGCACAAGTAATGTAGTTCAAACCCTTCAGGACAGGGTTTGAACTGGAACCAATCAGTGAAAGAAACATTAAGACCAATTAAAAATAATATTCTTATATAGGGCACCAGGTGCTGTTAATCGAGCCAAAATAGTTTCAGTAGCACCAAAAGTGCTTATGCAAAAGCAGTTATCTGAGAAACTGCTGCTGAGCTCTTATACCACTTTCACAGACAGGCAGTAGAGGCTGTAAAAATGCTCTTGCAGAAAGTGCACAGTAATGGTTTAGTTATTACCAAATAATTCCTGTATTGCTAATTACATGGAGCATTTTGAATAAATTATTCATATGCAGTTTAACCTTTTTAAAACAAATGTTTTTAATCTGTTTTTAATCTGTTGTAGGCAGCCTCTGTTTTGTTCAAGTGCATGCTCCCAGGGTAAATAGTAAATAGTACTGATGCTGGTAACTAACATGGGTTATTTTGGGGGAGAGATACTTCAAACATCCCTATGTGTGGGTGCCTGGCTCTGCTAAATTGTAGCACAGACCATGCAGTAAGTAGATTCAGCAACAAAAATGGCTGTAAATTAATTGAATGTTGTCTTTTTCCCAATGATGGATCATGTACAGTCAAAGATCTGACACCTTACAAGTCAGAAGGGACTATTTCTCCTCCTTACTTGCTCTATTTTTCAAAATTCATGTGGCAATTCACTTAGAAAATCTCAAAATTTTGGTTGATAGAATTGGAAAGTCTGTTTTCACTTGACATTTGAATTGTAGTTGAGGTATTATGAAAAGCTGCCTAACTGTCTAGATGCTGAGCACTTTTGCAATGCAGTATAAATTATTTTATTACCACTGATTTATACGTGTTTTTCCGAGTCTTCTGAGTTTTGCTAAGATTAGTCTTTCAGTTATTATTTATTTCCACATCTCTGCAAATATAAAAAGTGAATTATTCATTTCTGTGTCATAGCCTCATATGGTTGGGAGGGATCTCTGAGGCTATCTCATCTATCCCCTGCCCTAAGAGGCATCAACAGCAGATGTATCAGTCCTGACAGATGCTTCTATAAGGTCTTCTCATAGATTTCCAGAGATGGAGTCATCACAGTGTCCCAGACAGTCTGCTCAATATTTCTCTACCCACAGCTCAAAAGAGAGCTTGTTTAGGATTTTTATCCCCTACTGTCTTTGCTTTGATTGAAACTCATTTCTAGTCCTTTCCAGCACTGGCCTGAGGAATAGATTCCTCACCTTCACACTGGAGCAGTTATTTTGGTATCTGAAGACCACTACTGCTCCCACAACAGGGTATAAATTTCCTTCATTTGTTCCTCATAAACCATATTTCCTTGATTCTTCTGAAGGTTCTCTAGCTTGACTCAGTCCTGTGTGCAAAATGGGGTATTTCCCATTCAGTGGAGTTTCATTCCAGTCTCTGTGAGGTGGCTGTCTACAGCAAAGTCACCACAGTTCCTTCTATACCCACCAGAGAGCTCATCACCCCCTAAAACTCAGCAGCACCCCGGGCACCAATGGTTTCAGAGCCCCATCCAACCTGGCCTTGGACACTCCCAGGGATGGGGCAGCCACAGCTTCTCTGGGCAACCTGCACCAGGGCCTCCCCTCCAGGGCAGCACTGGCCCATTTTGAGAGAATGTAAATCAGTTTATTTTCCATGGACAAGCTACACAATCAGTTGTTCTTCATGCTAAACATACATGTAAAGATGTCAGCTGTTCCTGAGGTGTTGTGTATTCCAGCTCTTGTGTCAGTCTAAATTAATGTGGGAGTCTAAACAAATGTACTTGTGGTCCATCTGCCCTTGAATGCATAGAAATGTAATTCTTATCTTCCCTGAACTCTGAATAAATTTCTTCTCCAGAACTCCAGGCCTCACTCCAGTGCCTGTGCTTCAGTTTGGTG
This sequence comes from Lanius collurio, assembly GCA_020086605.1. Lineage (NCBI taxonomy): Eukaryota > Metazoa > Chordata > Aves > Passeriformes > Laniidae > Lanius > Lanius collurio. The sequence goes on from JACBWW010000049.1 coordinate 2,880,989, forward strand.
GCATAAAGCACTTCTATAAAAAAGTGGTGGTTTGCAGAAAATCCATGGGGATCAGGACACCTAAGGCCCCCTCCAAGACCATTCACTGATTTCAGCCTTAGACAAATCTCTTTCTTTCTTTCCTTTTTATCTCTATCCTTTCAGATCTCTAGGACAAAGAATATAGCTTTCTTTGTGTTTCAGTCTCTGCTGGGACTTCTGAGTGCTACTGGAAACCAATTAATAATAATAATAATATATTAAGCTTATAATAAACCTGACATTTACAGAAAGAAAAGCTACTCGTTTTTATTTCTGACTATGTTAGACATGAGGCCAAATATATCCTATACCAGGAATACTTTTGTATCAGAGGAAGAATTTCTGTCCCATTGAAGAAAAAGTGAGTTTTGCAGGCACAATTTTAACTGCTATCTATTATTAAACCCAGAAAGAGCAAGGTGTGACAGCAGGGTGCAATGTAACAGGTTTTTTATCAGATAACTGCAGAATTAGACACGGAGGGAACTCTTCTTAGGTTTTAGAGGATTTTCTTTTGGATTGTTCCTCTGGCTGGTTTTCCAATACAGTACTGATTTCTCACAAGTGTAGAGTTCACATTGTGTCATTTCTTGTGTCTCCCTATGCTGGATCTAACAGCTCGGAAGCATTTTCTGATATTCTGTTTGCAGTTTGCTTTATTCATAGAAATGTCCCTTTAGAGGTTCATTTTAAAGGCTTATCTATTTCACAGAAACTAATGCACTTTTCATTTTCCAGTATTTGGTATTAAACGCAGATAGCAATCTTTGATATTTTTTTTTTTTGTGGAAAAGGTTATTATTTTTCTTTTTATCACATGGATGTCTGTAAGTAACATGTAAAATTATCTCTGCTCTTCTCTTGTAGAATTGAAGACACATAGTGCTTGACTGCAAAACTCTGTAATTTTCATGTTGTTTTTTTTTTAATACCCTGCATTTAAAGTTCCACATCTGCAGATCTGAAGAGGAGGATGTAAAATAAAAAGCACACAATGTTCTCAGGAAAACAAAAGAGGAGTGGGTGGCTTTAGATAACATGATTGCCTTGTACCTCTGACACTGATTATTTTGTTTGGTGGTGCATGAGGATCTGAAGGAAAGAGTCCATTTGGGAGAGACATCTGCACTCTGCATTTGTCCAGTACAATGGGAAGCAGGTTAGTCCCTGGCTGAAGGAAGAATTCAGATAGATTCAGGCAGAAATGAATGTTCAGTGTTAAGCAAAGAAAGCTGCATTCTGGAATGGATGTTAAATGATGTGTCAGGCAGCTCTAAAGCAGACCCTCTAAAATTAAAAGATAGCATTGCCTCCATGTCCTACTTGCTTATTTGCACTGAAGCATCAGTGACAAAATATAGATTGTTTCTCTGATTCTATCCAAAGCAAGGCTTTGATTATCCTCAGCTGCCAGGCAGACTAAGCCCTGGGTATTATCACAAGATAGACTTTCAACTCAAGACATAGTCTACATCAAATTTGTGGTCGAAACATTTTTAGCTGTCCTGGGCATAGGCAGATTCATAACTAGAACTCAAAATATTTTTCAAGTAAGAGGGGGTTTTTTTTGTTTTTTTTTTTTTTTTTTCTTGTATGTTTAAACCCAAACTTTGAAAAGCACCTTTTTCTACACAAATTACAAGGATTTTGCAGGGAAGAGGAGGGTATTTGTGTGTAGAAATGAGCAATTATGAGATTTCACTCTAGTAAGCCTAACAGGAATACATTTTTTTCTTACAGGTCAGTGAAAACAAGGTTAGTTGAACTTCTTGTTGAATAATCAAAAACCAATACACTGTATGTCCATGTAGAACTTGTCTGATTCAATATTTGCTCTAATTAGGTTTGCTGCAGCAGCTACTGATCCCTTTAGAGAATCAGCATTTCAGGTTAGGATTCCACTGAAAGACTTGCCATGCCAATTTTAAAAAATTCCTCCCCCACATTCCTCACATTTCCTTGTTAAAAAAAGATAAAAAAAAAAAAAGGAAAATTTTAGCATTAAAATCATACTTTCATCATCAAATACTAATGAAAAATATTTCAAAGCATGGTATTCCCTACTCTTGCAGAAGGCTAATCTAAGGGACAGAGAGGTTACACAATTTAATCCAGGTAATGTGACATATTAAAGGGAAGGTCAGGACTGGAACATAAGAGGTTTGCTTTTTTTTTATCCTGGGAATATTCATAATTATCATCTCATACTTAAGAATAGCATGAGAACAATCTGCTTCTCCTATTATTTTTTAATATGATTCCAAATGGGTGGTGTTAAGTACAATTTAGACAAAAGTCAATGCTTCCAATTTGTGGGAAAATCCTTGTTCTTCTGAAAGAAGACTGAATCTGTCTGAAAATATTTTATGCCTGAATTTTCTGCAGAGTAGAAGCTCTCAAGAGGCATTGAAATTGGCAGCCTGGCTACATGTATTTCTGCAAGGAGACCGGATTTACAGGACTGCAGCAGAGATTTCATAAAGTCCCTGGTTTTAGGGCAAATCACCCAGGAAGAGTCACCCAGGAGTGAGGAACTCACATCTCCACGGTGTGTGCCTCCAAGTGCCATCCTGCCTGCCAGCTAAGCCAGCACCAGAGGTGCTCACAGGGGGCTGCATCTGGACTGACACAGCCAATTTCCTTTTTTTAACTTCGTCCAAAATATTTCCAATCACTACTAGAGTGGAGCATAGTAAAAATCCTCTTCCTCTTCTCAGTTTTAAGAGGACAACTGAATAAGCATTGAAAATGTCTATTAAACAACCTTACAAAGGTTCTTGCTCCCTCAGAGACTAATAAAATAGCCTTCAGGTGTTAGAGCTTTAAATGAGGCAATAAACTTCACCACACTGGGGGTTTTTTAGGCTCTTTTTTGATAACTGGTAGGTTAAGACTTTTAGCATTCCTAGTTTCAATTCCAAGCAGCAAAGGGTAAAACCAATGGATGCAGGTTTCTAATGATGCCACAGCATTCCCTAGAAATTAACTATACTGCTAGGTAATTTTTGTGTCTCTTTTTGGGTCAAGAGACTGCTTTGGAATTAAAATCCTCACTCTTCCAGATAGGCAGATGGTTATAGGTCTGACATTGAAAAGTATCTTTTGGCTATGCTGTTATTTACACTCTACTTTCTAAACCCTCCCTGTCAAAAATGCTGAAGGAATGGACTTTCTCCTGGTGGTTGTCAGCAAAGCAAATGCCACATTATTTGCCAATTATTTGTCACCATTGATTCACATCAGAATCCAGGCAAAGAAACAGAACTAGAAACAAAATGGAAAATATAAGAAAAAGAGAAAGTAAAAGAAAAGCTGAATAAAGGCCAAAGGTGTAGAAAACACTGAATTAAAAAGACTAAAGAAAAAAATGTGAAATAAGTCAATGGAAACAAACAGAGAAAACAGCCCAAAACGAGAAAAGAAATAATGATGTTTCTTCTTTAGTGTATTAAAGGAATGGTAAACCTAAAGTGAAAAAGTTCAGGAAAAAAATAATGGAAGCAGAAAAAGACATCATAAAATGATGAAGAAAAATAAAACCAAGAAACGCTATAATAATTCCAAGTTTCTTATTTACAGGGAAGTTCTTGTAAATATGCCTTCCATATGCTTATAAATATTAATGCTACATATTAAACATACAATAAAAAGGCAAGCAAAGGAAAGAATTTAGCTTTAATGTGATTGTGATTTTCTAAGCTGTGACACTCTTTAGCATTGACATAATACACCAGGAATTTAACTGAGCATGAAACTTAAGCATATGCTGGAATTTAAGCATTTCAAGGATCCCATTCACTGCTGCAGCTGATTAAAGCAAGTAGATGCTTAAATACATTGCTGGATTAAGGTTTCTGGGGACAGGTTAACTTGCAATGCCTACAAAAGGAGATAATATTTTAAATAACATTGATTTTTCCTATTCAAAGCCTTTTTATGACAGCACAGGCTTCTATGCAAATATTTGGGATCTCTTTTCAGTTGAATCTCAGCACAACACATGGAAAATTAATGAGGATGGGAGTTTGACTTGAAGGAATGGGGCTTGGAAAATGTAGAGCAAAATTGCACATGCACAGGATTATTACTTCAGTACATCCACTAATTCATCATAAAAACAAGGTGACAGCAAATACCAGATTTCCTAGTCTGTGTTCTAGTTTGTTAGCAGAGATCTTCTTAAATCCTGCTTATAGTGTGGCTTGTTTTACAGAGCACTCAGACAGGGGTAGATCAGCAGCATCAGTGCCAAATTGCACAATTAATCTAAGGTGACCTGAGTAATTCAGCTAAATGAGGCACGGTCTGAATATGACAAGGTAGAAGGCATGCAGAGAAAGGGAGCAGAGCACGAAAGGAGATGGTCTTTGCTCAAAATAAAGCACAAAGACTCAGGTTCACTATTGCCCTGCACTTTTTTATATTTATTTGCATCTCTGTACAAAGTGGATGTCACACACTACAAAAGAACAAGTAAATGAAAATGCATCTCCGTGGTGCTGCTCAATGGGAAAGTAGGACAGGGCTGTAATTTAACACATGGGACAAGGCTATGCTAAACAGCAGCCCAAACCCTGCACTTTAGCAGTATTATCTCTGCTCTCTCAGGCCTCTTCACTGCAACTTCAAGCCTGACTCTCACAATTTGTATAAAGATGACAGTCAATCAAATTTCCCTTTCAACAGCCCTAATAGCTCATCGTCTTTTTTTTTTTCTGTCTGATTCATTTGTGTCTTTCCATGGTACATTTTCTCCAGCTGAAAAACCTGTATAAGATTTTTTTACCCCATCATGCCCCGGGCACCTCCAGCCCATGTCTCACCAGAGTAATTCAATGCTTCAGTTCTACCAGTGCTGCTTTTGCACCATACCTCAGATTTCTGAAGTGAGCTGAGTTTTTAAAAAATAAAATCGTTTTTTAAAAATTCCACGTAACAGTTCTGCAGTTGTGTAAAAAGAAATGTGACACATGGGAAGGAATAAGGAGCTTGGAACACAGCATTTCATGTAAACTGGTGAAAAAAAAGAAAAATATCTTCAAAATCTTGTGAAATCTCTTGTGAAAGGATGGTGAAGTATCAGCCAAATAGCAAAAGAAAAAGCAGTGCTGAGTAAAAACGAACTTTACCCAGTTATAGGCAGAGTTTAGTGAGCTGTCTAAAATCTGTAAAAAAAGCAGTAAAAGTGTCTGAATGTCCTAATAAATCACAATGCCCTAATAAAATATCATCATTTATCCCTCTACTGATGTAATGTTCAGAAGAATGAATAATTCCTGAGGTTTTTCTGTAACAGGAGCAGGCATGTGCTCAGGCAGCAACATTATACACCTTTGATGATGCAGGGACATCTTTCAGGCAATTGTCTCCTTTTATACCACTTCTATTAAGATCACAGTTTAGTTCAGAGTAATTTAAATGTATCCTTATCTCCTTCTTATATCTCTCCAATAAATCTTATCTGTTGGCTTTGTGGAGGAGGGGCTGGTAGAGCAGATTGTTGTAAAAGGTGTTTGCTTTACAAGCCAAGATAAAATTTACAAGTTACATTTCCATCCAGCTGCTGGAAACGTGCTTTTTTTCATATTCAATTCAGTCAGTCCTTTTTACAATTTCTTTTTATTTTATTATTTTATGAAGAGAGCTCTTGCAGTCCATTATAAGCTGCTACCAGAATCAATTAAACATGGCACAGTAAAACTGCAGAACAAAGGAGAGAAGCTTTGCAGGATACAGTACGTTCAGTTAATTAGTCCATTACGAATTAGTGGCAATTAAGATTGAAATCTTTTTCATTGATTTGTGCTAGTTTATCTGTGATTGAGCCAGCAGATGAATTGCATAAAATGACAAAAAGGAGTGAAACAACAAGTTCAGAATCCATAGTGGATATTTCTCAAGCCCAAGAATTGAAGCAGAGGCTGGGAATGGCTGAGGCAGAGAATAAGACTGGCTCTTAATTACAGTTATTTAATGCACAGGACAGGAGTTGACCTGGTCAGATACAGTGTGGTTCTGGTGGAACTTTGCTCTGGAAATCATGAGGGCCATAAGCACCTCCTGAAAATACACAGAGGGAGCATCTGGATTTTAAAGTGCACCTTTCTACATAGAATTTAAATGCCTCCAAGGCAGCAGTGATGGAACCAGCTCATCTGCAATTTGAATTGAGGAATTACTGCTTTCAAAGTGAAAATTGGATGTCTCAGTTACTGAGCTGGAAAGAAGGAGCCCACAAAATCTAAGTTAGAAAAGTTTATTAGAGTGTGGAAGTACACCTTGTTTCCTACAAGAAACCCACAATTTCTGAGCCTAATTATCTCTGACCAGTTCACAGACCTCCCAGTTACACAGTTCCAGAAGAGAATTTTTCCACCATATACTTTGTTTTTGGTGGACTACAGTTTATTCAACTATCCCAGCTGAGCTGAAGGTGATATTTGAATCATTTCCTGATTCCAGAAAACAAGGTCATGATGTTGTACTTGACGAAAATAGGTGTACAAGGGCAGTCCACAAGACAATTTTTGTACAATTGGTAAAGTAAACATAAGGAAATGCCATTATGGCATATTAGGCTCTTTGTGTACTGTGAAATGCTTTGAATGCAAAGACAATTGCTACATTTCCTAATTCTGGAATTCTCCCAGCTTTGCTGTCTGAGAAAGGGCATTATTGTTAGTAAAAGGAAAAAAAAAATATATTTAAGGTATTTTTCAGTCACTTATATATCATCTTTATGAATGCATGAGGAACCAGACTACTCAATGAATTGATACTTGGACCTCAAGAGCTGTGAGTCAGTCAGAAGTTGTTACTGTCTATTGGCCATTTCAGAAAGTAAATTAAATAGTCCACATCCCTGTAGGCAGAACAACATCCCAGAAACCAAGGTATATTCTCTGCTGTTATTCCTGCTACCACTCTCAATGCTCAGTGATGGAAATGACCTTAATTTTCTCCCATTGAGGCCATGTCTTTCTATGCAGGCTGAGCTGCTTTGACAAGCCAGCGTGGGTAACTGCACTTGATGAGACACACGTGGCCTGCAGAGCAGAGCGAGGATTTGACACACCAAAAGCCAGCAGCGTGCCTGCTCCTACCATCAGTAATGTCAGACACAAATGCAAAAAAGAATCCCATTTTCTGGCTGTACAGTGCATTGATATACAGCTGTGTGTTCATGAAAGGGTCCATGTAAACTTCATATGAATTAGGGACTCACAGAATCATAGAATGGTTTGGGTTGGAAGGGACCTTAAAAATCATCTACTTCCAACCCTCCTGACACAGGCAGGGACACTTTCCAGGCTGCTCTAAGCCCAAACCAGCCTGGCTTTGATCACTTCCAGGGATGGGGTGGCCACAGCTTCTCTGGGCAATGTGTGCCAGGGCCTCACCACCCTCACATTAAAGTATTCCTTCCTGATACTTAACCCTAACCTGCTCTCTTTGTATTTAAACTCATCCCCCCTTGTCCTATCCCTACATGCCCTCACAAAAAGTCTCTGCCCATCTTTCTTGCACGTGAAATTAGGTTAATTAGTTTTTTCAACAGGTTTTTTGCAAACCTGAGGTTTCTTCCTCTCTGTTTTCTAACATGTTGGCTTCACCTCTCTGAAAGTAATGGGTGTGGGCTGACACAGGCATCTGGGCACAGGCACGAGGGTAGGAAAGCACAGATAGCTCTGTAAGAGCGTGAATGCACAGCCCCTCCTGGAGCTGCTGAGTTATGTAACTGCCCCTCTGAGCACACGTTTTTGGAGCACAGATGTAGCAAAAGCCTCGCTCCCCTGTTAACATTTTAAGTGCAAAGAGCAGAGCTGCCTCACTGAAAAAGCAATGTACAAGCACAGTGAGTTGCACTGGGGTGATTTATTACTGCTCCATTAGGATTCTGCAAAAATGCTTCTTTTTACATTACTTTTTCATAACTCACAATAATTCCTGTGTACAGTTACACCTACTGCACATGCACCTCTCTGTTTTTAGATACATCATCACACCCCTGTATATTCATATATAGGTCAGCAGAGAGACCCATACAAGACCTAAGTGGCATGGCACTCTAGATGACAATGAATTCTTGCACATTCAATAAGGGACACTTGCTTTTATATAGTTACTTTATATACTTACATATATTTTTAGAACATAACTGAAGCCGCAGAATGTATTTTAGCATTAGTAAAGAGCCATTTCATAGACACACTGTAAAACTCAGAGTAACAGGTAGGATTTTGGACATTTTCAGCACAAACTTTTCTCTGCACTGCATGTTGCTGCCTGTTCCCAGGCTTACAGTCCCCACCAGGTACATGCCAGGCTCTTACCAGAGCTGCCACAAACAAAAGGATGTGACTGAACTCTTCCCTCCACAAAAAAAAAAATATTTAAAAGATCTCAATAAGCATCTCATTTCATTTGAAATTGCAGAGCTTCCCAACCCTGGGAAGGCAAGCAGAATTCAGCTCAGATCCAGACTCCTAAATGTCAAGTTCAACAAGTAAGACTGTAGCTGGGTGTCTCAGCTTCCACTGTAGTCATTGGGGATGTGGGATCCAACCTCAATGCCCACAGGTGAGGCACTTTTGTGGTGCTGTTTGGGGAGGACTCAGGCATCCAGCCTGTCCTCCAGACACTCTCCCAGAAAGCTGCAGGGATCATATATTTTGTGTTATTTATACAAATCTCCTGGTGCAACTCAGATCCTCAAGGATGCATCAGGTGGCACTAGAAACCCATTTTTAAGGAACTTAATGTTTGTCTACTTTCAGGTGAGCTGAATTTCTCCCCAGATTCTTCTGACTGTATTGACTAGGGGATCAATAAATTGTAAAAAAAGTTGCAAAATAATCTTAACAAGTTTTAAAAAATTATATATATATATTTTATGACAAAATATGATGTCATAAAATATTAACCCATGTCAAAGTGAGTTAAATACACTCTTCTTGGACCTACCAATCTGGACAACTCAAGGAGGTGAGAAATCATCCCATTAGTTTACATGGAATTTAGACAGCAGAAAGCCCACAAATAACTGTGCATGGTATTTCTGGTCTGGTTGAAATGGAGAATTACAAACTCTTCAGAAATCATCTCAGCAAAATAACTTTCTGCAAAGAATGGCATTTAGACAGTCACTGAAGTAAGACATCCAAGAACATAAATTTTACCCACAACCCAGTTCCCTTTTCTACAGATTGCTTTGAATCTTGCCCAACATGCCCATATAATCTCCATGTTTCTGGTGTTATAACTAAATAGCAGAAGATTGGCATCATCTGCACAGATTTTCTATTTGCCGATTGCACAAACCAAATACATGCAGTGTGTGAAAGTACAAAAATTCCTTGTGTCATTTTCTTGAAAAATTACTAGGAGCCGATTATTTCCCTAAATTTAGCTTAGAAATTTGTGGCAAAATAGTTACAGATAAATAATGAGTTTCTTAAATCTGTGCCAGTGCAATGGCTACAGATCTCTGGCTCCTCAATGGCAGCCCTGTGTCCTCAGCTCATACTTTACTTAGCAGGGCACACCTGTGTCTTGTTCCACTTCTTTAGAGGAAGATAATCATTCTGCAGCAGGAAAAGCAGCCTACCATTTTTAGGTGTTCTCACTATAAACCTCTGAAATCTTATTCTGAAGCATCTGAGGGTCATTTTAATTGCAGTCACTCACTCCCTAGCACAGCAACCCGAGGAGTGCATGTGGTTTATTGGATCATTCCTTCAAACTCTGACTGGAGCTCCCCAAAAGTGCTTGTTGTCTGAAAAGTGACAGTAAAATGACATTGTAGACTCCTATATAGCTTTTCCCAATGGAATCCTGATCCAATTTTCTCAGTTCATGAGTGAAAAGAGGCTTATTTTCTCTTCCTCCTCTTGCAAACACAGCCTGCAATCTGAAAACCAAGCAGGGTTCTTCGTTCTTCTTGCCTCATTACCAGTAATAAAGATCCTGCAAGCAGAGTTTTACCTTTCTAATGATGAGAATACATTCTAATTTGGTCTTCACTTTTGACTTTATTATACTAATCATATCAGGACTTTTTCCTGTCAACAGGATAAACATCATAAGGGCCAATATCTGAATAGGAAGAGGTCCCTTTTATGAGGCCATGTGTCATAGTATAACAGCATTTCACAGAGACTTGTTAATGTGTCAAGAGAAAACTGATATGTGGAAGATATTAAAGTTTGGGTTTGAATTCCTTGGCTTGAAACATCAATTTCAAATGGCATCAGAACTGGACTCTAATGCCAGCAAGGAGTCACACTGATTTATGAGACTACCAAGAGAGAAAAATCTAGAAGACAAAAAAAAAATTGTGAACACAAGGGAGTACAACATTTGGCTTTAGACCCTTGACAGCACCATTTTTATTGAAACAGTCATAATTTTTCCCCTATTTTTCAATGAACTAGTGTGGAGAGCAAATGCTTCCTTTAGGGCAGTGTGGGGTAGTCAACCAGGATCACTCTAATGGGATTGCAAGTGACATTTCACTGGCCCTCATTCCAGGTAGATGTTTCTGCATCAGTAGGTTCTTTTCAATGCCTCTCTCATATCTCACAAAGCCAAGAAGCTGTTTCCAGCAATTACCTTGACCAGATCTGACCAGGACAAACCATAATCAGTTCACATTACTCTGTCATTTGGAAACTAGAGCTGGGAGAAAGTTGGATTTGAGAGCAGTAGTGGAGAGAATGTAAAAATTAATATATCATATTATTATTAGCAATAAAACAGCCAAATATAGTGATCATAAAATAGTCACAAACTAAAATCAAGGGGTGTGAAACAAATCCTCTAATCTTCTTGCTTCACATCACACAGCTGTATTTTCTGGTAGATTGCACAAAATGCTCTTTGTGCTCCTGCTGTTGCAGGACTTTTTTTTTTTTATTATTTATTTTTAATGTGTATACTGCTGTTAACCTCACCAGCACTACAAAATCTCATAGTTCATTGCAAAATGTAGTGCAATGCACTTCACCATTCAGATTAGATATGGGTGATTATAACAATAATCTTGTGCATGTGCTATGCATCTGTACAATCAAGCCATTCTTTTTTAAATATTAAATGGCCTCTTGGGGCAAAAAGTAGGTTAATCAAAATAATACTGTCAAGTAGAGAGTACAGACCTTTTTATAAAAGAAAATTAAGTAGAACTGGTAATTATAAGTAGTGTACAACCTTTCAGTGTAGTCAATAAGAAAGTCAATTTGCTTAAAATAATGAGGTATTCTGGCATGAACAATCTGTTCATACTTTGTTCCCAGGAGCCTCAAGAGGGAATCAGAGCCCTAGCTGACATTTGATACTTTCTGTCAATTTATCAGCTCGGTGTCAGTCTGAGTTTGTAAGATGGTGGTAGAAGGATGCTTGGGGACTGATACAAAAACTGGGAAAACAGAGTTGGTTTGTAATGCCTGAGCTTATCCTTATTAAAAATAAATAAACCCCTCACATTTCCATCCACACTCCCTTCAAAATTAACTTGGGATGTTTGGATATGGTGTTAAACTAACAAGAATAACTGGGGTAGTAATAATAATAATAAATGTAAGCAACATTTGGGAGAGCTGAGGAGACCTTAAGCTTTGGGCTTCTCTAATGGAGATCTGTTTGCAAATTAATGAGTATGGGAGAAAACAAATTACCTCCCATTTTCCATTTCTCTCTGAGGTGTTTCCTGTGCTGCCAGAAGCTGTCAAGGGCTGGTCTTGGTAAGACAAGATACTAGATGACATCATTTTGGTGGCCAGTTCAAAACATCCATGAAATTATACAGATTTGAGCCCAAACCATAAAGGGTTTCTTCACTTCTGCTGCCTTGCTTTCAGACACACTTGCCCTAGGAAGTTTTCTTGGAGAGTAGAAACAAACAGCCAGATAGCCAGCAAAGGCTTAGGGTCATATAAATATGTGGTTATGGCAAGTTTTCCTTCTGGTTTTCATACATTGTTCATTACCAACCTGGAGAGATTTGGGCACCCAACAAAAAAATGGCGTTCCATCAAAAAGCACTATCAGCAGGAGATAGAGTGATCAAACAAGGGGAGATGGATTTACATTAAAAGAGGAGAAATTTAGATTAGATATCAGAATAAATTCTTTACTCAGAGGGTGGTGAGATACTGGAAGTTCAGAGAACAAGCTCTCCAGAGAAGCTACTTTGGCTGCCCCATCCCTGGAAGCATTCAAGGCCAGGTTGGATGGGGCTCTGAGTGACCTGGTCTAGAGGAAGGTGTCCCTGCCAATGTCAGGGTGGTTGGAACTCCATGAACTTTGAAGGACCTTTCAACCTAAACCATTCTGTGACCCTATGATTCTGTGACTATTAGGAGAGAGGTTTGGAAAAGAGAGATAATTGTACATATGCTACATAGAGGTCACAGCTCACAGTTTGTGGTTAATGAGAATTCATGATGATTCATGTTAATATTTACTGGTTCATTAAGATGTTGTGCTGCCTGTTTGAGTGGTTTAAGGAATCACTGGTGTCTGAATGGAGATGATCTTCAGGTCACCAAAATGAATCTTGCAGCTGAAACAGCCATCCAGAAGAATTGCTCAGTGAGCCAAAGAAGGGCAGGGACTGCTCCATAACCTCAAATTCTGCTCAGTTACGGACAGGAGGGAAGGGTCAATTATCCTGTGCTGAGAGGACTCATGGTGATGGTGAGACAAGGCATTGCCCCCAACACCTCTCAAAATAACCCCTGAGGATGTGTCTGTGGAGATCTAAAATGTAACACCACATTTCTGAAGTAATAAAGATGTTACTAGAAAAATGGGGTTTCGGTACTGGTGATCCTTTTGACTATGACACAGCCTAGGAAAAAGCAGATACATCACACTGAGGGCAAAAGGAGGCTGAAGGAAGAGAGGAGCAGAAAATCCTGAAGCCTGAGAGGACTGCAAGGTCATCTACTCATTCCAAAGTCTGTCTGAGCCAACTGAGGAATTGAAGTGTCCTTCAAAGAAAAGCTTGTGTACATTTGCAAACAGTTCAGGGAAAAGCTACTGAAAGCAAGTACTTCAAGAGCAAACAGTGGAGGTTTTGAGCTCCTTTTACAGCACATCCCAAGCACTGCCAGCATGTACAGAGCCCTGTGCAGGACCTGGGGTATTTTCTCACTTCACGACAGCAAATCCTTGCCCTCACTACTACTCTGCCATAAGTGTAGCAAAAAGCTGCCCAAATTCCTTTGACCTCCAATGAGCTCCATGGGTTGTTAATCCTGGCAAAGGAAGAAGTATTTGTTTTCCCAGGCCTCCCCACAGGCAAAAAGGGACATGCCAGCCATTCCTGGGAATGTGCAGAGCCATGCAGAGCCTCGATGCTTCTGACCTTCTCTGCATGGATGCAGAAGTCCTCTCTGAGAATTCCTTCATGAGATCACAGCCTTCCCCAGAGATATTTCTGTATTTCTCCTGGTCACAAATGTGGATGCATTGTGTCCATTGAAATGGAAATGCTCTGCAAAGTCACAACACCCAAAAAACTTCCCTCAGTGGAGCTTTAAAAACATTAGATTCCTGGTATTGTCTAGCCTATGTGGAAGGTAAATATTTGCTTCTCAGAAAGCTTTTTCATGTTTCCCAGTGTTGAATGTCATCCCTAGCAAGGCCACTAACACTGTTTCTGGTTTGGCTAAAAAACAGATATATTACAAGTTCTTTTCAGAAACACTCAGCAGCACATTTAGCCTGTCTGGTGAGCCACAACAGGCAGGACACAAGCAGCCTGCTTTAAAGGATGGAACCAAACAGTTAAAGGAGAGTTAAAGGATAGAAAGCTGTATTAGCCTCTAATGTAAAACAGAGACAAGAATTTCCTTACCATGAGGTTTTCCTTGAAGAAACATTTGACTCCTTTTCCAAACAGAACATTTAGGCAGACTGTTAGAATTTCAAAAATAAAGTAAAAGAAAAAAGTACTCACTTTAATGTGTTACATTTCAGCCTGTCAGCATTCTCACTTTTTTTTTTTTTTCTGGAGTGACCAAGCACAGAAGGCATCAATCAGCAAGTTCTTACATCTCTACAAATAAGAAAATTTGGGGAAAAAAAATCCAGATTTCAGTCTAATGTTCCTTTTAAATCTTTTCACTTAAATAACTAGCTGACATTAAAGTGTAAAGTGAGTTACAATAGCAAAACACCCAGTCCTGATGCTGAAAATGCTGCTCACTGCTTCCACTGCAGGCACTTGCTGTGTCACACTGTACCATCAAAAACAGACCCCTGAGCATCTCCTCTGAAAACATGTCATCAAGCAAGGGCCAATTAAATAAAATTTCTTAATTAATTCCAGGGAGAGGTTGAGTTTGACAGGAATTGAGGTGATAGCAGGAAATATTTCCTACACTCCCTATGAGAGGGTGGTTAAAGGAGAAAAGGTCAAAACTTCTCACTATCCACACATGTCAAACACAGACCCTGAGTCCTTAAAAATGCATTGCAAGGGATGGAATTATTTTCTATGGATGTCCATCCAGTTATTTTTAAGATTAAACCAATCTCTTGCTATGAAAGTTCAAATAGAAAGAAGGCTTTTTTTTGGTTTTGTGAAACTGAAATTACAGGGAAGACTTTCACACAGATAGCTGCACAAAGCTGGGAGCAGTTTCAAACTCCAGCAACCCATTCCAGGGTCTGTTTTTACTCTTAACTGGGTTTATGTGCAAAACTACAATGCACTTGTTGAATCTGGACTGTCTTCATCTATCTGCCTTAAATGAACTTGTTTTTTTGGCAGACAATGCTTCTCCACCCACTGGTGATTGGACTGCACTGAAGCGTCTCAGATTGAATACAATAAATGCTAATTGAAAAGTACAAGCTGTTTTTGAAAGTGTTTTCAGGGTTATTGATAAGAAAAAAGAAATGTAAAATATTGGGCTTTTTTTTTTACTATGTGTGTATTGCACAATGTGGAATTCATCCAACCACACAGGGGTTTCTGGATGTACACAGATAAATTGGTTTCAGCATTTCACCAAGTAACTCTGAACTCCCTTAGTAGAGAGAGACAGTCAATACATCCAAGTGTCTCATCCTATTTTAGACAGCTACATTTCATTAGATAAGCCTTGCCCCTGATCTCCACTGACTCCCATGGAGCCCAGATTCTCAATACTCCAAAGCAGAAGCTCAGGCAAACACTCACCTTTTGTCAGATCAGTCCTACTTTGAGTTTCTGACTCTACAAATTAACACATTTCGAATCTTTAAAATTAAAAAAAGCATTATTTTTTTCCCTCTTGTAGAAATTAGAATCGATGCTGTTTCCCCACAGTTAGGGTTTTCTAGTCCTAAGGAAAAGCACAATTCAACCTGCCCACCTTAACAGGGCCAAAAGTAGCTGGTTATGGATCCACCAGTCCTTGTGTGTTTTCAAGTCTCATCTATTCAGTGTGCCTGGCTTTCATCCACACACCAAAATTGCCCCTATCCCTCAGTATCACATAGACTGATTTCAGCCTTCTTCTCTCCAATTTTTTCTAGCACCAATATGTAGATTTATATGTAATTCCCTGCATTAAATTATGACACTAATTCACCCGATTTCAATGGCTGTTCATACAGGTGCCTTGTTAATCACAGGTTAAGTGATTTCACATGTTCACTTAGTGAGTCAGTGGCAGAAATCCCACATCTCTCCATTCTGCATCCCCTGCTTCTGACAGACAGTGAACTCTGTCTCTTCATGGCATGATGAACACAGGCAGTGAGCACTAAGAATCATTAACTGCATCCACAATCCACTCCACAAATGTCTCTCACTCGGCTAGATCTCATTGCTCAATTATAACCCAGTCACTTATATTTTGCAGCTCATCATCAGAGGCTTCTTATCACATGTGGCATTTGCTCATTAAGGCTGAGATGTTATTCCCAGGATTCAGGCAAGGGTTAACATCAGGAGGAGTTGCATCCTCATTCTGTGAAAATTTTGTTCAGAAGCATGACTAAACCGATCAGCTCCTGTTAGAAATTTGCTTCTTGAAGAAATTAAAGGCTTTGTCAAATAAAAATGAAAACTTCCTAAGTTTGCAGTTAAACTGCATGCATTAAATCAGTTAGCTGTAAAGCCAAATAAAGCAAACTGCCTTAAACTATCTATTATTCTTTTTTTTTAAATAGAGCACAAAGATTAACCTTTGCATTTCTGAGCTGCCTGAATATTTAGTGTATTCACAATGTTAAATATCTGGAGACACATTTCTAAAAATGAGCATAAGTACAAAAATTAAAAAAAAAAAAAAAAAAACAACTTGTATTATTTTTGGTCTCCTGAAAAAACTTTCATACATATTTGACTTATCTAGTCATCATGACTTCCATACCACACTCACATTTACCATATTTCTTGTGGGACTCAACACCGTGCTGTCTGGAGGAACTTTGACTTGTGTTGGACTGCTGTAAAAATCAATATCAAAGCCCTGAATAAACTGCAATAGAGAATGCTTATTACTATGCAGTTGAGGGGAGTAGTGAAAATGACCCATCTTAATGCTGTTGACAGCACATTTGTCTTGGTGTCTTATTGGTTTTAATTTGTCATCTGATAAATGTCCAATTATGTAATGGAAAGTTAAGTGCTCATTACTTTACATTTAGCTTTGTGTCTAGAGTCAGGTCAGGCTGCTGAAACTGATGTTACATGAAAGCTATCAGTAGTCATAAAAGGTTATTTCAATGAAAACAACTGAAAGGAAATATTATATTTGTAAGTGTTCAGATAAATTCGTTTGGTTTCTTGATTGACGCTAATGTCAATAAAATAGTTTTTCTTGGTTTTTTCAGATGATGTGGAATTTCATACCTCTTAATGTCCAAGAAATTCTGTATAAAATTTTTACCAAATCAATTTTTACAAATATGAAAACAAATCTATAACCTTTATTACTGGTGAGTGAAGCAGGTGCAACAGATGACATGTAAAATTATTAATTTATTGGTGGTGTATGGTCTTTGGTACAAAACTACATATCTTTTTCCTCTCTCAGTTTTTATTTGTGTTAGCTCAGTCTTAAAGTGGAGTTATAAATGCTACTTACAATAAAGATGTAACAATAGAAATCATTACTTCTAGTCCTTTGATCTTAGATCTGCCATAAAACTCAAGGAAGGCAGAAAAAATGGCATAATCCAGAATCATTCTGTAGAACTGGGCAGGAATTTCACTCTGAAATGCATGTAATAGCAAGTATTTTATCATCTTTCTCAAAATATCATAATGAAAAACACCCAGATGCTCTGGTGATGTTTTGGCATGGGGTGGTGAATGTGCATAAAGTCAAGGTGACTGTGGTTTGGGCCATAGATTAGAAACAGAGTCCAAATCCAAGTTATCCTAAACCAGCCCTGCTGAGTGTGAGTGCTTTACACTCACCTATTAAAGCCACTGAATCTGTTAAGATCCAATAAAACCTCTTTGACAGCATCTGCCTGTAAATTTTGCCTTCTTCCAACCTGCAACAAGTTATTGTTTTGCTGTACATGTGAACTCTGACTTGTGTAGCTGGAGTTAAAATATCTGTTCTGAAATCCCTCTAAACACAGGCAGACAGGGGAGAGCTTAGTGTGTGATGCACAACAGTGCTGACACCTTAAAACAATCCATGTTATTCTGTAAAGGCAATCTGAGGCCAAGCTACCCTCTGACTTCTAATCCATTCTGTGGCTGTGTTAATCATATTGAAAATGCCAAGATGCTTTTGTACAGCGTGGAAAGGTGAAAAATAAACAAAGAGGACAACAAAGTGCAGGTAGAATTATTTTCCATGTGGTTGTTTTGGGTTTTTTAGATCTAAGCAAAGGGTTTCATTTAAATGACCACTTCAGTTAGTACCACACAGCTCAAGTCCCAGCCTCAGCTTTCCCATCTATTGAATCTGGTTGACCTCCTTCTTAAACTGCCTGAGTTTTCCTTGAGGAAAACCACAGTGCAAGAGCTGCCTGGTGGTGTTTTATAACCCACAGGTCAGTGAGTGCAGCTTGTGCCCTGTGGCACTAAGCTGTGCCTAACAACCACCTGTATTAGCTTTCAAATCTGGACCTTGGGCTTAATTTTACTGCTTGGGAGGTTTTTCAGTCCAGTTCCAAGGAAAGGTGTCCTGTGGATATCACACCTCCTGTGTCTCTAGATGCCAAGTTTTCTGAGGCGCCATAAGTATCTTTCCTCAGGTGAAGCCTCTGTTTTCCAGGCAAAACAGTACCCATGAAGCAGGAACTGAGAGATGGAGAGCTAAGCCTGGAATTTCAGAGAGGCTTTGTCCTTGAAGGAGCTCCTTCCAGGCACCAGTGGAGCACAAGAGCACCTGAGTTCAGATACAGGATGGCTTTGAAACAGTTTTGTGCTGTCAACCCCACTTCTTCCACACAAATGTGGCACCCAGTTGTGCTGAGGTAGCTTGAGGTGCAACCACGATGTTTTTGGAAGGCAATAGAGTCCATCTTTATGGAAATGAGCCACGGAGTGTTATCTGTTTTCAGGCTGTCTTGAGTTACCAGTGGAGAAGTCACCAGAGAGGCACTGGGGACAGAAGGAATTATCAGTAATCAATAACCATTCCTAGTGCTCCTGGGCTGTGCTGGAATTACTGCAATCTGGATTCCCAGCTTGGAATATGGAACAGTATTTTAACTTACACAAGTTGTCTCTCATATTTTTCTTTCAGATGTACATTCCTAAGGACCTCAATGGTCTTACTACCTCCACAAGTTTCTGGTTTTTTAAAATTGGGCCTGTCGGATCTCAAACAGTTCAATACATTGTTAATCACTACTCCTAAAACTGAAAAGGATGCAATTGAAAACAGTTTTAATTTTTTAGTACAGTTTTAACAATCAATGGTTAGCCAGTTCTAGCAACCTATTCCTATCTGCTTGAAAAACAGAAAATATTCTGCTTTGGAGACTGGATTGGAGAAAATAAAAGTTCACAACCTTTCAGAAGTCCAAAGATTTGAGATTTGAAGACAAAACTTGCTGCTGTTTTCTAGAGCAATCCTCATCTCCCAGGCACCCTGAGCTGAATCTCTAAGCACACAATATTCTTCAGACAAACACTCCAGGCCCCCAGCCCCCACACCTCATCAAGTTTCAATCCCTCAATAATGTTCACAATTTCGTGGGGAGTCAGAACTTCTTCAGAGAAAGTGGAGGGATCAGGTGAGGTTATTTGGTTTGCTGAAATCAAAATGTGAAAACCAAACCTTTCCATGAACTAAATCCCTTTCCACTTTTTCTTTATAGTCAAAGTATTTAAGATCAATTCTTTTTTATAAATTCCTTTTGATAGGTGTACAAGATCATAAATTTAGCACAAGAAGATGAGATTTTTTAATTTTAAGCTTATATGGTTTACAATGCAATACTGATATACTTTTTTCTTGCTGCCCTCAGTCATTGAAGGGGTACTCAACACCCTAAGGGATTATACATTTTCATCTGGGTAATCCTGACTGGCTCAAAATTATATAGAAAAATAGTAAAAAAACTAGTAAATACTGTTTGGAAGCATCTTTTTTTTAGTTTTTTGGGGGGTTTTTTTAGGTTTCAGAGATGTGTGATTAACAAATATCACCCATTTCATTAATCATATGTTGGGCAAATAAATTTACCTCTAACACTCCAATTCTTCTGACAAACATCAAAAAGCAACCAAATATTTACTACATAATCTGCAACATCAAATAATGATTCTCTATAGAAGTTTCTTTATTATACAATATATGATCTGGGCAATTACCTGTAAGTAAGTTCTCATTATAATTTCCCATGAACTTACAAATAGGTTGGTATCTCTTAAAACAAAGCATCAAATATTTTCAAGGAGCAGTTTATAAAAAAGGAAATGTCTCTAAAAGGGAATATTTTCTTAGAAAAGAACTGCTGTCAGGCTAAAAAATCATTGTGTCAGGGTTAGCTAGATCCATATTACACATTATTTTCATAGAATTTAATTGAGATAACCAATCAGATAAAGCATTTGAGAGAAATGATTTTCAGTAGTTAAGAAGTAGAAAGTGACAGTAAACTCTGTGGACTGTTTAAGTTACAACACATCCACCACTACAACGTGGAAAATAATCTTATGTAAAATGGAGGGCTAGGAGCACAAAGGCAAGATTAGACAAAGAAAGCAATTATGTTTTTATCTATTGACAATTGCAAAAGGAGAAGTCAAGTGTAATATCATGTATTAAGAGGCAAAGTACCAAACATGAGTCCACAGCCATAATTTTTATTTCAGATGTGTAATTACATGAAGTTGTAAAACAACACAAAAAAAGAAACTGCATTTTTTTTCCAGCTCTATGATTAGTTCCTGTTAAATCACCAGTTTTTTGTGGGTTCAGTTCTGAATGGAAGTAAAATTTTCTCAACAATTCAGTTGCTTGGTTTTGAACTGTAAAGTTTTGATGGATTGATTCAGTTTTGCCTTTTTTCGTGCAACAAGTGAAAAAACACAGATAGAAATTAAAGGAAGATTCCACCCTTTCAAGTGGGATATAAGTTGCTTTATTTGGAACAATTTTCCATTGAGCTTTTGAGTATTTTGGCTCAATATTTACATACCTGTTATTTTGAATTAAGCAAAAGTTTGTTAGAGATTTTAATGTTCCTTATTCTGTTCATGTTGTTGAATAAGAAAGCTCCAAAATAAAAATTATCTGAAACCTATTTACTTTGTATTGGAGTAATACAATGTCAAATCTATCCTTTATTGACTACTGCAAAAATTAACATTTTGGTAATTGCAATTGGCTTACATGTATTTTATTAAAAACATTAAATTATGGCTGCCCCATCCCTGGAAGTGTTCAAGGCCAGGATGGAGCAAACTGGTCTAGTGGAAGGTGTCCCTGTCCCATGTCCAAGGTTGGACACAAGTGATCTTTAAGGTCCCTTCCAACTGAAACTATTGTGTCGTTCTGTGAAGCTTTTACCTTTATTTTAGCATTGGAAGATCTGGGTAGATATTTGAATCAAAGCAGCATGGAAGGAAAAAGGACAATATTTTGTAGAGAGCTGGCATAGGCTGGTGACTGCAAATACTTAACATCACAGAGAAATAAAAGGATAAATGCACCAGTTCAGAAAAAAAAAAGGGATCCAGGCTCCCATCTGTGGGTACAAGCAGTTCCAGTAGTGAGGGTGTTGTAACAGCACAGGATCATATTCTGAGTTACTGCTGAGCATTTCGAGAACACCCAATGTCACTGCACTAAAGAAACCCACAACATCCAGGCCTCCAATTCTCCAAGACAGAAAATAAGTTGTTTTCAGTTGTTTTCCTGTGTTACACTGGGGGCCAGTGACAAGGACGAGGCCCCACAGCATTGGTCTCAGTACAAACAGAACAAAGAGGTTGCCTGGGTCAGGAGTTTACAGTCTAAATATAGCTCTTGATTTGTGGAGGGCAGGGTAAAAATTGTCTGCTCAGTCTGGCCAGCACCAGTTTAGCATGTGCATCACATTCTTTTTTTCCATTCTGCTTTCCAAGGCCAATCAGGAGGGATCAACTAAGAAGCGAAGCTCAGGCAGAATAGACTTACTATTTTCATTTTCTTCTACATAAATAATGCAATGTTATTATGGAAAGGAATAGAAATAGATTATCCTCTTTTTAGTTCCAGTCCCTGAATGAAGGTTGAAAATATATTATTGTAGTTAGCAATGTTACACTTGCAGAGAGAATTTGAATATCAATAAGCAGAGAGATATTTAAATGGATATTTACATATAATAGTGTATGTTTACATTTAATATCATATTGGATTTAATTTTATTATGTTCAAGAAAGCAATTGGGTGAAGAATAAACTCTGTGGGATGTTATCTCATTGATATGCAGAATCAATATGATAATCAAGTTGCTGATATAAACTCATAAGAAAAAGCTTCTGACATTTCATCTAGGATCCTTAATTTCATATTTACAATGTGGTGTGAGACTCTATACTGCAGTCATAGTGTTTAATTAGGAAGATTCTCTTGTATCCATTTTTTTTTTTCCAGATACTTTTACCGTACTTTCAAATGATGAAAGACTTATACTGGTTTCTACCAAAGAGTCACAAAGACTTTTCTCTTTCAAAAACAAAAAAAGAAGTTTAATTAAAAAATACAAGGTGAATTCATAAAAGAAAACATCATCCTAAAAATTTCCAGGGCAGTCTACCATCCTAAAATCCTTGTAAGTATGAGAAGTGTGCTTGTTTTCAGGGCTTAGTAGTATGTGTTTGCTACACCTCAAACCAGTGTAAGATGCTGAAGTAAATTGAACTGGGTATACTTTTATTTTTAACAAAAACAAAGCCAGGCATGATGGCTGTGATATGTATGCTTAATGCTGTATTTTAGGGGAGTAATTTCCCTTCCCTATTTTGAAACCCCTTGAATAATTTATTTAATAAATGAAATTATTCCTTTCCTTGCATTTGGCCAAATAAGTGTCCACCACCTTTAATGGGAGGCATGTTAACATGTTCACCACCACGTTGGCTGCAATGTGTACCTCAGAAAAAGAGAACCAAATTACAACACAGCTGTGAATGAAGTTCACAGCCAGCACCCACCAGCAGGGCCTGTTGCATGACTTCTCCAAGAGTGGCAGTACCATCCTTGGACATCCAGAGCCAGCTGCAGCAGAGCCTGGTGCAGGGAACGTGGCAGAGCTGGGGACTTGCTGTGCCTTTCAGTAGAACCTGGAATGCTGCAAGATTTCAGAATAATTTACTGAAGATGTTTTATGTCCTTACAGATCTGGGTGCTGGAAGGATAAGAACTAAATGTTCTCATCTACTTGGACCCACCTTTAACTTTTATTAACGAGTATTTCACTCCCCCTTAGACCAGAATCTCACAGAGGGCAGATGTGCCACCCTAGCTATGGACTAAGCAAAGACAGCAGTGACAAACAGCCTTTCACACATTTCTTCAGCCATGTGAGAACACCTCATGAAATATGTTTCTCTGTCTGAATTAAACAAACTTATCCTTTAGCAAGCTATTCTATAAAAAGTTATGAGAGCCAAACATCTCTAAAACTAAGATATCATTAAAGCTTCTACCATATTCCAGACATTGCCACCAGTAATTTTATAAGTTAGGATTGATTGGGTCTCTATTCAAGAATAAAAAACGAGTAGCGTGCCAAGAATGTTGACAAGGAGCGATATGAATCCAGTCTTATCTCAGTGTTATTGCTCTTGCCAGTCACTATCTTACTATTAAGATAAAGCAAGTTACCCCAGCCTGGAAGCTACTGATTGAAGGCTGGATAATGATTTCTGGATTTCTCACCACTGCTACAATATTGGAGGGAGTCTGGAAGAAGATGGATTGGCAAATTGCAAATTTATGTTTGAGGATGTGCACATAAAAAGCAATTTAATGAATTTATATACCTGTTCATATATGTACTTCTCCCTGTCTTTCCTTGTCATAAACAAATGACGTCTACTTTTCACAAATAGTTGTACATAAACATGTCATCTCTGCTTGTTGGAATGGCATTTACATGTCCAGAGATATTTAAATATTAAAAAAAATAATATTCTGAACTATTCTGTTAGAGTGATACATATTTCAATATTCAGGAAAAATTGGTGTGGCTTGCATGTTGTGTATCTATGAGCACTGTATGTATATATGTGAAATTTATCTGTGCACAATCAAACCCCGTAAAATGTTTCATGCTTTTAAGTGGCTTTTGGATCAGTCTCAATATATATTTTTTGTCTAGAAGCAGAAGAATTTAATACTGGTTTGGGGTTTTTTTTTTCCTTGTTGGCTGCCTGATAAGTTATGGTTACAGCAAGCAGGAGTTGTGCTTGGGGAAAAAAAGTTATGAGATTCCAGAAATTTATGTGTTCCAAACAAAAATTAAACTAAGACTGTAAAGATTATCAAAGACATAGAGGCAGTTCTCATAAGACAGTAATAGGGTATTCCAGTAGAGTGCTAAAAGGAATTTTTCCCTATACATAATTCAAATCAGGAATCTGAACCTCAGTTTTCATAACTCCAATTCATTCCTTACCCACCCAATCATTAACAGTTGTGGAGTGACATTTGCTTTTACTTGCTTTATGAGAGAATATTTCCTATCAAATCTGTTGTGTGTTTCAAGAATTCCTGTTTTCTTGGGAAACTTTTTTTTGGTAGATTCTTGACCAACTCTGCAGCTTTCCCTTTTGAATCTGGATGTCTCCCAAGTTACTGTGGCTTCTTCCTCCAAGCTCTGCTGTGAAGTCAAGATGTGCTCAGTGTCCTGTGTGTCTTTGTCAAACATCAAATACAACAGAGCATGGACTGTGAGGCTTTCAGGTGTTCACATGAATTTTAAACTTACAGAGATTGTTATGTTCCTTTTGAATTCAATGGACAGCAACAAGCACCTCAAGAAAATAACCTATTTAAACTCTTGTATGGAGATGGGATTAATCTTTTGGAGATACCTTTTGAAGTCAATCTTCCCTAACTCTATCCTAAAATATCTGAAGAATTCTTAACCCATCTCAGGCATTTCTTCTGGTTTTTTCATGTTTTCCTAGCTGTTTATATTTGGGGGTATTTTTCAGTACAATTATGATGCATTTACTTGGAGAAAAAGATACATATAAACATCTTGAATGTTAAGTGTATATTGAGTTAAAGAGCTAACAAAAACTGTGCACTATTTATAAATTCATTAGGTATTTGCATCCTGCCATTCTCTCTATAACAGACAAAATCCCCAAATGAGAGATGGTTTTCCTCCCACTATACTAATTCAGTTAGAAACTGCTGCTCTTTTTTCATGATAAAGACAAGTTGTTATGACTTCTTTCTTTGATTTAGTACTTTCATGAACTCAAAGCACTGAATTTCATAAAAATTTAGTTTGGTTGGTTGGGGGAAGTGGGGTGGGTTTTGTTTGTTTGTTTGTTTGTTTGTTTGTTTGGGTTTTTTTTTTTTTTGCTTTGTTAGTTTGTTTGTTTTTTATATTATCTTGTAACTGTTAAATAAGCACTGTTCTACTTCTTAGTCTTGGGTTAGGCAGTAAACTGAATTCTCCTTGACTCTGCCCACCTTACTTGCAACAGGCTTTAATGTCAGTGTCTACTTTTTAAACAGGCATAAAATCAAATACTGTATGAAGTCAGACACATCTAAGGCATTGCTGAAAACTGTGATCACAATGACAGCCTTTTTAAATTTATTTTAGTAACTAATTGTATTAAAGAATTGTCCAACCTAAGTACTTTCCAGGTTTTAGTTATTTTTTAATGGCCTTGAGGAAAATAGTAATTTAATCTGCACTGGTATCAATTCTAAAGTTTGGTGTGAAATTCAAAAAAAGGAAATTAAGGCACTGTCTACCTACTGCATGTAGGTTTAAGTGTTTCATGAAATCTTACGTGGGCCCTGTTTATGCTACATATATCATACTTATATAAGCTGGCATCCACTCCAGGCCTCAAAATCCCTTGTAGACTATAAGCAAGAGTATTATCTCCACTTTTTGCACTTGGAAATTTAAGCATAGAGGCTAATCTGAATTTCTGTTTAGCATAAAAGCTTTTTATCCAAGGTTTTATATTAGCTTCTTCTCTCTTGTGTGTTGGTATTTCTAAAGAAAAATACAAATATTATACCCACAACACTTGCAAGAATGAAATTTTTCCTTCAGTCTATACAGAGAAGCCGAGAAATAAGAAAGAAAAGTGACATTTCTAAAGCTGGCAGGATGATGTGTGGCAGAATACACATCCAGCATCCTAATAGTCTCCTTCTCATCTAGAGTGGAATCCTGATTTATTCTTGTTTATTAATCAAGACCTTCCTACTTAATTGTTGAATGTTGACAGATGTCTTCAGATCTGATCATTCTTGTTGTGAGGAGCTTACTGTCTAAGCAGACAGTGTGAAATGGAATGCCTAAATCCCTGTTCCACCTAAATCGGAACTCAGGCTTCAAAACCCTTAATCCCCCTCAATGATCCAGTCTTCCTCCTTTCCAAGGAGTCTACCAGAAAAGAAGACCACATTCATCAGCTATCTCCTTCCTCAGTACCTGACTTTAATTACCCAAATATGCTCAGAAAGGCTTGCTGTGCAGGGTTGGAAGACATCTCCTGCTGTAAATTCTGGTTTTGTTAATCGTGTGCACTGTCCTGATTTCCAGGGCTGGGAATGGATAATCTGTGTGCTGCCCAGCTTTGCATGATGTCAGGGCATGGAGCATTTCAGATGAGAATGCCTTTCCATTCACATTACTGTAAGAACAAAAGACAAGAATCAAAGCTCCCAAGGAAAGGTGGAAATCCCTTGGCTGACCATTTTCCACTGGCTTTCCTCATAAATTCTATTTCTGGCCCATGACTTGTACTAATAGGCATAAAGTGATTAGTCTTCAAGATATTTTAATTCAGAACATTCAAACTCTAAGAATTTTGCATTTAAATTCGAACTTGGCTCTACATTTTAAGAGGCATCAATCTCTCCCCATTAATCATACATATTGGCTACAAACTGAGGTATCAAATTTGCTTTCCTCTCTTCACCACTTTCCTTTCTCCCAAGATTTGCATTCTCTAGTGTTCCATTAGGCAATACTAATATTTGACATTTAAATACTCACAATAATTGTCCCTCAAATCTCCTGTCCTGTCACCTGTTATTTTTTGAGTTTTTCTGCTGATACCTCTTAATTTAATGATTTGGAATAGCTGCTTTTAAGGATGAGCCTTGGGTAGAAATTTTGAAGGGGAGAATATGGTTAAACATCTTTAGCCTGAGGGAGTTCAAACCTACACCACAGAACTCCCTAATTATTCAGGTTTAGAGTACTCTAAGGAACAAAGTATCAGACTGGGCAGTGATGAGAGAGCCAGGTCTTTTCAGCAGAGCAAGGAAATGCTAATAGGAAAGGACAACAGAGATGAAAACAGCACAGAATTTGAAGCTCAGAGAGACTCTGACAGGATGAAGCTCACTAGTATCCAATCCATAGCTCATTGATGTTCTCTTTTTTTTTTTTTTTTTGCTGCTTAAGTCAGAAGGATCATAATATGCTGATATTTCAGAGTGCTGCTGATTTTCTGCTCAAGCTGCAGCCTTCTCTTTACAAATGTGCTGAAACTTGTAAACTACTGATTATGAAACTATGCTATGCTATATCTAACATGTTAATGCAATTTTTTATCTTTCTCTACTGATTTTTATTAATCCAGCATACACGTGTGCCTAAGCCAAATTATAAAATATGTCTCTAGTTTCACTGATTTACAATATGAATTACAGACCATCACCACTGAAATTACTTCAGGGTGTGCAACAACGCTTGGACTCACAGTTTCATCATTCAGGATTAGTCATGACGATACTGAGATAATTCTCAAATTTAAATCCCACGTATGTGGTGAGCTACTTCTGTAGGGCGATGTGTGGTGTAAATGAGGTAAAACCAGAGCAAAGGCTGTAAATCTTCAGGAATTTCTTATGCAGTTAGCAGCATGTAGATCCCTGAATGTGATTAACAGTCTCATGCAAGTGAGGCAGCTCCTCTAGCTGTCAAGATTTTCACAAAGAAAAACCCAATTACACATAAACAGATCTTGAATTTTCCCTCTGGGTTTGTGTTTCTCTCAGCTATAGATTTCCATTCTTACCTTTTTTTCCCCTCCAGAATGCATATTTAATACATCTAAAGGTTGCCATTTTATTGAGGAATTCAGGCAACACAATCCCCTGGGTGGCTTTCTTTGTTCATATGTTGTACATGTTAAATTGAATATATTGACAGCCTATTATAGCCTGCTTTGTCTTGTAAATTAATATTCAGTTAGTTTTTAATGCATGTCACATATGGATGGTAATCAGTTCTGGTTTTGTCTTTTAGTGTCGGGTGACCACTTCCTTCATGAAAGGACAGAAACTTTCTGTAAATGGCTTAGGGCTACTCCCAAGTAAAGCAAGTCATTTTACCTCAAGGGGAACAAGTCAGGGTCACAGAGGACAAAGTTCATGCTCCCTAAATTAGGTATCTAACAGTTGCTTCTCTAAATCATGCATGTCCCCTGCACAGCCTACAGAAAGAGAGGATGGCTTCTTAAGAGACAGTAATTTTCTTCAAAACTGTCAAATTTTTTAGGTCAAAGGGATTATCCTGTGAAAGGGCCCATTTCTCTCTAGTGACTCCAGAAAGAGCTCATATTGTCCAGCTCAGATCTCTGCACCAGGTAGGATTCTGATGCTTAGAACAGACACCCAAGGTCACTTGAGATGCCCTTTGGTGTCCTTGGGGTGGCAGAGATGGTGCAGAGCCTACAGCAGGCCCCAGATCTTTTAAGTTATCAGTGTTCAGGGACAGGCTGGATTGGTCTTGGAGCAACCTGGCCAAGTGACAAGTGTCCCTGCCTATGGCTGGAACCATCATTCATTATCAGTGTTAAAAGGGAGAGTAAGACAATGTAGGGAGTCCTCTTCTGGTTGTCTATGACACTTCTGCTGAAAGCTGATGGTCTAATGTGGTTGTGCTTAAAAAAAATGATAAATTAGCAATATTGTGTCCCCTAAAATAATGTTCTCCCTGCAAAACACCTCAGAAATAAGCCCCCAGAGCACTAAAGAAATGAGTTAAATACTGGCAGCAAAGGAATTTTCTGTTTAGCTGCTCAAATGAAGAGATTTCCAAGTAACTTAAACCTCAGTCTCTATTTGTACAAGTACTTATGCTGAGTTTGAAGGGGCCTTTAATCTAGCAGACTGAGGCAGGGAAAGGTCTAGTAATTGCATACTGAAATCATAAAGTTCAAACTAGAAATAAAGGGGAACTCATTTATTTTTTATCTGTATAATGAGATACATTACTGGGGCAAATTACTATGTGTTATTGTAGTCCTTAAATCAAGATCAGATGTGCTTATAAAACATACATCTTAGTTTAACAACATATAGCTGGGCTTCAGACAGAAATCCTGAATGAAGTATGGCCTGTGTTATGCAAGAACTCAGACAAGGCAGAGCTTGAACTACTTAATCATAATGGTCTCCTATGGTTTTAAAATCCACAAACCTATTAATTTCAAACATTAGGTAAGATATGCTCATGTAAAACTGAATTTCCTAAGAGTCTTAAATAGGACAAAAAGAATAACAAAGACTCAACTAAGCACAGAAGAATTACACATCAGATGAGATGTCCTTTAAAATGCAAGTGTCTAAGCATCTTCTTAGCAGTTGCTTTTCTGTCCAAGAGAGAGAATTAAACTTTTCATAGGAGGATGCTCATGCCAGGTGTCTAATGGACACCTGGAAATCATATCAAAAAGAGTCTTTCAAACAATGAGCTTTGCCAGCCCTTGACTTCTTTAGAAGTCCATCAGCAACCAACTTCAGCACCGGCTCCTGATGGGTGAACAGTGGCTTGTGATATATATGATGGAGAAAAATCACATGAAAAGAACAGAGAGTCTGGATAGTAATCTATATGTCTATTTTAATGAGACCTCTACCCTGGGGAAGAGGGAATTATGCAGGAAATACAGAGACACTGCCATTACCAATGTAAAAAGCTCTTACCAATGTATCAGCTGGGATAAGTTGTGCTCAGAAAGACCAAAATCATCAAATGTTGCTGCTATCAGGCACCCTACATTCTAGTCCATTTCTATATGTGCAGTATTTTCTGTCAGCATCAGTAGACTGCATTTTGGAGTGTGGATGCACTGTGAAATCACTATGCATTATATTCATGGTTTTGGATACAGTACTTTTGAATTTTGAGACTTTAATGCTGCAGAATACTCAAGAATGACACTTTTCTGTAATGGAAATGGGAAAGCAAAAAGAGGTCTTTTTCACTGCATGCTTTTGGTCTTAAAAACATGACATGAGCAGGAGTGGGACGGGGAATTTGTCACTGTAGCCATGTCTTTCTTTCTGGTGAGAACTGGGATGCAAAGACCTTCATTTCCTGTTAATATCAGTGGGTTTTCCAACCATGCAGGAACATAACATTTTGCTTTTCACTGTGACCAGGACCACACTGGGAAGACAGCAATTATAATAGCTTCATTTTTAATATCTGATTTCTTACAAATCACAGAACCTGCAAAAATGAAACGGTACATTGATACTTTTTTTCTGCAATTTCTGCCAGAAATGTTTATTTTCTTTGTCTCACCCAATTTGATCTACAGATTTCTTATTGAGTTCAGGACAATTGGTAACAAGCTTACACAAGGAGAAGTAGGCAGCATACAGAACTTTTGGGACAACAAATGCTGGACATTTCTTTGCACAAAACTTCCTTCTGATAAGTAACAATTCAGTTTTGTTTGAGCAGGTGAGAAGTTTTATCCATTTTGTTCATCACAAACCCTATATGGAGAATCACAACTTTGCCACTTTGTTAATTTTGCTAATTATGTTAATTTCCAAATTCTGCTTCTGGTCATGCTGATTTGATCTGTAGGTCTAAAATGAGTTAGATATATTTGCTTCTATATTCCTTAGGCACAGATGAAAATTTCAATTCTAACAAACACATTTGTAACTAGATCCTGCAACGTGTCAAGCCAGAATCCATACATGGCTCTGAAATCATAAGTTCCATGGAAGTCAATGGGAACTAGCTGTCAAAATGCCTCGTGTTTGGGCTGTATGAAGGCATAGTTTTTAGGTTATTGGATTCTCATTGACTGTGAAAGACTTTATTTTTGTCTTTAAACCTGAGCAAATGGTTGCATTCTTTGCCTTAGATGAGTATTTCGTCTCTCCATGGCTTTTAATTTCTTTTGAATTGCTCCCTAACTGTTATCACTATCCTTAATTCAAATATGGGTTGAAAAATATTTATAAAGAACTCAATCCATCATCAGAAAGACAGTTACTAAAAGTAAGTCCACATGGCTTGCTGTGATACAGACCTAATGACTGGCTTTTCAACCTGAAAGAAATATTCTTTTCCCTGTCCTCTTCTGATTGCTCCATAATTAACACTAGGGAGACACCAGATTTAACTCTCTGACAGATATCTATTTAAAATACCTTCTGCTGAATAGATTAACATTTCTGCATCTACTTTATTTAAGCAGCTTTGAGTTCTGCAATAAAATCAGATTCATAGTTTGGTTATGTTCATAGCCTTGCATGGTAGTATAGGTCAATTTGGAAAAAAAAACAATGAATCAGTCATCTGCAATATAATTGTATGTGTTTACACTGTAGAAATGTTTTTAACATAAAAACACAATAGAAACATATGAGTCACATCAACACCACTTAAGCTGGATAGATTGTGAGAGGAAGTTTGCTGGAAAGGTGGATTTAATGCTCTCCACATACGTGTACTGATGGCATACATTTATGCATTAACTGAGTCCTTCTCCTGAGACTCTGCAAAAAGGCCTCAGTGAAAATAGTTGCTACCCATGGAATTCAGGGTTTAGTGAATGCAGTGGGGCCACTTGAAAAGAAGGCCTAAGTGCATGAAGTTAGGTTTTTTGCTGATTCTTTCACCAGAAAATCTTTGTGCCCATTCTTTGTGTAGATACAATAGAATCAAAGGACCACAGAACATCCTGAGTTGCAAAAGACCCACATGGATTATAAACATGAAGATGCATCTGGAATAGGAGAATCTATTATAGATGTGCTTTAATATTATTATCCCAATATCTGGGTAGTTTCATATAAAACCTTAAGGCCCCGATTAAGATCTGCTATTTATAGTTCAACTTCTGGGGAAGAACTGAGTGTGGCATGCAATGCATTGTTTTGAGAGGGGTTTATTTTGTTTGGGTTTTGTTTTCAGCCTATATGCTGGGGTCTGACAAGATGAACACTGTTTTCAAAAATAGCCAAGTTGCAGATGGAGGAAATTATTTGTTTGTGGTATTCTCTGTCAAAGAAGTGTCACAGATAGATGGGTTTTACTCAAATATTAGAGTTTGCACCCAGTTCTCTGATTTAGCTGAGTAATAAGTATACACTCAGGCAGCAAGACAGCTTGCTGTTGGCTCCATGTATCATGCTCAAAAGTACAGAGGAATCCCAACAAAGCCACTGGTAATTTTCACTCACTAAATTGGATACAGATCCACCTTTTTTTCCAACAGTAGCCTAGGATAACAAAGGTTTTGGGAAAAATGCCTGGTTTTGGTTGAACGTTTCTTCTTGCTGGCTATCTCCCACCACAAACACAGAGGGGATATAATAACAGTCATTTGGAGTTCTGTAAACCTTGTCATCTGAGGACCTCAGAACGCTTTCCAAGTGTTAATTAAACCCTCACAACATCCATGTAGCCATGCATAGCAGATTCCAGGTTGCTGGGCTCTCCCTGAGACCACAGTGGCTCCACTGACTGCTGCTCTGGGAGGCTTCAGACCCTTTTGCACCACAGACACGAGTTCCATCTCAGCCACTGCTCTGCCAACCACTGTGGTTTCCACCTAACTAGTTCAAACTAGCTGAATTTTTTAGAGCTGAACCCCAAGACTGTAATTGCAGTGGAGTTTTAAAACATGCTAACTTGTTTTTTGAGAATAATGTTTCATTAGCAGCTTCAGACACAGCAGCTTGAAAAAACACTGGGGTCAGTACAGAGAGAAATCATTCCTCAGCACTGTAAAAGCACACAATACCTCTCCATGTTGCCTACTCCAAGCAATAAAAAATCATGAGTTCACTCCAAAAAGTTCTTTTAATAGTCTTTTTGTCTGCAGGCTTTTTGGTCCCTTCCCAGTTCTTGAGATATTACAGTTTTAAAGTTTCTTGAGGTGAGAAAAGACTTTTCCCACAACCATAAAGAAATGAAAACAGATATTATTTTCAAGTCACTGGAGTCATTAAGCTAGGAAAAAAAACCCCAGATATTGCAAGACCTGATATAAAACCATGAGAGTTAGCAGAGTTGTTTGCTCACCTCTTTAACACAACATTATTTTCTCTTGTCATTTCTGAAAAGACATTCTGGCTCAAACCCTGTGCAGAAAGAGCTCTCTCTCTCTTACTGCACTCTAATAAGCATTTTGCAATGTGTCTTTGAATTTACCTGTGATGATCTCAAAAAAAAAATTCCAGCTGAATGGTGGTTTCATTTCTTTCCCCCTCCTGTGCATATTTCTCTAACTTACTGTGTGTGTAAATGAGCCCTGCTCTGTGCCCAGTGGAGAGACAGGAGTGTGCACAGCAGGGAAGTTGGAACCAGAAGTTCTTTAAGGTCCCTTCCAACCCCAGCCCCTCAGTGATTCTGTGGCTGCAGCACACACAGAGCTGTGCCTTGACTCCTCCTGTCAGAGCAGTTTGTGCTCTCAGTTCTGATAATCCAGTTCAGAACCCAGTAAGTCACCTATGGAGACAAATATCTCATGCAGATAATATTAAATATTCTCCAGGCAGCCTTCTGGAAGTGTTTCTCTGCCTTGAAATATCAGTGTACAATGTTTTATAGCACCAGCAGCGCACTCTGCAAGGCCAGTAACTCCAGCCTACCTTGTGACCACAGAGGAAACTGCACAGTGTTCTCCCTACATAGAATACAAGAAGTAGCTTTAAAATGGATCTTTTGGATGCCATAACAGCCCCAAAGCACTAGCCTGGAGCTCATCTGTCCTGCCAAGAAACTTCTTCAGGCTGTATTGCACATGCAAATCATAACGATATTTCTTCTGTGTTCAGCAGAAATCTGTGCAAACTGAAGGGGATCTGAAATTTTTCTCTCTTCCATTTTATAACTCAAGACCGAGTAACTAACTACATTTCCAGAAATTGCTTTCTTTAATGTTATGTTGAATAAACTTCAACAGGGTCTCATACTGCACCTTTCTGGATTTATAATTAGTCATAAACTACTAAAATATGTATTGTCTAGAAGCAAATATTATTTTCTTTGTATTGTCTCTTGATGATTGGCATGAAAGTTATGAAAGTCTCACTGGGTAAAAAAAATATAACACCTAAACATCTTGATTTGCTTTTAAGGGCTAATATAATTTTCAATTCATGACACTGTATTTTTGACTACGGCAAGGTCTTCAGAACTCTCTTAGATAAAGTTGCAGAAAATTTTAGTTGTGATTTTTTTTCCCAGGGAAGTTTTACTTGGAAAACTCCAGTTCCATCTGTTACCCCACATCTAACACAGTATCTGAGAGCCTTGCAGCCCCAAATGCAGTAGTACAATTAACTTTTTCTGCATTTTGTTTTCAGCCCCCCTCCCCTCAGAATTACAGATATATGCAGCAGAATGTTTTGCAGTGTGCATGCACAGAAAACATGATTTATAGGGTATGTTTGTTATTGGGGCAAGTTCAAAGAAACATACAATGTTTCTTGCTCCTGAGGGATTATGATTCAGACACTAAACAGTAATGAAGCTCCTTCCAATTGATGCATCCCCCAGCTGAAGCTTTTCAGACTCACCCAATCATTAGTAATCATAATCTTTCTTGTGGCACCTTCTGTTCGTCACTATCTTTTAAATAATGATCTCCAAAAAAGCTAAACAACTCCTAATTTCTTCTCCTATGGCAGCACCAGATGTGCTTTCCACCATCCTTTTTCCTTACCCAGATTATGATTGGCCAAGTGGCAAATCCTACTTTTCCCTGTCATACTGCAGTGCTCTGACCTCACCCTTCCTATTTGTTTCTCCTTCCAAACAATCTTGAGGAGCTCCAAGGCCCAGCTGTTGAAGACAACACCTACAACATCTCCCATATTGTTATTCTCTAGGAACTATTTAGTGGAAACACACTCATCTAGGAACTTAAAAATGTCAGCATAAAATTCACCAAGCAGAAATTGTGTCAAAACAATCTAGATGCCACCCACTGGAATGGGAAGGTTGGGGGACAGGGGAAGCAGTTAATGGCAGATCTTTTGACTTTTTGTACTGTTTTTGATATTGCTTTATGTGATGTTCTCACGAGGAGAATAAGAAGAGAGAAGGGGCAAAATCATTTGAGTTATTCATCAATAGCAGCTTGTTATCAAATTAGAGGGAGATAGCAAGCAGAGTTTTCAGGGAGTTCTGCTCTGCTTAAGTTGTATTGGGAGTCTCCATTAAAACCTCAGCAAAGGAGCAGTGATGTCTACTAAAACCACAGATGACACAACTCCCAGAGGGACAGAAACCACTCCAAAGGACAATATAACACCTACAAAAATCTCAGTTGCAGTTCTTTGGCTGGTTTTAGTTCTTCTGGAAAGATCCCAAAGAGTAATGACAGCAATGTATAAATATATTCAGGTTTATTTAACCTAAACTGAAGAATTTTAAGGGGATATGGGAAGTGTTAAAAATATGAAAGGCTATTAGAGACAGAAGCTGATGCAGTGGACAGAACAAGGCACCCCAGGCTTACAATATTATGGCCCAGATCCAAACAGTTGCCAGGAATCTCCCACCACTGACAGGCTGGTGACCCCCTGTAAGTCTAGGTCAGTACTAGGAGCTTACTTAAGTCTCTTCTGTTCATTACAGCATCTGAACTGCTTCACTGTCCTTTGTTCCATTTCATGTCCCAAGAGTAAGAACAGACAATTCCTCTTTTGCTAATCTATCACACAAGTGTGCAGGCTAGAAACACCATTCATGAAACAATGGATCTAGTAAATACAGTCTGTAAACCAATATATAGGTCTCTTGACAACTTTACACCACTTTTCAACTTTGATCATAATTTAAAAGGTGGCACTTATGTGTATCGTGACTGCTCTCCTTTCAAAGTCTTGTTTCTCATGAAAAAGATGTCTTTGAAGCTAACAGCCATCAGGGTATTGCATTAAAGCTATATTGACTCAGCCCTTCATCCTTCCAAGGTGTATAAATTGAGTTGCATGCAGGCAGATATATGATGAGACCTTTCAAAGGAGATATCTGTGTGCTCATTATCATCACTATTACTTCATGTGTCCCAGAAAGGAATCATTGTGGGACATAGTAAAGCACAGAAATGAGGGACTTGGGAGATCAGACTGATGTTCCTGTCATGACCTTGGACATGTAATTTTCTCTTCCTGTGCCTCAGTTTCTGCTTTTATAAATTAAGATAATGATACTTTGCAGACTACATTCATATCTGCAGATGAAAAGCATTGCCTGAGAGACAGCTACTGCTATTATCTTTATAGGTGTTTTATTTGGGAAAAATATTTTCCACCCTTAACTGCCAAGAGCTTGCAGCTTCAAACAGGAAACAGAAAGCTTTATCCTTTCTAGAGAAGCAGAGACACACAAATCAAGCACAATTCCTTTGGTCACAATGGAAATTTGTAGCTAAATTGAGGATCCAATTTACAAGTCAGTGTTTTAAGCATAGGCTTTTTCAAGTGTTCTCCATGGACATTAAAGATTCAGTGGGAGTTTTCATGAGAGTGGATTTGTGCCAATATCCATGGCTAGAATTTTTCGATTCCTCCCAAGTTATGCAGAAAACTGTTTGCTGATAGTTTGCTGTCCTGCCTGACACCCCAGAGGTGACCATAAAGGAGTAAAGCTGCACAGGTTGTAAATTATAATGACCCTTTCATCTTTTGAAACAGCAATCAAGATCTTACACAGCTTTTCCAACTGTTTATTTGAGTGGAAAGTGCACAAGAAAGAAATTTGGTATCTGTGGTAATATGTCAGGAGTTTGGAAAAGTCCCAAGGACAAAACATGGCCATTCAGATGAGAGGGAAGATCAAAATTTGAAACTGGGTCAATGGACAAATCATCCCTGTTTTGCACAGAAGCTTCCTTTCATTGTCACTCTGACCAAGAGACAAATCTGGCATAGTGTAGTAATTGTGATTTAACTGCTTTTATAACCATGTTACACACCTTTCCTCTCGATTGCTCTTCCACCCCACCATCTCTTTCTCCCTACATCCTTTGTTTCTAAAATTTTCCTCCACATTTTCCTCCTCCAACATTCCCTGGTGCTGTTGTCCCTTTGGAATATAGAGGGCCAAACTCCATTCTGTTCACCAGAATAATCAGTGCCTGAATAAGATCATTGATACAGAAGTACCAGTATAGCTCCTTCACTTCCACAACTTAAGCTAAGACTGGGGGCTCAGATTTCTGACTCACTGTTTCAGGTGTGTCTGAATCCCAGAAGACTGAATCTGATCATATGATTCATTTGTATGGAAGTTTATGTTATCTTTGAATGCTTAGATCTTCAAGGTCATAAAAATACAGCAGGTAACTACTGCAGAAAGGAACTCCAGGTGGGCACCAGTACAGGCTGGGGTCTGACCTGGTGGCAACAACCAGTTCAGGAGACCTTGTGGCCCAGAAGGCCAGTGGCATCCTGAAGTGCTTTAGGAAAAGCATTGCCAGCAGGCTGAGGAAGATGATCCTGCCCCTCTACTCAGCCCTGGTGAGGTACAACAGGAGTGCTCTGTCCAGTTGTGGGCTTCTCAGGACAAGAGAGGCATGGAGATCCAGGAACACATCCAGTGGAGAGTGACAAAGATGATGAAGGGACTGGAGCTTCCCTCTCATGAGGAAAGGCTGAGGGAGCTGGGACTGCTCAAGCTCAAGAAGAGGTAACTGAGAGGGGACCTCATCCACACCTATCAATATCTGCAGTGACGTGTCAGAGGATGGATCCAGGCTCTGGTCAGGGGTGCAACAGGACAAGATGCAATGGGAAAAACTAAAGCACAGTAGATGAAGAAGAGCTTCAGTTCTGTGCAGTGACCAAGCATGAGAACAGATTGTCCAGAGAGGGTGTGGAGTCTCCCTCACTGGAGATATTCCAAAACTGTCTGGCCACAATCCTGTGCCATGTGCTGTGGGATTGCATTAGCAATAAGGTTGGACCAAATGAGCCACTGTGGTCCCTTCCAACCTGACCCTTTCTCTGACTCTATCATTCTGTAAAGAGATGTAAAGAGCTGAGAGGAGTTCTAGGGGAAATACTCTTCATCTCGGGGCAGATGGGACTAGTTTTCAGGCTAGATGACTGAAATATGTATTCTCATTTTATTGCTAAAACTGTGTGGACATCTAGTATAAATACAAGTAATGTCCTTTAGGTCTTTTAAATAAGTGAAAAAAAATAATAATAGTAATAGTAATAGCATAATAATAATAATAATAATAATAATAATAGTAGTAGTAGCAGTAGCAGTAGAAGAACAAAACCCACTTGTTTTGGCACAGTTACAAAATTAACAGGAAGGAATAAAGCGTATTTACAGGCTTTTAATAACATAATGTCGCAATTTAGGCTTCTTTTACAAAATAGTGCCCAGTATCTACTATCCCATGATAAATAGAAGCTGTATCGCATGACACTTGTGAACAATGGGTGAAATGGATATTAGAAAAATCTCATTTATCTTCTGCTTTATTCCGTGATAGAGGTCCTTGTCACCATGGCTATTATGTGACTAGCCCTAGAAAGGCCACCTCATTAGTTTTCTTTATCAAGATAGCAAGGTCTCCTTTAAAGGGACAGCACTTAGATTTTAGATTCAAATAGAAAATAGATTTCATTGTGTGAATGTTCCTATCTTTGTTTTCGCTGCTTAAATACATAGGTTATTTCCACAGCTGTCAACCAGATGAAATTAACATTCCTGTGATGAGGAGGGTGTTCCTGGAACAGAAATAGAAAAAATGGAATTTTATGAGCAGTTTGCTTGTATTTGTCTCATGCATTTCTTTAGAGCATGTGGCATTTCTTTAGTTTAAAAAAAACACACACACAAAGGGGAAAAAAGAAATGAAAGCAACTTTCTGTATATTCTGTAAATCTATTTTCCCTTTTGTCTTTTCCACTCACAAATACATCTTACTCTTGTCTGACAACCACTTTGAAAATTTCCCTCTATTGCCACCAAAGCAACCGTGTGAGTGTCAACAAATCAGTAATGATTTAGAATATGTCAAAGGGAATTCAACATTTTTGTCTCTTTTCAAAAATCTTAATGACAGGTAGATAAAGTTGGACAGCACTATCTCTGTTGGCTTTCTCAGAGTTTTGATGGGCATTTTTCATTGAACAAAAGAGCTTGCTCCCCTTCTGCAGTAGGCAAGGCAGGGGAAGAGTAGCTGCAAAATCTGATAGTGCTGCATAGTTGTATTAACCATGTCCAGTTTTCTGCTTAATTAAGAATGCTTTGGATTTAATGATATAGAAGATCAATGATTAAAAAATAATATTGTCTTTTCCTTTGTCCTGAATGATGATATAATAGCAATTAACTCTCAGAATACTCTCCTAGCTTTAAAGAGGTGATTAAAAGCATCTTCTCATTTGCTAACTCAGTAGCCAAGAGCCTTAGAGGAAAAGGACACTGGATCTGTCAATACTATTAGCTTACTCTATAAATCCTAAAGACTTATTTAACAGCATTTTAAATTAAGATAAAATTTTAAAATGCAAAAAATAATTGCATTAATACAACAGTAAGATTAGAAACTTTAAGGCACAAGATCAGGAAACAAAAAAGATAAGTCTCCTTCAGAAATAATCCATTTCAGCTATGTCTATTCAATGAGTAACCTGAGTGATAAATATATCTGAATACACTGAAAATATCCTCAAAATAATGTGCCCATTATATTTACNATGGGGTCACCTCTCCAGATGGTTCCTCATGGGGTCACCTCTCCAGACAGTTCCTCACGGGATCACCTCTGGGTCGGCCACGGCTTCTTGAGTCTGAGCCTCAGACCCCAACCAGCACCGGCTGGGCGAACTCCCAGCCTTATTACATTAAGAAACACCAACAAGAAAATAGATGGTGATACTTCAGAGAATTTTCCAGTTTAATATCAGAGTTAATAGAAGCAGAAGACCCCAGAAAAGAAGATAAAATAGATCACCGTGGTGGATGGATAGTCATGGACAATCTGAGCCCCTCCTGCTTGGAATCCCTGGGATAAGGAAGCTCCTAACTCATTGACTGAACCACCAGTGCAGAGCTCCTTGTTAGGCTGCTGATGCCTGAAGTGAACTTGTGCTCCTGCAATGACAGTTTTGCTGCTTCCCTGCTATTGGTGATTTTCCTTTTGGAATTCCCTCAGTGCCTAGGAAATAAAGAAATCTGAGATAGGAATGGAAAGTGAACATTCCCTAACACTTCCTTTCTCAGTTTAGTCCCACCTTTCTAGTCAAGCAGATGTTTTCTCTAGGTGATTCTTTTATTGTAGTGCCCTTAAAAGTCACATTCCTATTCCATTGGATAACAGTCCACTGTTGAATTTTTGTGCCAGAAAATGCTCTCTCACATCAGTAACATATTTCACATTTGTTGCTACATTGTGCTGGTCAGCATGTCATTAGTAACAGATGCACATGAGCTGAAGGAATCAAGGAATCACCTGCACTTACAAACATTTTTAATTCCTAATGGAAATCTGCTGTCAGGACTCTGAACAAGCCAAAGCCACAACAGCACCAAAAGACAAGAGATAGTTCAAGCTTGTAGGAGCTCTGGTCTAAACAGACAAAGCAAAGTGGGGTACAAAAGCTGTGAAGATGGAATACAGATGTGGACAGATGAGAGGAATAGCCTAACAAGTAAAGATGATGACAAAGCTGGAAATAGAATCAGCTCCACAAACTCCCAGTTCAGGGCATAATCTATCAGGTTTGATGGGTGGTCATACTGGGAACCTATTCAATTTGTTGATCTACCACAAGAAGGTCACAAAATGGAAAAGGGAAAAAAGAGAATTTCTGGGTTTAAAACCGCTTGTTTGAAGTAATAATGCCATTGCATGGGGGAAGGATATTTTAAATGTCACTGCTAACCAGTATTGCATATATTGATCATCCCCATGGTCTGGACAATCACCACACAGACCAGACAGTATAAATACCATAAGTACTCATCACATAACAAATCTTTCTCTATTTACCTCTCAGAATATTAGATTGATCTCCACTGAACTTTGGATTTTTAACAATCATAAATATTATTATTTATAATATTTCCCATTCATAGCAACTGCAGAAATACCAGGGATACTGCTGATGGAAAGACCATGACCTTACTTATTACACCACCTGTGTTCTCTTGAGAACCTTATAATTGAAACATCACACGTTGACTCACCTTTTTCTCATGATGTATTGTAACTTCTCAAGGCTAGAGTTTTCAATCATGGATTTTCAGAGTTATATCAGTGAAATAGATTTTTAATCTATTCAGCTCTGAGACAAGCTGGCTCTTCTCAAGAAATTCTCTGTCTTTCCCAGTTATTTTTATTTCATTAAAATGAATTTTCTAAAAAATGCTTTTTCTGCTAGAGACCAGTTTATTCTTCAATAAAATTTTGCTACAAGGTTTTCTATTAACCAGGAAGGATTCAATAGTGTAGAGGGGCCATTCAGGACTCCAGCACACCAGCACTGCACACCCTTTTCCCTCCTCCCTCAAAGACCCCTAAACTGATATATAAAATTATCTTAATGATAACCAGACAACATTTTGGATCTTCTGATCACCCTGTCTATTTGGGGTTTTTTTTCATATTTCTTCATGGTATGTTGGTTAATTGCTAGTTAAAAACCCTGCTGAAAATCATGGCACCTCCTGTAAGAGTAGCTGGGGATGTTACAAGAAGTTATAGAGGAAGCTACTCACAGGTGAGAAGGTTACTCGTAAGTGTCTCAAACACTTTGAAATCTACTAAGCTAGATCAAGGTAAAGAATTATTATTGACAGCAGTTTTGACTGAAAATATTTAATCCCTTAATTCTTTAAAAAATCTCTTATTTTTAAGAAGGGGCATGTCATTCCTAACCTAAAGTTCCTGGCATCGTTTCCAGCTTCTTTCCTCTTAATAAAAAGAAGTTCCAGAACACTGCCTCCATATTTTACATATTTAAATAATTAATGTCTACTGAAAGAATGCATGAAAATTATTCTTGGCTTTGGTTACTAGAGAAGTTAACATAAGCTACTTAGATTACTATTATAAAAAGTGTTATTCAAATGTTTTTACTAATGTAAGTCCATATTGAGAGCTTGATCATGAATGGCTTTTATTCTTCAAGTTCTTCTTGACCTGCATAATCCTTTGGTTTGAATTCTTGAGGGGAAATAAAAGTGCATTAAAGAAATCATGCTCTGTATACAAATAATTTTTCATTATTTGCATAATGAAGGAGCATTCCTTCCTATTATGCATTGCTTTCTTCTTACACTGAAATATTTCTTCACATCCAAAAAATATACAGATTCAAGTCACCAAGGTCTGAAGTTTGACAGGGTGTTAAAGTATTTTTACTGCAGTAATTTAAAGTTGGCTGCACCAGTTCCTTCTTTTTCTGTCAACAAGATTTTTCCAAAGGAAAAAAAAATACACCCTGACTCTTTTGCTGGCCTATGAACAGTTTCCCAACCACTTTCTATTAAAAAAAAAAAAAAA
Organism: Lanius collurio; assembly: GCA_020086605.1. Classification (NCBI taxonomy): domain Eukaryota; kingdom Metazoa; phylum Chordata; class Aves; order Passeriformes; family Laniidae; genus Lanius; species Lanius collurio. The sequence continues at coordinate 2,923,425 of JACBWW010000049.1, forward strand.
AAAAAAAAAAAGGTGGGGGTATTAAGAAGATGAAAACTGAAGGGAAGTCTAAGAAAGTATAGGAGAAATCCACATCCTATGGGCAAGATTACAAGGTATTTCAAATTTTGAAGAATACTCTCCTACCAAAATGGAAAAACTGGACTTAGGAAAGTCAGGAGACCTTTAGCATGTTCATAGTGCCATGGAAATTCTTCCTGCCACATTGTCCCTTTTTGCCTTCTAGGCTTTATTCTGCTTAACACTATTGGTGACATCATTGCTGTTAGTGATGAAGTTAATTGTTCTGCTATCATTAGTTAATCAGGAGAGATTCCCATTTTCAGGTATCCATATTCATTCTCATAGAAGATTATCCTGGGGACTTTTGTAATGGGTCGTAGTCATCAGCTGATGGTAATTACAGAAGAAAAATATTTCAGATGAAAGAGAGATGGAGATTGAGTGGATTGAGCAAGGTTACTGAAGTGATTTCAGGATTACTTTCCCAGTTCAATTCCCATTTTGCTTCCAAAACATATTCATCTGCAGGCTGTATTCTTCCCCTGAAGACAGAAGGTACAATTATTACTGCACAACTTTTCCTTTACTGTGGGAGTGTGGTAGTGTACTGTCACCCTCTGCTGGAATATACATGGACCAAGCAATTTCTCCCCCTCTCCATGTCTATTCAGAAAGAACAGTATGGATTCTATTGTATTTTCTTGTTCAATATAGGAAAAACCTAAAGAGTGTGGAAGGCCAATTTAATACTATGCTTACCAAAATAAAATCTGAATCTGTTTGTAATAAGTTTTATTACAAGACTATTTTATACTAAATACATTAAATTCAATTTCTACAACTTTTCCAGAGGAAGTAATGGCAAGAATTTTCTTGGAATTTGGTCAGGGAGCTTTGACATTACTGGTTGCAGAGTTGTGATCCTCTAGGGATTCAACTTCATAATCAATATGGATGCACTCAAACAGGCTTCCACTGACAACTTTCTGCAACAAAAAACCTTCTAGAGAACCCTTAAAATCAGAAAGAGACACAAGATCAGCTGCTGTCCTTTCTTTGTATGAATCAAGGTCTATTTGGTATTACTCAGGTTATATACCAGTTTCCTCCTTTGTTACAGTGGAATCAATGTTTTGAGTTACAAAGGCAAACAAAGCATGCATTGAGATGGGCAAGAGTAAATTATTTAAGCAAGATCAAGAGATCAACAAGTTTTCTTTTATGTTTGCTCTAAAGAAGTACAGTAAGGCCATTTTCAGGTAGAAGAGATACAAGAGATACAAGAGATAGAACTGGGCACCTCCCTTTGTGCTCGGCCATTTTGGTGGTTTACACGCAGATAAACAATGCTCAGTCCTCTCCTAGTACCTAACTTCCCCAAAATATTCAAACCCAACACCAACAGGCTGAAAACCACTAAACCACTCTGAAAGCTTATTTTTCTACCATCACTAATGCACAGGATGAGTTCAGGTTCTTAAAAAAAAAAAAAAAAAAAAAATCAGAGCTATTAAGATTAAATTCTGACCATACAGGAGTTACAAGAAGGTCTCATCACAGAAATATTCCATCATGTTAATTGATTACTGCAATATGCTGCACATGAGGAGAAGGAAGGGAAAAGAATATTATGAAGATGTTCCAGCAGGTCTCGTCTTTGAGTAATGCAGATTACTGAGGATTTATTGCCAAAGAATTAACTGCTTTTATTCACATTTGGCTCTGATTTAAGGATCTGATCCAGATTCTTGAAACAAATGGTTGGCAAAACCTTTACTGTACTTGAGCTAGGATCTGTATGAAATGAAGTTAACTACTAAAAACCACACTTGGCTTATTTAGGACAATCAGATTTTTGCACCTGGCAGTCCATAGCTCTTGGACAACACTGACTAAAACAGTCCTGTGCTAGGATACCACCGTGACCACAGTCTGTGGATGACCACATAAGGTTTTTTCACTGATAATATTTGATAACTTGGATTTATATTAAGTAAACAAAAATAGAAAACACTAATTTAGGTAATCACATATACATAAAATGTTCGCATTCACTTCTAATTTATTTCAAATCCAGGTTACATTAGTTATTATTTCCATCCAAAAATGCCTTAACAAAGTTGAGCCAACTATAGTGTAAGCAAGAGAAAAATCATGACAGCTTGGGAGAGAAAGTGTAACATGAGGAGAAAGTTGGGTTAACAGGAAAGTTTCTGTATTTCAACACCTTCACTAATAATTTGGAATTTAAATCAATTCAAATAACTAACATGAGAGAGCTTTCAATGAAATCATGGTGACTGGACTTATGAGGCATCTGTGTCATAAACTAAAGCTTTACTGCATTACTTTGGTCGAAGTGCTGAATTAAAGAGAGTCAGGAGGGGGACAAGGGAGGAGAGACAAGAGGTATCGCCTCTAAAAGCTCTATAAATCTAACCTCCCCTCCTTCCTGCTGACATCATTAGATTCCTACTTTGCCACTGAATAGTCTCAGGTAGGGCTTTAGCATTTGACAAATGAAGGCAATTTGAGGGTTTTATACTTGTGGATACATTGTAGGACTTACTGTGGGACTTAAAAGCATTTTTCTTGTAAATCAAATATTACCTTGGAAAATAACAATACTTGCAAATGAAACCAGTGAGGTGCCACTCAAAGCTACAGTCCTGCTGTAGTCATGTTGCTCTTTGAGAATCTAAAGCTTTTAATCATGCTAGGCTACCACGTTTTGGGTTAAAATCCATGGGCATTTATAGATATTATTTTGGCCACTGGAGAGTTCACTTGCTAGTACAACTGAGACTCTATTGAAGGCATGGAAAATTTTCCGTTATTATTTTTTGAATGCACTACAATGACTGCAAAGTTCAAACCTACCCAAGTTCATACGTGACAAAATTAATGAAAAATGGACTTAATTTGCAATGATTTTGTGTCTTTTTTCCTTCTGTATTTCATCTGTGTACTGTGTATCAGGACCTGATTCAGTATTAAACCAGAATGTTTTGATTGCTTAATATTTTCATAACAATAGCTTGTGTTGACTTTTGTAGTAGTGTTCTAACCTTGAATTAATAACTAAATAAATAAATTCATACATCTATGCTGTTTTCAGTATTCATTCAAGGCCAATGTGGTGTTACCAGAGGATACAGGCCAACAATTAACTGCTTAGAGATTCACTCAATAAGGTAGTTCTTCATTTTTCAGATGAATTATCAAGTAAATACCCTTGAGATACCTGTCTAAAATATAAAACCAAAACCACTAGAAACTAGTCTTGGGGTTTTTCCTCCTAGGTTTGAGAAGAAGCCCAAGGGCTGGTGGCAAACATCAAGGGTAATTTCCATTTCCTTCCTCTCCTCTGCGTGTATGCAGTTACCTGGCATTGAGAAGGTTTAGAAAGCAAGAGGAGTAAATATTATATATAGCAGATAATTATAACCAAACAAAATCAGAAAATGGCACCAACTAGTTTCTATTGCAAATAACCACTGGAAAGATGTGCTTTCCTTTCATGAGCATGTAAGTGTGATTTTACAGAGTGCACTGCATGAAAGCCTAAGCCTTTTGAATATTCCTTCAGCAGTCATATTCCTACTGTTGACAAATCTTTTAAATACTTTAGGCAAGCATTACTTCAAGCAAATCAGATTTTCAGAGGTGCCATGTGAGAACACATGCATCAGACCCAAATCCACTGCAATGCCAGGGATAAATGGCATTTGTGTTGCCGAATCATTGGAAGATCAGAACTGGTTTTAAGCAGCAGTTTTCCTGGAGTGAAGATTCATTTCTCCATAACACCATTTCCCAGACAGATCTATTTCTGAGTACCAAGTTTTGAGTTCATCTTAGTTTGTATTTCTGAACCCATGACTGTCAGCCACATATTTGAAAAGCCATCTATTTCTCAGGCATTTAAACTAACCTGTTCATGGATATGCATGGCTTGTAAACCTCCTTCCATATACCAATCTTAATGAGATTTTGCTCTTCAGCCTTCCAGTTACGGGCAAAACAATCTGGTTTTGTGACTCTGGTGTGTCTGCTTCGAATGTGAAATAGGCTGGCACGTTTCTGTCTCTCACTTTTGTATCTGGGTGACAATTTACATTATGCACAGAGAAGCAGAGTTTTAAATCAGTAAAAATACTTTCATCTTACTTTCCTGGATTTCATTTATTTTCAGGTGAAAGGATGAAAAAATTTACCAAAAATGCCAGTCTAGAAAGTGGAGGTCTCAAAAAAAAAAAAAAAATAATCACTATATAATTGTTAACAGCAGTTGTGTTCAAAGTAAATCCCATTTAATATGGACTAGAAGATGTATAGGCCATTTCCAGTTGAAACAAAATGCCAAACAGCACAATATATCTTATATTTCCCTCCAGGTGTGTAAATTGCTAATTAACCAAATTCAATTTGTTAAGTGAAGTATAAAGGACTGTATCACGATAATGCCCGGCATTTAACCTTTACCTTTAGCTATGCATTATTAGCAGTATGAAATGGCTTGTGTGCAGCTGAGAACTCATCCTCAGGCTCCCTGGGAGCTGGCTGTGCACGTGCTGCTGTGACTGCCTGTGCCTGAGTGACTGCACGTGGCTGACACACTTCTGGCCAGCTGACCCGTGTAATCTGACCTTCTGCACGCTGCACTCTTGTAAAACAAGGCAAATACTCTTAAATCACCATTGGGATAATTTAACACATTTTAATTTGCATTTACAAGAGGTGACAAATGCACTTAGAGTCAAATTCTGTGGAAGTTTATCAAAGAGCCTTCCCTTATTGGGAGCAACGTGAACTCTGGACAAGATGAATTCTGGAGATTCCTTCCACCCTAATTTTTCCCCTGCAACTATAAGAATTATGTAATTTAATGACTTAAGTGAATCAATGATTCTAAAACAGTAAACTCTGACAGCCAAAAGTAGCCAGACCATCTCAGTCAGAGTTATCATCGCTATGCTGATGTTACAGTTCATTTTAGAATCATAGAATTAAGACTGGAAAAGATCTCTGAGCTCATCAAGCTCAACCTTTGAACGAATACCACCATGTCAACTAAAACACAGCACTAAGTGCTACATTGGGGCATTTCTTGTCCACTTCCAGGGAGATAGTGAATAGACAACTTCCCTGGACAACCCTTTCCTGTGCTTGACAACCCTTTCAGTGAAAAAATTCTTCCTGATGTCCAACCTGAACCACCCCAGGTGGCAGCTTGAGGCCATGTCCTCTTTTCCTATCACCAGTGCTGGGTGAGGTTGTTGTGAAGGAACTCTCATTTGAAAGGAAAGGGATTTCAGGCACCAATAAATAAATAAGGTGCCAACTCAAAGGAGTTATACTGGAATATCTGTAGCCTAGACTAGCTAACCTGTTATGTCCCTGAACTGCATGAAGCTTTTAGTGCTGCTGAAGAATCTCTTAAAGCTTACCTGGAGCAAGAATAGATTGTTGAGGAAGGAGATGTGGGAATGAGGATATTGCAGAACTCACTGGTGAGGCAGTGGTTATAGCCCCAAGCTTTACAGGTTTAAATCTCTGGATTTGTTATGGGACTCTATCTGTTTTATAATAACAAGATGATTTTTCTTCACAGACTGGTGCCCTCAGACCGTTCTGAGCAAACGTCTGACTCTGTTTGTCTGAACCATAGAGATTGCTCCAAACCCAGGAATTTTCTGTTCAGATAGACTGGGAAGCCCCAAACAGACAAACTAGAAGTCAGGTGACTCAGAGGACTTAGTCCTGGACCACTTCCTTATCTCATATTAATTGAAAATTATGAGTACACATACCCTAAAAAGTTAAGCCAAATTAAAATGGTTTTATTATTGATTTAAAAGATTCTAAAACCTCAGAATCACATGCAGAACAGTCACAGAGTGTGTCACAAATTGAATTCATTCTTTTTAAAGGAAGGTTTCCATTCAGGATAAGAAAATCAATTTTTTGAATGTACTAGGCAGACAGATCAATTTGTTGTAGAGCTGTTTTCAAGAAATCCTCAGAGTCTCATATTATCCAAGTTTAAAACAAAATTGATGTAATTTAAAATTTTTAAATATGCAAATTATGCTCTCATCTGATTTCTGATGTGAGTTGGTCAAAGACTGGGACTGCACCACAGTATTCAGTTCACAGTTGGTTTGTGGAGGTTTTGCTTATCATGATTTAACCTTCATTATGCTGGTATTGAAGAGGCCTTTTCAGAGTCTGCTTCTGTGTGCAGGCAAGGAAGGGGAAGGACCCTGCATGAGTTGAAAGGGCACAGCAGACAGAGAGGAGACAAATGGGAAGGACAAGAAATGGATACACATGAATTGAACTACCAGAAGGGGAGGAAAAAGGACTTTTGGTTAGTGGCTCACTTAATTAATAAAGGAAAAAAACTCATAGGCCCCAGACTAGAAGATTTAATTTTGGGAGCTTTTCAAGTCAGAACAAAGCATATCTAAACATAAAAATATAAAAAAAACACCTAAAGCCTACAAAAAATATGCCAATAATTCTGAGGTTAATATTACCTTTTTACTAATAAAATCCTTGGTAGCTTCACCCTTGTTTTTAGCATGTGCAAGTTGGATCATTTTAACACAAACAGCAAAATTCCAAACATTTGTGACACTGTCACAGTTTAATTGCCTGCATTTTGGGACTTCCTACCACCAAGGTTTAGCTGAAGATTTTCATGGATTGCATATTCAAGCAGGACTATTCTTTCCCTATCCTGAGTCAGAAACATAAAGCTGGGGCACTCTGAGAGTTCCTACATCACTGTCAAACTTCTTTTTCATATGATCTGAAGCTGGAGAGAGGATACAAGACTACTTTGTACTTAGATTAATGAATGGAAATTTGCTTTAAATATTTTTTATTTTCTGAACAACTGATTTTTCTGGGTTGCTAATATCCAAATGCTATTCATTCCCTACATTAAATATCCTCCCACATAGCCATTGACTCAGGTTTAATCAAAACTTCATTTCTCAAGAGGGATGATGTCATCCCTGGAAACATTCAAGGCCAGGTTTTCTAGGCTCTGAACAACCTGATCTAGCTGAAGGTGTCCCTACTCATGGCAAGGATGACCTTTAATAGTCCTTTCCAACCCAAACCATTCTGTGATTCTATAAAACCATTTTCTGCAGTGAAGCCCCACGTCTGTCACCACAGGGATAGGAACAGTACCCACCTCTCAGTACATCAATAATTTTCTTTCCTTGCAGCTTTGATGGGCAAGGCCTGTGTAGGACCTGGGTTACAGCGATCATCCTCTGTAGCTACACATTTCTTTCAAAGAAATAAAATTCCATCTAGTCATTTCATGACATCTTTTGGGTTTCGTGGTGCTGGTAGTATGATAAGGTTTTGATTTGTGAATGTAGAGTAGACACCATAATTGAATATTAAGAAACTGTCAAATGTTTTTATCCCATTCACATATAAGCCTGACTTTGAGCACACAAAAACACCTTTTGAAGTTGGAGGGAATTTGAACGTGACACCCTACATACACTTTAGCCCAATGTGCATTATTGGGACATTTAATGCTTTTTGTCCTGACCATTTTAATGCCCATTCCAGCATCTGTCATACACGAAATTCCTCTTACTGACACACTTATGTGGATAATCTGGCATTTAACTCCTATCTTTACTGAGTCAGGGGCATTTTGCTTTCATCTTTATTGTAAGCCAATACGGTGTTTGCTGATTCCCTTTATCAATATCTCTGTGCTAAATTTGAGTGTATTCACTGAAAAAACTGCACTAGAGACAACCTGTTTGGTATGTAGATAAGAACTGGATCCTTGTAATCTCAAATTGTTATTACTTCAGGCCCCAAAAGTGTCGTTTAAGATCAAAGCTTGAATTGATATCATAAATGCAATTCAACAAGGAAAACCTGAATGCTTTTCAGATAAATAAAATCAGACCAAATCAATGTAAATCTATAACAATTTTACTCATGGAATGTAGTGTATTGAATTTAATTTTGTAATTTTTCTTTATTAGGTCTACAAACAGAAAGAGCTCAAGGTGTTAATCGGCTGAAGAGGTGAGAACCAAATTTTCTCTGGTACTTCAGAATTTCATAACAATTACTTGATTTTTCTACTGTATATAATAGTAATTAAAATAAAATAAAATAATAAAAATATAATATAATTAATATAAAATACTATACTATACTATATTATACTATAATATAATATAATATAATATAAATATATTCTAGTTTCTAAAATCTTATTTACAACTTTGCACATTCTTTTCTCTGAGTTTTATTTTCCTTTAGACAATTTTCATAGTTCATTGCTTCTCATATGTTTATTACTCAGTGTTTCACGTGTTTTGGTAAAAAAATTAAAAAACACATAAGAAAAAAAAAACAGGATTAGCAACAAAATATTTTCAAGTGGTAAGAGAAAAAAAAGAAAAAAAGTCCTACAGTTTGATGTGAATTGAAATGTTGAGAAGCAATAAAATATACATGATGGGTGAGCTCTGTAAATATCCTCAGTATATTGGTCAGTGTTTGGAATATGATTTTGGCATTCTCTTGCCTCCACTTAAATATAAACAGATGTGGGCAACAAAGTCATGCATGCAACTTTAGAACAGTCTACCTATGGTCATGCAAGCTTATCAATAGAATTTGATAAATAACTGAATGGAATGGTGGATTCCCAAACATGGTTCAATTATACTTTTTCTTTCTGTAATAAAGGTTTAATTATGTTTCCAAGAGCTGAAGAGCTGGAAGTGACAGCTAATATAAATATTTGCTTGACCATCATTTGGTAAATATATTTTATTGCATCATTTGGTCATTATATTTTATTTCTTCCTTCCTCAGATATTCAGCTCTTTTCAACAGAATAACAAGGAGTAGGTAAGTTAAAATGATGAATTATTTCTTCCAGTTTCATGTTCTATTTATAGCCTTTTCATTCATTACAGCTTTTAATTTATCTTGGGTTTGCTAGTTTTCATGCTCTCATGTATTTTTTACAAAATAATTTATTACAATTCATATTTCTTTCTTTTCAAAATTATTATCCAATTACTTTCTCAGTAAACAAGAATTCTTCCTCCTTATATGAAATGAACTACCAGACAAAGCAGTTTCTGATTAGACAAGCTAATTTTGAAAGAACAGATAGAATCAAGCAATGAACTGGATAAAAATAATAATGGAGCATACCTTGTTAGACAACAAATGGAACAGACTTTGGAGACAATTTATGCAGGAGATACTTAATGCTGAGGTGTGTTAAACAAATTTTGTCTTATTTATTTGCTGCTATAAATCATAGCTAGTTTCCTTAAATAACGTGATCTGAGATTACACCCAGATTACATCACATTTCTGTAAATATCTACTGTGTTCTTTACTGGAAACCCCATCACCCTTTGTAGGAGGACGTGTATATATTTATTTATACATAGATGGATACAAATGTAGACAGATCGATCAACTGATTGATCCAATAAGGGAAATTGGTCTAACAACATTTAGGATTAATTTTGCTGGAAAATTCTTGGTAATTTTGTCCAATGGATAAATATTATTTCTTCTAATTTGGATTTCTGAATGAATTACTGCCTGAGGAGTCATTACTTGCTGGGCTCGATTCTGTTTCAAGTCTTAGGCTAAAGTAACACTTTTTATCAGGCTTGTTGTGAGCAGAGCTGTGTCAGGCCTGCTGCCTCCATGTCCTGCACAATCAATCCTACCACCTCCAGTCTGAGGAGCAGCTCTTTCCAGTCCAGTTGGAGCAGCATGAGATCACTTTTAATATGAGAAAACATCTTCCCTCACTAGCATTGCATCCAACTCAAGTGTAAGGGTCATCAAAAAGACTTTGTTTTACATGTGTACTTTAAAAGACATCAATATGAAGGTAGCAAACCTACCAGTGCCATAAACAGTGAACCTTTAGCCTTGAAGAAAGGCTATCAGGAGTGTTTACCTCTTTCTTCAATCCCTTTAGGTACCCACATTACACAAATTAAATTCTTCTTCTGTGCTCTTCTAGTTTGTATGAAACCAGTCCTCCTACTTCTGTTTGTGCTGCAAACTTCAGTTTTACCTAATGCTTTAATAAGAGAAACTTCAGTGGTATTTCTGGAGAAATAAAACCAATCCTCCTAAATGTGTGGATGGCCTTTATTACAAAAGTATTAACACATTCCATCTGAGTTTCCTGCTTCCTGCTTTTATTTTTCTAATCACATGGATGGTAATATTTCTTGGGAAATGGTAACATATTTGTAAGCACTGCATATGATATATTTTTTTTTTCCCTTACTTCCAGAAGCTTCCCCTTATTAATTTTCTTTCAGAGATTTTGCTGCCAAATCCCTCTTGTCTCTCCTGTCTGTATCTGGAAATCATCTCTAGCTGCCTTCTCTCCCTTACTTAGATAAATTGCACCTTAATACTGATCCAGTAAAACAACTTTATCGTTTCAACATCTTATTTCATTTATGAATCCTTGCCTAATTCTGTATCATTTCTCATCTCCTCTATTCTCAGTTTTCCAATAAGGACCTTTGATTTCCTCTTGAAAGTCCCTACTGTGTAAGAAAGTCCTTTCCAAGATCATTAGCTTTTGGGCCTTGGGATTTCTCCTAGAGTACCCACTCCTATCCTGTGACTATTTTACTTACTAATGGAGATTATCTTTATATAGGTTAGAGCCCTTCTGCATTTCAGAAGTCCTTAAAACAACAGAGAACCAGTCTGCCAGAGAGCACACAAATGCAGTTACAACTGAGTGACACTTGTGTTAATAAATATGACCAAATCTCACCTTGCCTGCCTGCTCCTGCTCCTTCTCATTATACAAGTATTCGGTTAAGAACAGAAGTTAAAGATTAAAGAGTCATCTAGGTTAGTGGAAGGGTGGTTTACCATCAAGACAGTCATTGCATAATTCTGCATGTTTCATTTGTACGTGGGTTTCATGTTTCATTTTTCATGGGTTCTGTTGCCAGAAAAAGACTTTTGCCTTCTGGTGTTGGAATCAGACACTCCAGACAGATCATACTCCAGTCAATTATGACATAATTCACTAATTGCTGTAATGTGGACCTTTGTTTGGATATTATTTTCTTTTTGGTCTAGAGTCAGGTGTAGGCCAGGGATTTGTGTTGTGCAGGGCAAAAGATTTAGCATGTAGGCAGGTTGTCCTTTAAGATTCAGCTGTCTCAGGATGTGCAATGAAGGGATAGAGACAAGCCTTGGAGCACAGATTGGATCTCTCACATGGAAATACAAAGGCTAATGTGTTGTCATTTTAGCCTGAATGAGTTGGAGAGACAAGGATGGAGAGACACCTGAATGCAGGAGCCATGGTGGTGGGAGAGCAAGAACCATCCTGAGGAGGAGAAAAAGTGCTGGAGGCAGGTTGTAACAGGAACCAGTGGTGATTTCAAGCACTTATTATATCAAACCTCCTCCAGCATAGCCCTGTGGTGGAGCCTGGGGACCAGGAAGCTCTCTGAGGAATGATAGTGAGTGGTCTAGCCAGGTGACAATGAAGATTTCAAGGCTTGCTGTATTTCATTAGAAAGTGGAGTAAAATCAGCTCATTTCCTGGGAATTAGTTCTGTATTGTGGAACCAGCATTTTCTGTAGGAAGACAAATGTTCTCTTGACAACTTTAACCACCTTTATTTTCAGATCTCATGCTATTTCTCTCTGTCACATCCACTCTGCTCCTTGACTTTCAGGAATTGTCATTTGTAGTTATATTTGCACATTGCCTGAAACACTGGCTGGAGGCCCTGAATTACAGCATAAATAGGCATAGAAATTGAGAGATTTAGGATGGTTTTGTTTCCCATCTAATTAATGAACCCCCCAACTAATGCTGCCAGAAATTAATACTGTCACTTGACTGATCAGCCCCAAACAATTGAACCATAATGCAACTTTTCAGATGTTTCAATTTATTTTTTGGCATTGCTGGCATAGAAATGCACCACAGCAAAACATTAAACTGCTAAATGTGGGTAGTCCATAGAATAATCACAAGTGCTGACACTCCTCTCTTTAAAGCTGATTTAAATTTAAGTTTAGTTCACAATTTTAATTTCTTTCTCCTTTTAATTTCCTCTTTTCATATAGGGAAAATTATGATCTTATGAAGCTGACATTAAATGATCAAACAATATTGAACAACCTAATGAAAATCTTAAGCAAAAGTCACTGTGAATTAGGTATTTGCTAAACTGACAACACAAGCCTTTGTAAACCTGATATTGTTCTTATGTAAACTCATGAATGGAGACTTTCTCAAATAAATTACTTAATAACATCAGAGTCATTGGCTGAGTAAATATATCCCAGGGGCGCATACTAAGATTCCTGAATTTAAATGTTCAATAGAACTTCATATTTGTCACCTTTACTAACGAGTTTTTCCTTATGAAATCATTATTAGCATGAAAAAGTTAAATTTTGTATCTAATTTCTTGAATTAATGCTGTTTGAAGACCCTAAGGGTTTGAAAGTTCTTTCACTGGAATTCATCATTTACATAATTTTCATAGCCCCAACACTTTGCTCTCTGCTATGAATGCACATTGTGGGGTTTTTATGCATTAAAGCAGCAACTTCTATTTTTCTCTACACAAAACAATTAAGAGAAGAATAACAGGTAATAAACATTTTTAATCTTTAATATTACATTAACAGTGAAGTGCCATATTTCATGCTTTCAAAACCATATTGCATGCTGAATGATGCATTTTTGGTCCCTCACTATGAAGATATTTGATTAGAAAAGGAAAAACAATTGAGTTATTTGAGATCAGTGGAGCTTTCCATCATTTCCTGCTTGAGATACTTGCTAGTGCACAGCAGCATGGCCAGATTTTTAAGCAGACTATGCCATATTTTCTCTACTCTACATTATCATAGTTCAGCCATGATCTATGAATGTTTACTTGTTTTTTATTTTGTTGCTAATATAGCTTATTATATGGGAGATTTATTCTCTTTGAAGCTGAAACCAGTGCAGCACGTTTCTGACCAAAATATCTCTTGATTTTAACCTCTCTTGTGCCCACTATTTTTAATAATAACTTTTATTACTGCAGGTCTTTTGCACTCAGGGTCATGGGCATAAGGCAGACATAAGAAATCCATGTAGGATGGACCCAAACCTGAAAACCAAATTAGCAGCAAAGATAGATTTAATATCTGCATCCTTTGGGCTTAGCATAATGGCTGCAAAGAAAATATGCCAGTCCAGATAGTATTTTGTACAGAAAAACTGAATTTAGCCCTGTGTCAGGGCTAAACTTGTTTGACAATGGCCTACAAATAATTTTTACATGGTAGACAAATCTGTTCCCCAATTTAACAATGTGCATAAGAATTTTTATTGTTGTTGTTGCTGGCTTTATTATTATAATAATAATTCCTGTCTCTGTATGGTGAAAACAGTAATGAAAATGATACAACCAGGTTTGTGGCAAACTTTTGATTAGGATTCAATGTGAGGTGAAGATTCCACTCTTCCACACTTCTCACCCCACTATGGGTATTTAAAAAGCCCACATAAAATGAAATAACTCTACCAACTGTTTCTCTCCTGGCTAGGATTGGAACACACTTAATGGAATTAATCCTGTATTTTCAACACTAAAAGTCTAAATCTGAAGCCAAATGTGATCTTTGAGTTTGATTCATTTGCCCATGTATTCACATCTAGTGTTTTTTTAAGAAGCCTAGTGTCATGTACCCATATGATAAAAGAATTTATGCCACCTTCTTACAGCAGTCCCTGGAATTAGTCCCTTCTATCCCAGTTCAAAATGAAGAAGCAGGTTCATGAAGTTTAAACTGAACATAATTTACCTGTTTTTTCTAAATGCAATGCAATGAGCTGAATACTGATTTTTTTAAAGCCAGTTCATTGTGCCTCAGGTATCCTCCAATCTTCTTTGAAGTTTATGTAAAAACACACTCTAGTTTTTCGGTAGAAGTAAAGCCACACATCTGTGTGTTTTCTTCAGTCACAAAACATCTAGAAATAGCTTCTTGGTGCATTATCTAGAATATTCCTATTGTTTTCCAATAGCAGTTTCAAGTGTAATGTTTATGTGTTAATCTTTCTATTCTTCCCACCTAGGGACAATACCAAAGAGTCTCAGGGATGGAAAAGGAAGAACAGTCTTGAAAATATTAACTATTAAATCCAGATGTTACAATTTTTGCTGATCAATGTTTGATGTAGAAAAGTCTTAAATCAAATACTGGCACAGAAAAAACCCATGAAACCCTGTAAGTCTGTCTTCTGAACACCAGCAGCTTCCTTTCATACCTTGTCCAACATCTTCTCTCTGGACAAATCATTCTACTTGACAAAGTGGAGGAAGTCCAGTCTGTGTGATCAACTGTGTGCAGTTTTAAATTTCCTACAAATCATGTTAGTGCTTTGAAAACATGTGGTACTGTAGGAATGAGCCATATTGAAGTTATTCATTTTGGACTCCAACTGAACAACCTCAGAACAGCTTGTTGGAAGCCCCTGGCACTCAGTTACAGTCAAATTTGATGATGGCTTGTAATGTGTGTGTCAAAACGAGGTCAGCCATTTGAGGCTGCTCACTAGCCACCTTCCTTTTCCACGAGCCAAATCACTGCCCAGATGCCCGTAGAGTCTCCCTGCTGCAGTGCCAGCATGCTCTCCAGGTTCAAATGTGGGCTTTGCTGTGGATCCAAACATACACTAAAGCCACTGAAAAACTCCATCAAGGAGTGCTCTGCTGCTCATGGATGCCAAAATTCAACTGGCTCAGAATTTTGAGGGATTTTGAGCCATTTGCTATGTCCTAACTCGCTGTGTTGTAAATTCTGTTTTTTGAGATATCAGCCATTAAATGAATCTAGATGTTTGGGCTTTTTTTGGACATTTCCAATAGCTAAACCCCCAAACCAGTACTTTTCAAAGATGCCCATTAATTTCCATGGACTCTGAGTGCAACCATTGGAAAACCTGCACTTGACAGTGCAATGTGCTGAGATTTTAGCCAATGTTGTCACTCTGTGATGATGTGTTCTTCAGGCATAATTGTTTGTCTCTGATTTGCAGTATCTCCTGGTAACCCAGACACTCTCTTTTTTTATCCATTCCAGCAACAATGGGCAAAAATTGAAATAAAAACGACTCATGGAACTCAAATTAAAACATGCAGCTCAAATATTGATCTCATAGTAAGGTTTGACTGATTATAAATTAAAACTATTTGGACTGATTTTAGGATTTTATGGAAATACATTGCTGCTGTGTAAACCAAAGCTATGAAAAATATGAGTAATGACACCAAGACAACAGTAGCTACATAATCCTATCTCTTTATCTGTTCTAGCTTGAATAACTAAGAGACATGTTCCATTTCACTACAATTAGGCCACTGATTTTAGGTTTGTTGACCTAAGCCTCATCTATCTATCCATGAGAAGATCTTGAAGGCATATCAAACTTGTGTTTCATTGAATCATCCACTATTTTAAGGTTTTTTAAATGTTTTATTAGATAGATTCAAAAAATATCTCATTTATTAAAATATCTCTCTGCACTGAATGTTTCCTTTTTGCACACTAGTATGTTGTAATTTTACTCCCAAGAAACACACACTTTGCAGGAAATTTTACTCATTGGTGTAGAATTGTGTCATAAATTGAAAGAGAATATTCATGAATAGAAGGGAGTATTATTTTTTCTACATTGTTTTATGGTAATTTTGACCTTCTTTTTCTTAGTTTTTTACTTTTCTTGCCTTAGTTTTAGACTGTCCTTTCCTTAGTTTGGGTACACAGTAAACTTCTCCATGTCATTTATTGTCACCATTGTCATTTCTCATGTGTGACACACATTTTATCTTTCATCTATCCAGAAAAGAGAAGATGGACAGTCAGGAAAGATTTCTTTTATTCTTATTCTGCTTTATTTTTGTAGCTTGCAAGTTCATATTTTTTCAGGGGTTTTCATTGATTTGAATTGCTGTAACAGGTACTTAGTGCAAACCCTGAGCTTGTACAGTAATTAAAGTGAGAGAATCTCAAGCTATTTAACTTAATAAGGGGAAGTTAACTGACTTGATCAGAGTCTAATACTTGCAGAGGGAAGAATTTCTGATATTCATTGACTCTTTAATTTAGCAGAAAAGTATATAACAAGATCCAGGCAATGGAAGATGAAGCTTGACAAATTCAGAGGTAGAAATAAGATACTCAGAGTGTAATTAACCGTCACATCTTCCCTACGGATGTGTTAGACTCTCTGCTGCCTGCAGTTTTGAAGTCTTGAAAGTATTCTGACAAAATCTCAGTATTCAAATAGAATTTACTGCCTGGTTGTGATGATGATAGGCTGAAATTCCTGCTGTATATTTTGTAGAAGTATAGGAAAATAGCTTTACAAGCCTTATTGGGATTCACCTACATTTATAGCAGAATCCTCCACTGAAGTTCTGGTTTTTGGTGAAAATTATGCAGGTGAAAATGTATTATATATTATTATACTATAATAGTAATAATAATAATGATAATAATAAAAATTAAATTATTTAATAATTTATTAAACAATACTTTAAAATATATAATAGCCTAGAATATAAAGAGAGTTATATTACTGTGTACTATGGAGACACAGGTGCCTTCTTCTAAACAGACTGACTTTGACAAAGCATGGTACATACTGCAAGAGATTAACATAACTCCATGAATGTGCATTTCATTTCTGGGTGCAAAAGCCCTATAAATATCAGCCTCTATTCATGGAAAAAAAATGTGTGTTCACCCCACACATGTTAGAAGTAGGATTCAGGTCTCCAGCTTAGACATCTAATTTGAGCCAATTGTCAAGCTATGCCAAAATAGTCTTCAGCAGAGGAGGGCTTCCAGAGACAGGTCCTGCCCATTAAATTTAGGTTTTATATCAAAGTCCTGGGCCAAAAACACTTTCTGAAACAGCCTATTTCTCTTCCTTAGCTGTGTAATGGTTCTAAGAGATTAAAGTTGTAACTTCGGTAACTACTCAGGATTTCCAGAAAACACATAAAAGTAGATCTCTGCTGACCTTCAAAAATTACAATGTCCCATTTGCATGTTGCTCCCTAAATAATTATGAGTGCTGTCTAGATGCAACACTTGACAGACCTTCTCTTTTTGTCTTTGAAATGACATTCCTCTTAAGTAAGCTCGTTCTTCTGAAAATTTTTGGAGGGATTTGTCAGGCTGATTGTAGGCTTCTTGGGACAATTATGCTCAATTCACTTTACATCAAATAAAAAATATATATATAATTGTTTTCAGAGCATGATTCACATCCTGTAATATACTGCTAGGTATGAACTGCATTCTAATGATGGATTTTTTCCCTATAACCACTCAGTCAGGTAAAGGAAATTAGTTAGGGTTTAGATATTGACACTGCAAACATCTGAAGTTAGATCACATGATCTTCCAAAGGTTGCCATGCCAAGCTTCTTCATCTGGTCAAATTAAAAAGGGTTGAACAGAACTACATGTAAATCAATACATCTTGGAATAACAGTAAATGAGTTTTTTACTGCATTGCATGGATCATTCATTGACTATTTTAATACAGGAGAGAAAATCCTGTGTCACATAATGGCAAAAAAATGGAAATAAATTTTCAACACAATGTAGAGAATGCTTTTCCTGAATAAACCTTTAATATGAAAATGGTACATGATATGTGAAGTGCCATCAGTATTTTTGGGACTCAGAACAGGATTATTATGCTTTGGAGTGTACACATGACATTTGGGTACTTTTAAGAGATTGACTGGTGAGAAACCACATCCCATCCCTCTTTCTGCAAATGTGCTCCCAGAGTTCATATCTTGGAAAAGTCCTGGGCCATAGGTGTAAGAACCCAGGGATGAGGAGGAAGGGAAAAGGAGTTATCCATAAGGTCATATGGCTTCTCTCATTTTGAGAGAATAGGTTTTTAAAGTAAGAAGAGGATTTGGAAGAGAATATAAAAGCTTTGAAGGCAGAGATTTCTTTTTCAATAGGGGTCTGTAGTTGAGGAAAATGGAGGTATTGAAGAGTGCCAGGTTTAGAGGCACAGGCATTGGCACTAGCCCAATACAATGAAGAGAAGAAGGTTGGTAGAGGATGAAAAGAGAACATAAACAAGTCCTAGGATAAGATTGATCCTTTACACTGAAAGACCTTAGAATGAAAATGAGGTCATCCCTCAGTAATCTCAGACCTCAGAGATAAAGGAAGCAGTTTGGAGAAAGGAAGATTTTCCCCTGGTCATGGAGGGTTGGTTTAGAGGTCGGCTAGACAGATTTAACACCCATAAATCAGTGGGCCCTAACAGGATGCACCCACGGGTGCTGAAGGAGCTGGCACTTGATGTGTCTAAGCCACTCACCAACATCACTGAAAAGTCAAGGCAAACAAGAGAGGTGCCTGATGCCTGGAGGAAGGGAAATGCTGCTCCCATCTTCAAAAACAACAAAGAGGACCCAGGAAACAACCAGCCAGTCAGCCTCACCTCTATTCCTGGATGGGTGATAGAACAGGTTGTTCTGTTCATCACCAACCATGTAGAAGAAAAAAAGGTCATCAGGAGTAGTCAGCATGGATTCACCAAGTGGAAATCATGCTTGACCAATCTGACAGCCTTCTATGGTGGCATGGGAAGATTGGAGGGAGGCGTGGGAGGCATGGCATGGGAGGGTAAATGGAGTGCAGTGGATGATGTCTACCTCTATTTTGTGAGATTTTGACATTGTCTTCCATAACATCCTCATATGTAAACTTAGGGAATGAGGTTTGGATGAATGGACAGTGAGGACTTGGATGAATGGCAGCGTTCAGAGGCTTATGATCAGCAGGGCAGAATCCAGTTGGAGACCTGCAGCCAGTGGATTTCCTCAGGGATCAATACTGGGTCCAGTCTTATTTGTTTACCAATGACCTGGATGAAGGGAAAGAAATTACCCTCAGCAAGTTTGCTGAGGACATGAAACTGGGGGGAGTGGCTGATACACCTGAAGGCTGTGGTGCCATTCAGCAGGACCTTGATAGGTTGGAGATTTGTGCCTAGAGAAACGTAATGGTGCTCAGCAAGGGCAAGTGTAGGGTCTTGCACCTGGGGAGGAGTAACCCCAAGTACCAGTGCAGGCTGGAGGCTGACATACCAGAGAGCAGCTCTGCAGAGAAGCACCTGGAAGTCTTAGGAGGTGACAAGTTGGCTGTGAGCAGGCAGGTGAGGGTGGTATCATAGCTATGATGACTATTGAGATCCATACCTCAGTAGCATCTGTAGAGAGCTCTTTTTCCACTGAAAACCTATTAATCAAGTAGACATAATTGCATCAAAGTATGATTGGCTCATCTTATTGCAACTTTAAGGCCTTTCACTCCTGCCTTGGAAGCAAGCAAATTTAGTTCAATGCTGTGCTTCTGAATGGTTTATCAGCAGTAAGTGGCTTTGAATTTTAGTCTTGATACAGTTTCAGATCAGAAACTTCTTAAGGCTTGGCTCTACTAAGTAAACACAGCAGGAAATTCAGCTGTGAGTGGCTCTTGTAGGTTTGGGTGTTTGTTGGAAATATCTTTTGGAGCTCTCAGATTCATACCCTATCACACTAAAAAGCAGCACCGAGTAGCAACTCCTGGCAATGTTCGTGTACTTGCTAATAAGGACTCCTCAAAACTATCAAGTTGTTGTATAAAATTCTCAACTGGTGGAACTCTTATAAAGTAACTATTTGCATTTTATTTCCACCAACCTGCAATATAATGCCACACTGCTCAGGAAGGACTGCATTTTTAACCAATAAGATTGTACTTTTACCCAAAGCAGAAACAGGAAAGAAGGCCATTTCCTATTGTGAATCTTGTCCCAACAATTTGCCTTTGGCCCATTTCTAGGTTTTATTTTCTTAGAATGCATCAGAGCTACCAGTCTGGGACATTTGAAAATGTAATTGAGCTTGATAGTAAGTGATACAGTTAATTCTGTTGGTAAATGTTGTGCAGTGCTAATTGCTAGTTCTAAATTTAACAATTAGTTTAGAAAATTTGAAGTGCAATTTATAATGGGATATAAGCTGCAGGCTTCAGCTTGTACTGGCTTTTTTATTATTATTACTTATACCCGTTTAAGAGGATGTAGCTGAAAAAATTTAACCAAGAATCAAGATGCATGCCTAATTTAACTTCAACTAAATTTGACTATATATCTAGTAAATTTGCAATGGCTGCAAAATATTTTCTAACAAATTAAGCTTGTATCAAGTTGTCTGCTTTCTACAGCTTGTAATTATACATTAACTGATATTGTCATCCTAAACTTCATTAAATTCTTTAAAATTGTCATTGATGTTGTCTATCAGAGAAGTAGATTGTACAGGTCTGTGTGTTCTCCCCCCTTTTAAAGAGGAATGTTGCCATATTTCAGCATATGGGATTTTGAAACCTGGAATGACTCATGCAGGTTTTGCTTTGGACATTGTG
Source organism: Lanius collurio (assembly GCA_020086605.1). Classification (NCBI taxonomy): domain Eukaryota; kingdom Metazoa; phylum Chordata; class Aves; order Passeriformes; family Laniidae; genus Lanius; species Lanius collurio. The sequence goes on from JACBWW010000049.1 coordinate 2,943,972, forward strand.
CAACACAAATATCTTTAAGATAATAATACATTAGCAGGAAGGAAATAAACCTGAGATGATAAAATCAAATCATATTTTCCTCACATTAAAGATTTTGTGTTGCAAAATCACTAGACAGTTGAGGTTGAAAGAAATCTGGAGACTTTTTTTTCACCTGGAATTGTTCAAGGCCAGATTGGATGGGGCTCTGAGCAACCTGGTCCAGTGGAAGGTGCCTTTGCCGATGGTAGAGGGGTTGGAATAAGATAATCTTCACGGTCCCTTCCATCCAAAACCATGCTATGATTCTATTCTGTTGAAACCCCTGCTCAAAAAAGAGACAATTATTGCAGGTGGTCCAAGAATATGCCCAGAAATGTTTTGGCTTTCCCTAAAGATGGAGGTTCCATAACCTTTCTGGGCAACCTGTTCCAATTTCATGACACTCACCATAAAAGAGTTTAAATGGAATCTCCTGTCCTTCAATTTGCATGTGTGGCTTCTCATTCTGTCACCTGAGCCTTCTTCTCTCCAGGCTGAACAACCCCAGCTCTCTCAGTCTCTCCCTGTTTAGAAAGTGCTCCAATTCCTTAAACATCTCAGTGGCCTTTTGCTGGACTTGCTCCAGTACCTCAATATCTGTCTCCTGTTGGGAGTCACAGAGCAGTGTACAGCACTCCAGAGGTGGCACCACTGCTGAGCACAGGGGCAAGGTCACCTCCCTGGACCAGCAGGTCGGATGGGGCTGGTCACACTCTGCCCACTGCAGCTGGGGGAGCCAATGGCCTGGCTTGCCATGAGGGTCCACCACTGATCCACGGTCAGCTTGGAGTTCCACAGGACCCACAGATCCTTCCTTTCCAAGCTGAGTTCCAGGTGTTTGGACCCCAGCATGTATTGGTATGTGGAATTGTTCCTCCCTGTGTTCTGGGCTCTGTGTTTCCCTTTGGTGCCTTCATGAGGTCGATGTTGTCCCATTTCTCGAGCCTGCTGAAGTTTTTCTGAATGGTACCACAACCAACTGGTGCATCCATCACTCCTCCCAGCTCTATGGAACCTGTAAATTTGTTAAGTGGGAACTTTGTCCCATTAACAAGGTCCTTAATTAATCTGCTTCATATCACTGGCCCCAGTATTCATCCCTGGGAAGCTCCACTTTTCTACTTCTCCTACATTTATCCTGATTTCTGTCTCTTTCAAGTATACAAATCTGCTCTTACTCACCCTTTTTTGTTCAGACTTTTAGATACAGTAGAGATACTTCGGCTTTGACATTGACAATAAATATAGCTGGATTTGCCAAGTTACACAACCCTAGAAAGACTCACTTTTGAGAAAGTGGTCCTTGGCTAGGATAAACCACAATGTTTCATTAAGCCTGTCCTGCCAGACTTGCATTGGTTTAATATTTGTTTCTAAAAGATCCTTTTGAAGTCAGTGAAGATCTTATTGCCATCCCTGTGGAATGTGAAATACTGCACTCCTCATGTAATTTTTTAGGTAGAACAGAGATGAGAATTTTCCTTACAAAGTGAGTATTATAGTTTTTTAAACTATACAATCTAAATTACTGGGCTAGCATGAGGGAAAATAATGATAAGAGAATGATCACATAGTAAATAATTTTCAGCCCACAGAAAGAGCTTTTTTGCTCTCCCACAAAGACTAAAGGTAATAAAAAAACTTGCCACTGGTAATGATAGCTTGATTTTCTCCTGCACTGCCCCAGCCTAAATAGTGTCATTTTTCTGTCATATAAGACTATCTAAATGACAACAAGGTGATATTGTAGTTTTGCACCCTGCTTAGTATTGACCTGAGGTGCAAATTGCAGTTCACTATTTTGAGGAGACAGTTACCTGTCTTCTCTTCCACTTAACCTTTCTTTACATGAAATAATTCGGATCCCTTTTGCCTCTACCAGTCCCCCACCCCAGTCCACCTGCGATGCAGAGCACAACAAAAACTCAAGTGACGTTGATGACTCCTGCCTGGGTCCTCAGGGGATGGGATGTGGTGAAGTGAGATGTGCATCACACAACCACAATGGACACAGAAGAAGGGGTGAAAGGGGAGGAATTTCACCTTGTCTTCAGCTGTAGGATGTGCTTAAGGAATTGAATGCTTTTTAAACCAACACATGGTGCCTCGTCCAAGCCTCTGGACACTTTTTTCTTTCAGTGGCAGGTTCATAATCTGACATTAATCTTTCTGAATGAGAAGAAAATAGGTTAAATGGAGTAAAAATGTTACTCTGCTAAAGTTGCAGAGACTTGCATCCATTACACCACCTGTTTTGTGGCAGCCTTTTGCAGGATTGCTGTGGCACATCACCAATTAGGAAGTAACACACATTTTTATGGTTTTCTGTGACACCTTGCCAGACCTCTTTACTGAAAGCCAGGTGAACTAAATGAGCCTAAAAACAATAAATCATATACTTTACCCTATCATCATAGAAATGAACAAGATTTTATTTCCAGACACTTTCAGAGATCAAGGTTAGCTCCAAGCATTATGTGTGACTTTTGGTGTTCTCTTCGTACAATACCAAAGGAACAATAAATTGTTACTACAGTCCATAAAATCATTGTAAATATAATACATCTCAGTTGATACAAATCAACTTTGTTAGGATTTTATATAACAAAGATGAGCCTTTAAATGATGAGCAATATTTCAGTCTTTTATTAGTTGAACTAGAGAACGTTTTTATCTTGCATTTGTGAAGAGACAGTTAAGATATAACTGCCAGGGTTTTCATCAAATGGATTTAGAGAATTCCACATCAAAAAAGCAAGAGAAGCAAATGGCCACCAGAGTTCATGAGGTAAATGTAAAATTTACAAAGTAATGGCTTGGGTATTTGTAAAGTTTCACCATTGGGCATTGCAAACATCATAATTTTATTTTCTTTAAGTGCCCTGCAAGGATTTTAATAGTCAGCATTTAGATGAAAGAACACAAAATGTAGATGATATTAGATACAAACCAGGTAGGAGGCAAGGAGTTAAGATGAATACAAAAGACAGCTTCTGAGCAACACTTCTGCAAAAGAAAATACAAAAAATATTTTTCACATTTTATCCTTTAAAACTAATGCAATATTAAAAAAAATAACTTCAAGAAAACCCGAAAGAATTCACACCTAATAATGCAGAGTTTGTCTGAGGCCTGGTATGAATCCTGTCACTGCTGGTTGCAAAACTCTTATGCCTCCATGTATTCTTATTGCTTTTTAAAGCAATCTGGACTTGAAAGCAATCCAAAGCTACAGTGTTAGGTTGTAAATTGATGTACATCAGCGTTAAAGCAGTCATTAGTGTGAAGGGAACCAGAAGAAGACAGGGAGGACATAAATTATTCAGCACACAGGGCCTCAGCATTCAGCAGAACATTTTTCTATATGCTTCCCTTTTTAATATAAAAAATAAAAGTGCACACATATGCACACCCACAGTTACAAACGTTTTGTACAGGCCCTTCAATTCCAAGCCTCTTTGAGATAATATTACACAGATTAAATCCAAATGCTTGGTCCACTTCTCTTCACAATGGCATTATTGCATCTTTTGTATTTGGTGAGTAGAGGGACAAATATGCTAAGTCTGGGGCTGGCTAAGAAGTACCCTTGGTGAGATTTTCAGACCTCTCAGGTTTTGACCTTTTGTTTTTGTTAAGAGCATGACTTGTTTAAAATTAAATGCTTTTCAGAATTTTAGCCATTATGTATTGTACTAAGATCAATAGACCTAATCTATGTACATACCTTTCATCGTTCTAATTAATTATCTTAGATGTTGAAAAAATACTCAGCAACTTCACAGAGAAATTATTTCTGCAGCTGGTAACTAGTCATAAGAGAAAGATGTCTTAAAAGGGATGTCTTATAACCTAAGAGTGTACCAAAGGAGAAAAAAAAAGGCTCTTCTCTATTAAAGAAATAGAAATCATCATTTTTTAAAATCCAATTTTCTTTTACAATTTTCCCTGTATTTAATGTACATGCTGCACTGAGTGAAAACTTAATTTGAACCAGGCAATGTCATTTTCAAATTTATAATCAATAATAAAAAAATGTTATCATGTATTTCTGGTGCCACAATGGAACATTTATGAAGCTGTATCTGTCCACTCACATTTGCATGAAATATTTGTGGTCCTACCATGAGTCACAAACCTCAGAACTTAAATTTGAAACACATGCTTCCTAATAGCCTCTCTTTAATAATGTATCTGTGTTCCTAATCAATGTAAGTGAAATGTTTTCATACTTTAATAATAAGTGGGTACATTCAGAATTTTGAACAGGTGAGGATAAATCATGTTTGCCTGTGAATAACAGCTTTTATCATTTACTCAGTGGGATCATAATGTATTCTTTCAATCTGCACCAAAGGTAGTAGCAGGAAGCTATTTTATAGATTTCTTGGTAATCTGAGCTGATGTTATACCTGTTACAGGACACTTCCAATAAAATAGAAACACAGCAGGATGAAAAAAGATACAAATGGTGTATTTATACCAGTCAATAAAAGCATGACTCTGTAGTAATAGAAAATTTGTTCATGAATTGTGAAGTACCAGTGGCTCAGTTGGTAAGGTATTAAAGTAATTCGTGTCCTGCCTTTGAAAATTTTTCTTACAATTGTAACTTTAATTTGCTGCCTCATTTTCATTGACAATGAGAAAAAGTGAGCCAACGACATTCATGGACCTTAGAATCAAAGCAGTTTAGTGGAAGGAGTTTTTATTTTGTAGATCTTCCCCATAACAGCAAGGAAGTCTAGCACACATGGACACATGAACTCATTTCTAATGGTTCATGTTTCAGAAGTTGTATTTTAATGACTCAAAACATATTTTGTTCAAGATGCCAGGTCTACTTAGCAACAACTTAGCACAGAATTGCTTCCAAAAATGTTAAGCAGAGTGTGCTGCTCTCTGTGGCTGATGCACATCTGCAAATGCTTTTCTCCTTTTTGCTGAAACTCTGCAGATTTTGGGGGTACTGCCATTAGGCACAAAGGTTGCCAGATGGGCTCACTTTGCAGGACAGTGTTACAGATGTGGGAGTTAATAGGGTGTGCCAGACTCTGGTCACACTAGTGAAATTCAGAGTCATTCCAGAATGAGTAGAAATCATTCTGTTTTATGGTTACTCTCAGTAAGCTGTGATTCCCATCAGAGTGAGTCCTGAACCACTTTTAAACCAGGAAGTGAAAATTAAATACATTGAAGAGAAATAGGAGTAGCCATACTGCATCAGAAGTGTAATTTCTATGTCTGGCTGGAGGTGATTTTTATAGCTCAGTTATTCTCCAAATTTTGGTAAATAGAGCTGGTTTGGTACATTTAGGTGTCTATTCTCCTTTAACTGTGTTTTCCTAAGTATTTTAATGTCTAAAGGGACATTTCTCCATTGCTTTTGTTTCACAATGATCGTTAATGAACATTCATTAATTTTTTCCTGGTTAGGAAATCCTGTTTTTTGTAAACATGTACTTTTAAAGCCTACAATTCCAACCACATTCAGTCTGTAGGGAATGTTCTTTCTACCTTCCACGGGAAAAAAGAAATCACAAGTAGTATAAATTTTGCATCTCATTTCCTCTTTAGTATATAAATCTTGTGCAAAGGAAATAGGGACTCCATTATCTCTTAGAGATGAAACAGCTTCTAATATGGATAGTCTGCATTCCCTCTGTCATGTTCCTAGGGGATAGGTTAATAAATAATGAACTAAATGTCATATTTTGAAGTCTCTTAGTTCATGGTGATGCAGATTTCTTACATGTTTATTAAATTTCAATCTTCATTAGACAAGGTTAGTGGGGAAATTAGGTCTCTCTTGTATTGACTTAGTAATGCAGAACGATAAAATAAATAAAAAGTAGATATATTTTTGCACTTTTTAATCATCTGTGGGTCTTTCCCTCATTCTGACTGTGCAAGATACACTTTCTATGACTGAATCAGATGAAATATTTGTCAAATTTTGACACTTTTAATTGTAAAAGATTAAAAAGGGAAAAGAAGGGTTAAAATTACATGCTGGTTTTGAACTGTGGATTTTGAGCAACTGACAAACAAATCTGACAAAACTCCTTATAAAAGCTCCTACTTAGCACAAAATACCCAAGACCTTGAGATCGGTTTGGATCACAGACACAGAACACATAAGCAAAGAAAGATCAATTAATTAAAATTGTGATCTGAAAATTAATAGGTGTATCTGGAAAAGGTGAGAAACAAACCCCCAGCTGAGAGGCCATTTAGTTACAACTACAAACACACAACTCCAATAGTAGCAACTTGTACAATCACACATGAGGAAACCTGTTAAACCAGGTAAGTACAATATATGTAGAAACCAGCTGTAGTTAATTCTGTAATTAAGAAACAGGTTTTGGAAAAGCATAAATTTTAAATGGCATCATAGTTGAGAAACTATTTGGTAGAAAATAGCAAAAATTTCTGAAGGAAAAGGAAAATAAAAAATACTATACAAATATAGTAGTATCAATGGCAAGTGAAGTGTAGTTAAGAGGAATCTGGAATACACTAAATTTGTTTTTTCTGGTAATAGATGGAAAATCATTATTCTGTTGGAAAAAGCTGGAATTACTACAGAAACTGTAAGGAAAGTCAGCTAAAATGAAACAAAGTGGGTAAAATAGTGAAAGAACTGTAGGATTGGAAAGAGATTTTAGGGGGATCCTAAGATTTTTGGTGTGGTTGGATACATGCATGGAAAAGGGTGTGAGGAGAAGTATTCCTGCTATTCTTGCCACTTGGCATGCTGTTTAGGCTGCCCAAGGATAACAGAATGGACCTCTGATCACTCCTGTGTGAGGAACATCCTTCCAGACGTGGGCACACACCAGCAGGCTGCCAGGAGGAGCAGGGAAAGGAGCATTTCCTTGCACAAGGACACAAAGAGAGTTTGGCTTGTTTAGCCTTGCAAAACACAGACAAAGACAGGATGTGATTGCTCTCTATAAACTTATCAGGTGGGTAAATACCAGGGAGAAAACCTGCTTAAACTAAAGAACAATGTTGGTCCAAGAGCAAATAGTTATAAATTGCCCATGAATAAATTTAGGCTGGAAATTAGATAAAGTTTTCTAATCCTCTGGTGAGTAAGGTTCTGAAACAGTCTCCCAGAAAGAATAAAGGAAATGGGGAATCTAGTAGGTTTTAAGAAGGGGCATTAAATAGTTTTTGAAAGGGATTATATGGTGTGGGTGCCTGTGATGAGCAGATTGGATTTAGAGGCCCAGTGGACTGCTTTCTATTTTATAAGCAGATATTCCAGTCAGACTGATTCCAATGCATTATGTCCAGCTCTTTACTCATGGATATCCTATTTGAGTGGATAGTGATACAAATGGGAGTCCTGCCTGACAGGCCTAAACCAGAACTAATAATTTACTTTTCTGCCGTATTTTATGTGAACCTAAAGGTAAAAGACATCAGAAAATGAAAACAAATAGAACACTTAAAGCAGGCTTCTTCCTGTGCAAAGCAAGTCACAAAGGGAACAAAAAGATACTTGATGTGCCCAAGAAAATGGGAATTTTACAAATAAAAATAGTCAGCAGTTAGATAGGGAAATATGAAGAAATAATGAGGCTCTTTGGTCAGCATGTTGACTAGCTGTGTTAGCAGGCAAGCTTTTTGTAAATATGTTAAAGGTGACTTTTGAGGAGGAAAATGGGGTGATGATGTTGACATGAATTTGCTTTAAAGCTCATATGGCAGTGAAAGTGGGAGGGAAGAAGAAGGTGCATGCATGGGGAGGGCAGAAAAGATGAAGGTGTAAAGAGAGAGAGGTGATGAACAGCAAAGCTGCAAGTGGTATGGAGTCACGAAATTGAAGGGAATGGTTCCTGCTGAATGCATGGGAATGCTGCAAGCAAGGAAAACAAAATCGTACCAAAATCACAAAAAAAGAAAGGAAAGTTTGTGGTGACATTTCTATTGGTCACAAGAAAGTTAAAATTTCATGTTTCAGGGGGGAAAAAAGTGGTGTGCAAAAGTAGCCTAGAAAACTTCAGTGAAATTCGAGCCTGACATGTGACTTTGTCATGAAGATATTGCACCTATCAGGAACCCAGCAATTCCAATAGGATCCTTAAATTGTCTAAAAATGGACATTCCAGATGATTGCAGATGCTCATTTACCTTCGACTCACAGGAAGCCACCAGCTCTTCAAGGACTCTCATGGATGTTGTTAAAAAAGCTCTCTCTAAACCCAAGTCTAGAAGTTGCATTTAGCAGAAGATAGGACATTTCATGTGTATTTTCTTCCTTCTGCGTTTCTGATGGAAACCAGTTCATGTCACACCTAGCATTCAAGTTTTCACTGGGTATAGTTATAACTTCAAAGAATTCTTTCCTTTGATAGACATGCTCTGTTTCTTGAGTATGGCCTTCATGAACTCAATGTACCCCTTTTTGCTCCCAAGGGATATTTAGCAATTATTTTTACTTAATTCCTGAATGAAAAATTACAGGGCCCTGCTCTGTAATTATCAGTGACCTTTCAGTGTAGAAAAATGCAGCTGATGGGATGCAATGGGACTGCCACAGGCAGGCCAAGTGTTTGGACAGGTATCAGCAAGGGTGTTGTCCCTCCCCCTGAGCTGCTCTGCATTGGAGCCCAGAGCAGATGCAGGGTAGAGCTTTGAACAAACTTTTCTGATTTCTCCTTGTCATGAGGCACAACAAGGCAGCAAGTAGCAGATATCTAGGGAAAAGCCTAGAAAAGAGCCTAGCAAAGCCCAAAGCACTAAACTCCCCCATGGAAACTTCCCTCTCTTGCTGTTCCTTCGGGTCACTCCACACGGAGTCATCTCTGCTGATTTGTTTGGTGCAATAAATAGATACAGCAAAGAAGAAATATCTTCTGTGATAGTGAGAGTGTTGCTACACAGGAACCACCCTTCCTGGGGTAAGGCTGCCCTCTGTTCATAAAGGGAGCAGTACATTACTTTTCTGAGCTTTGAAACAGGAACAGAGTCGGCCCATGTGCTTTTACAAACATGGTTCCTCAATTTATCCATTTAAATTTTTAAACTGGGCACTTTCCACATGTCCATTGCTATTCCTGTATTCTTCTGCTAAGGAAGTTCTAACACTCCAGACATGCTTTTTATTACTCTTGCTTCTTTTTCTAATTGATAGGAACTAAGCTTAAAAAGTAGTTTACTTGTCTAGTTTTGGCAGGACTTTGCTGAGGCTATAGATATACTAACCCACATATGTCTGGAAGAATCCATCATTCCCATAGTAAGTGAAAGCCATTTCTTTAATGGTGCAAAATTGCCATGTACTCCTTGGTTACTTAGACTTTAACAGCTTTTCTTTCTGAATCATTTGCCTTACTAAGTGCTTCATTCACAGAAAAACCTGTCACCATTATTAAGGGACATTGTGTTACAGACCCACAGTGCCAAAGCATTATCTATAAGTATCTGCATGCTGTTTATGTGTAGGTAGATCCAGGGGCATATGCAAGTAAGATTTTCAAACCTATTTGACACAGGGACAAGCAAAAGTGCCTTAAAATTGGACAGAATCATGAAACTGTGAAGCATCTTCACAGAAGCCATGTCTCAGAAAGGGTTATATATTTAAGGAATTTTTTCCATCCACTGACTTATAATAAACTGGGGGAGCTGTTCAAACCACACCATTTAGCACAGGAAGTGAAGGCAACTTCTGTCTCAGTAGTAGTAATCTAATTATCCATTTGGAAAGCAGCCAAGATCCCATATCTAATATAGATATAGTATTCCATATTAAATGATGCAGATTTTTAAGAAGCACGTTGCCAACTTTCCTTTGCTTTTCCTTATTAAAGGCACTTTTAGCAGCCTCTTGTGTTCTGGTAACATAGACATTCCCTCAGGCCTGACACAGAGTATCAGACTGCTGAGTGTGAGTTTATCCACTCTGGTGCTTTGTCTCACAGAGAGGGCTGCCGTACACATACTCACCAAGCTCTATATCCTACATATCCTGCTAATCCTGGAAGATTTGAGGAGATAACTCCTGCATTTGTGTGGTCACAAGTGGTGGGATGCTGTTGAGTGTAAATGAGAAAAGAAATCTGGGCATCAGCATCTTTGCTGTGAATCACCGCCACATCCAACCAGCATGATATATTATTTTTTAATTAAATGTTGACTTTTTTTTCCTTAAGGATATTTTTGTTTCTAGACCAGCACAGTTCATTAGTTAGTTGCTGTGTTTGATTCAATTTTTGTCATGCCTTTAATCACTTTCCATCTGAGTATGTCAGAGTGGACACCAAAGACCTTTGTGCTTCTTTGTAGTTAAAGGTAGAAAATTCCTAAGCAAGGAACAGCATTTTCTCATCCCCAGTCTTTGCTTCTCAAGACAATTCCCTTATTTCATTGAAACTGATGAAACGTGCTGAGTATCTATGTTTTGTATCATGATGGTTTCTTTTCTTGGCATCGACTATATCAGCAAGATAACCAGTCTTATTTTCATCAGACTGTCTAGAGATTATTAAAATGAGTAATTCCTGCTAGTTGAGATGAAAAAATGGGTTTTTAAAAAAAATCTAGGTGAGATAACATCAATGCTACTTGTTCACTATGTCTATATCAACTCTGAATAATTATATTTCTTTGCTTAAATATAGTCCATGATAAAATTCTTGTTCTGCATCAGCCCTCAAAGGATAATGGTGTTTGTCTCTGTCAGAAAGCAAAGATACAGAAAACATGAAGTTTGTAAGAAGCCTGATTAGAATTTAAGTACCCTATTTCCAGTATAATTCCCCTTACCTTAGTTACCAATTAGTTAAACTTTCTTACTAAAAACAGCAGGTGTCTAATTCTTTACCAGATATTTTCTAACATTTTATAGCCATTAAAAAACAAAACAAAACAAAATAAAAAAACAACAAACCAAAATAGTTTAGTGCAAAAAAAAGAAAAAATTGAGAGCTGAACCACTTTTTAGGAACCTTGTCAACACTGATGATCTGCAGATGATACCAGCTTGTTAAAATGCACCATCAACTTTATAAAACATTTCTCACATTTCTCGCAGCTTTTGCTATGAATAGCACCTAAGACTCCCGTAACTGAAAGATTAATGTATTTTTTAAACCTGCCTCTTTAATCTTTCAGTATTTCTCTGAGCATTTGTCAGAACTTTGTGCTTACACACCTTCATTAACTCCCCTGTACAGTCACTCAGTTTGGATTCGTTTACTGTAACTTCAACCATCTAGAAGTTACTATGGGGAGTAAATGAGCTTTCTGCAGGGACAGCTGATCCCTCACTAGGGCACATGTCTAATATACACTGAATTATTTTCCTCTGAAGTTGTTTATCCCTCTCCACTGACTACAGAGGAAGCCGAGGCAATAACCTCTGAAGAAATACCAAATATTTTACCAGCTAAAGTGATGAGACAAATTTCTTCACCTTTGGTTTTGTTTATGTAGTTGAGTTACAGGAGAGGGAAGGACAGGTTTCATTTTTTTAACAGGGTATCATGGTTATGAATTAAACAGCAGAGACAAAATTGAGAACTATTTTGGCTTATATTTTTAAATTAACAGTAATGGAAATTATGTCCCCCTACATTCATGCACATCACTGGAAACTCTGCCTATGTATGTCTGTACCTTAACTGCAACTGCTCTGCTACAGGGCCAAGAGACAGAGGTGTTTGTCCCCTGCTAACTTTTGGTGTGACTTGATTTAATAACTAAGCTGTGTTAGCCAGCAGAAGGGATCATTCCTCTTTCCCCATGAACTCACAGAGTCACAGAATCATAGATTCATTTAGGTTGGAAAAGACTTCAAATATCACTTTGACTGAGCATTACCATATCTACTAAACCACAACACTAAATTCCAGATCGAGTTTCTTCATGAATACTTCTAGGGGTGGTGACTCCACCACTTCGCAAGGCAACCCTTTCTAATGTTTGACAAACCCTTCAGTGAATAAAGTTTTCCTGATGTCCAACCTGAACCTCCCCTGGTGTAGCTTGAGGCCATGTCCTCTTGTCCTGTCATTAGTAAATTCCCTAACTCTTCATTGACTAAAGCTTTTATTGAGAGGGGATTCAATGCAAACCCCTGTTTTCAAGATCAATTTTGTTTGCAATTCATCCACTGGCCTTGCTCACCAGTGGCTGGCCATGAGAGGAAGAGATGGACTGTCCCCATTTGCAGCCTTCAGCACTTCTAGATAAATGGTAAATCACATCCTAAACAACACTGCATGGTTTGGAACTCATGTGCAAGAGGTAAATAGAAATATAAGCATAAGTACAATATTCAGATAATCGTGCTTTGTTTTACATCTTAAGAGCAAAGAAATATTTTGTATTTATTTATTCTTATAATTTATTATTCAGAAGTGGACACTGATGAAGTTTCACCCCCCTGAAAATAAATTCTCCACTCTGGACTCTGTAACTGGATAATGCAAATACCATAACAGGCTGCTGTTCCTCTCTGGGTGTTACAACCCCATTAAGTTTGAGGGATAAAAAGCCCAATCATTCTCTATCCATGCTGGAGGGACAGAAGGAGGGGACATAATTAAATTATGGTCCAGAAGTTTATCAAAAGCACATCACTCCTGAAAATTGTATTCAAACATACAAAACATTGCCTTTCAAAATATGTTTCTGCAGTGCTTTGAAGTTATCTTTCACTACTTAGACAGGATTTTATATCATTAATGATCTATCTTGTTCATACATTACTTTTTATGGCCTCTGTTCATTTCACATTGATTTTTGCCTGACTTATTAAGGTCTCAGTCTCAGACCTTAGGCACTCTGCAAATGTAAATTGCAGTACAGAAAATAAAAATGCCAAAATCAGGCTGTGCCTGCCAAGTCATAACTCAATAATATCTACCATCTATGAAAATAAAATCCATAAATACTCCTTAATATCTACATTAGCTTCATAGAGCATAATCTGTAAATGTTGTAACCACTCCCTCCTCTGATGCATGAAGTTATTTAATCCAGATGCTAGAAGTATTTTTTTTTAATGAGCATTAGTATTAAAGTTCTGATCAAAGTGAATCTTCAAAGCTTCATCATGTCTAAGTATTTGCAGGATCCTGGGTGATCTGCATACAGTCTTGCCCCTGTATTTCAGACTGTTTGTGTGCTAAACTTCATGTTGAATATATAAACTAGACTGGATTGCAGCAATTGTGCTGTGCAAACATTGCAGTGTGGAGAAGTTCTTTCTCCCCCTGGCTTCACAATACCAGGGAAATGCTGGGAAGATCTTCAGCAAATCAACAGGAATTATTAGAGGAAGAACTGAAGATGGAAGAAGGTAAAAATGTATCTGACTAGTTTTGACAAAAGAGTGTCTACAACTTGTGAATAAATTGGTCTAGAGGATCACTTTTAAGTCTGTGTCCGTTTTCAGCAATCTTGTCACTAATTTTCATTATGGGTTGTATGGCACCCACAGATAAAATTCACTCCATGGTGTCTTTCTATCTTAAGGATATGCAGGTAAATACATCATTTATCATGTGCTTCTTCCTATTCATTTGGAAGACGGAAAAATATTTTGCAACACATTCCACTGGGATATGTAGAAAACGTTGATATCCTGGTAGGCAGGAGCCTCACAGTGGTTTGAGAGTTTAATTTGCACAGCAAATAAGAAGTATAATGTACAAGAATTATAATGCAAAACGACTGTTTAATTCAAGAGACATCCAAGGATTTAGATGGCTGCAGATACATACAATATGTATGAGGAATAAACGTATATCCATATTTTGAGCAGGAGGACCTGATATCTACAGGGATTTCAGTATTACAAAAAGTAACACTAGGTTTCTTAGCGTCTCCTACAAGTACAAATCCATCTTGATGCTCAAGACATCATTTCTGTTTACTTTAAAATTCAGGAGTTGAATTAATATAATAAATGGGTACTTTTGTCTGTAGAAAACAAATTCACTGAGTGTTTCAATGGACAGTAAACAGGAGGAAAACAAGATGAAAAAGCATTGGGTAGCATCTAAGCAAAAGCAGATGAAAGCAGGACAATCTGTCCTCACCTCTTCTTCAGCTCTTCCACATAGATTCAGAGTAGGAGGCAGCTGGGTGGACAAGCCCAGGTGAGGAGATGGGTAGGTAATAGCTTTAAATGGAAAGATGGTAGATTTAACTGAGATATTGGAAATACTTTCCTCCTGGTGAGGGTGCTGAGGCCCTGGTGCAGGTTGCCCAGAGAAGCTGTTCAAGTGTTCAAGGCCAGGTTGGGCAGGGCTTGGAGTAACCTGCTCTGGTGGAAGGTTTCCCTGCCCATGGCAGGGGGCTGGAACAGGATGATCATTAAGGTCACTTCCAACCCAAACTGTTTTATGATTCTGTGATTCTATGAGATGCTCTCTGCACAGCAAAATCTTCTCCCAAATCTGACAGCAATCTTCATGGAATTGAAGGCTACATATTACTGATTTCCAGGGGGATGGCTCTGCAGCCACATTAAGGGAAATCCATTTGCATTGGATAAATGTGGGGGAACCCCTACACTACCCATGTGCAGCTTCCCTTTGCAGTGCTGGGGTGGGGACCTTCTGCTCACTCTTCCCTGAGGAATAGCACAGCTGGAAAGACAGAAATACCAGGGTGATTTTCCCTGCAGGCGTGGGTGTGGGTACGGGCTGTGGCTTCTGTTCACCCTCGGCTGCGGGCATCGCGCTCTGCTCTGCACATCAGCAAAGCACCTTCGGGCTGATGGGGGAGTGGGGAGGCCAGAGGCTGGCACAGACAGCTCCCTTTTCATCTCAGTGTTGATTTCTGCAGTTCCTTCCACTGTGGCTTGTCTGCTGACAAAGTTTCCCTCCCACAAGTGGCAGCAGATTTTTTCATCTCTATTTCTCCCCTAGCTGATAAAATCAAGCTGCAGAGTCGTGCTTCCACAACTCCAGGGTGAAATAGCCTTTCACTGCATGAGGAAGAGGTAAAGATGCTATTTCTGTCATGGTTGTGTAAGAAAGTGAGACGTCTCTAAGGACTGTTTTCCTAGAAACTGGATTTAAGTGCAGATAATGCACCAATTAATGCAAGTCAAACAAACCAATTGTGGCACTGTAAAGTGGGAGATGGGACAGTTCATGGAATCTCTTTTTGTTGAAAGAGACCTTAATATTCATTTAGTTCCAACTGGACAGGGACACCTTTCACTAGACCAGGATGTTCCAAACCCCATCCAACCTGGCCTTGAACACTTTCAGTGGAAAAGCTGGACATTAACCTGTTAAGGGAACACTGCTGGATCTGAATTTTAAGCCTTTTGTAGTTTCTCAGAGAGCCAAAGGGAAAATCTAATAAATAACGCATTTCATTTGAAAATAGAAATATTTCACTTGAAAATCACATAAAATAAAACTTCCATTCAGAAGGACTAGACAGGCCTAGGCCAGTCTCAAATGTAGACAACTATTGAAATATTAATTATGTGTTTGCTTGTAGTTGATATAACTTATCTGTGTTAATTGACAGCAAAATAACTGAGAAGTTGAAAATACTCTGTACTCAACCATTAAATACTCAGTAACTGTTTAGAGATGAAAATATATGTCTGTATATGTATATACAGATAAATATATCTCCAAGCTGATATTTGTAGGCTTTGACCAATGTTTTTGTGCCAAACTTTTGAACTAAACCCATATCTCATAAAGATTTTTTTTCTTCTCCTTTTAAGCACACATATTGGACAATTTGCTTGTTATTCAGGGCTCTTTGATGGCTGAGAAAGGAACCTTCCCATCTTAGGAGGACAGTTACATGGAAATGCAGTGTGTACATAAATTAATGGAGGTTTTCTACCATGAGGTCCTCCTGCAGCCAGAGACAGGTTAGAGTACTGAGAAACTGCTCCAAATGACACAAGGGGATGAAGAGACCAAAGGATTTGACAAGTGAAAAACTATTTTTGTGTCCTTTTTTAGAGTTATGCACTGCTGAAAAGAAAGCAGGTGCTTTACATCAAATGATCCCCATGGATTTTTTTAAATAAAAGCTCCTTTGTAAGAGCCTGCAACTTAATACATGTGCTTAACTAGAGGCAGGACCAGGCACTGCATTTAGTTCAGGTACTGGAACATTAGCTGCATATTGAAATTCCATTTGTTGCTTTAAGTGACCTATGGAAAAATTCCACATTTGGATGATACAGTCAGTCTTGCAACAGGAGGACTCAGACATCCTCATCTTATATTGTACTTCTTAGCACCAGCCAGGGGTGGGTAAGGGATGAAAGTAATAATAGTAAACACTCAAACATCTACATATTTCTTCAATTACTTCCTTTTTTTCTTAATAGTCTCTCATCTAAACATGGTCTGCTCTCAAATGAATGCAGATGGAAAGATTTGGTAAATCAAATTTCAAGTTGATCTCACTGCAGATTTTCAGTTAAAAGTTAAAAGATTAGATAATTGGAGCTAACCACAACATAAGAATTTGGCTAACATTTAAGGGAGAAGTTCTATTTGTTTAGTAACATTTTTAATAAAAACATGCTTTGTCTGAAATATTTCATGGATGCTGAGTGTCTTCAAAAAATCCTGACCAACACACATTTTGTTGATGGTGTAACTTATCTGACACAAGACTTGTAAGTTATCTTTACAGATACCAGCCTTTAGTTTTTTCATTATACAACATACGAAAATTTGGCAAAGTTGTTGGATCTGGAAGAATTTCTAAACTAGAGCTGCAATTGTATCACAGAACAATTTTGGACTGGGCAAGGTGGTGCAGATTTATGGCCAGTGTCCTGCCAAGGCTTTTAAAGGTCTTCTACACAGACACACACAGAACACCTCACAGCTGAGATAGACCCATGATTTGAATACATCACTTGCCAAACAGTTGCACTTCAACTAGGACTATTTTATTTTACCTAATAGTAAAACATGCTGCTTAAATCACTTATGCTCTTTGAAACAATGTAGGAAGCAAAATCCTTCTTTGTGATGTGGCTATTCCAAAGGCAAAACCAATTTGCTCTTCCGAAGTATTTTTCAAAGCCTCAAGGATAAGTCTTTTCTGGCAAAGAGTTAGCTGCAGACAAAGAGGGGGTGGACTCCATCAGAGACAGAAAAATTCACACCTACTCTTGAGGTGGAGGAGGATTTCTTAAGATAGGGCTCCCAAGAGCCCCCTCTAGCACTCCATCATATGAGCACTTTGAAGATCTGTGATGGAGAGCTGGAGCCATGTTCTTCAAAGGGTAATGACTACAGATTTTGTTCTTATTAAGTAACTTCAGCAAATAAAGAGCAAGCCAGTTAAATATTTTTCCTGTATTTCATGGACGAGTTCAAACAAGAGGTTCCACTGAGTGAGGATGGGGCTTGTGAGTTTGAAATCTACCACTCGAAGAAGAAGTGCCATTATCTCCTGAGGACAAGAGAATCAGTGACCATAATATTCCAGAGAAGGTTGAATGTTCAGTAACACACCCCATCAAAAAAAATCCCAAACTGTAAGACAGGGAGCCTTCAGCTGCTTCATTTGAATATGAACATAAAGCTGCCCTTATGCTTGATAAAATAGAAAACTGTGAGAAAATTCAGTATATTTACAATGATCAGATTAATCAAGACAGCTGCTAAATCCAAAGGTGAAGTACATCAGTTGACCAAAACAATGATTGCCACTCTCCACATGCCTTGTTTCATTTATGTCTCCACATCCTCATGGCCACAAAAAATTTCTGATCATTCGCAAAGTGCCCACACACATTTAGAGCTGGGTGCTGGACTGTTGTCTCAAACTGTTTTCTTCAAGCCTGAACTACCAGATCACATCTTTGCATGAAAAAAAGTCCGAATCTAGATCCATTTGCTTTTCTCTTTAGAGTGTGACATTTTTGAAATGGGGCAAACTGTCTGCTAAACCTCTTGTTAAATGCATTCAGCTTATTTTACACAGAACCCATTGACAGCTTTCAGGTGAAAATGTACCCTGTTCATTATCAAGCCAATCAGTTTCTCAGGATGAAAGACTTTGCTACAGCCAGTGTTAATCTGTCTCCCACTACAGTGTTTGGTTTGCTCTACAAGCCTGGAATTTTCCAGGAGAGTTTTGTGCACCCCAGTTGGATTACAATGCTTGACACAATGCCTGCAAAAAATGACATGCTCTTAAAATAACATGCTTTCACAGTTTTTTTGCTCTTCAAGCTGAAACCAGAAGAAAGGATTTTTTTAATTTGCCTTAAACAAGCAATACAAACCATCAAGTGAGATTATGTGGGAGATTTACAGAACTCCAGTTAAACAGAGTCCTGAAGAGGAAGGCCCACAAATCCCAAAGCATTGTTAAATAGTACCATGCAGAATTCAAAGGAAAAAATTGAAGCAATTTGCCCACTGTGATTTCATAAGTTTGCTTTTCTGCATCACTGTAGATTGCTGTCCATTAAACCAATGGATATAAGGGTACCAGAAAGTGTCCAAATAAAGGCCATGAAGGTGGTGAAGGGCCTTGAGGACAAGCCACAGGAGCAGGGGCTGAGGCCACTTGGTTTGTTCAGCCTGGAGAAGAGAAGACTGAGGAGACACCTCACTGCAGTTACAACTTCCCTGTGTGGGGAAGAGGAGGGGCAGACACTGATCTCTGCTGTGAAGTCACCAGTGACAGGGAATGGCCTGAAAAGTTGGGTCAGGGGAGATTTAGGTTGGATATCAGGAAAAGGTTTTTCAGCTTGGGGGTTAGGCACTGCAACAGCTTCTCCAGGGAAGTGGTCACAGCACAGAGCCCAAAAATGTTAAAAAAACCAAACATCTGAACACTCACAGGCCCATGGTGTGATTCTTGGGGCTGTCCTGTGCAAGGCCAGGAGTTGGACTGATGATCCTTGTGGGTCATTTCCAACTCAGGTTATTCTACACATCTATGAAACCACAATGTCACCACTCTATTATATCCATCATCATGTATGATAACAATGAGTATTTTTCTTTCTTGTGTTTAACTTTGACTCTTCAGATACATCTGATTAATTAAATCATCAGATTTTAAGCAGGTAGAAATTTGTATTCTAGCACTTTATTAATAAAGAAGTAGTGGTTCTATTCTAATGGGAGAATAGAAATGTTAATATAAGGAAGGCAATATGACTTCAATATCTTATGTGATAGGGTGTGAGAAAAATGCCAAGAGCACTAATAAAAACAATGCATCCAAAAAGTTACAGCATTTCAGATGTAAACATGCTGCTAATCCTGTAGCATACTGTGCCTCAGAGCAAGATTTAACCCTGCTTATTGGGGACTAATATTTAAAACACACAGGAATGAAGAGAGATAGAAACTGTTTTCTCTTTCAAATAAGTCGCTTTATTCTTCTTTCCTGAATTAAGTAAACTGAGAGGAAAATGTTCTGCTCTCAAAGGCATCACTTTTGCTCAGGTAAAGCAGAGATGCCTTACACAGGGCTGCTAGCATGTGGCAGCTACTTTGAGATGAATTTATGAAGGACAAGGCTGATCATCTGTCTCCATGCAAGCTAGCAACCTGACATATTCCGTGTGAAAATCACTGACTGTCTTATCTACTCTGAGATTTTTGCTTTGTTTTAACTACCATAAAGTAAAAACACTTTTTCTCCCCAAATATTAAAATAATGAAAGTCACTTCTTTTCACTGTGGAGAAATGTTTTATTATCTTCATTCTGAAAAAAAAACTTCTGACAAAATCCTTCTTTTTAGAGAAATTTAGGGATATGTGAAAAGAAATGTGTGATTTATTCTAGAATTTGTAGATTGCTCTTTATAGAAACATGTATTGCATATACATCAGTTGGTACTCTTTCTTCTAGAGTGAAAAAAACCCCACATTTCTTTAGAAAACCTCTATTTAATTAAAGGGGAAAAAAGACAAGCAAAAGACAGAAAATCAGGGAGACAGTGAATGAAAAAGGAAAAAAGTAACTTCAAGATGCAATGATCTCATATATTTGAAAATTCAGTAGCAAGAATAAGGTTCCAAAAACCACATCTAGAGAAATATTCCCCCAGTATATGTGTTATTAATCCATTCAAATGTGATGTGAAAAGATTAGAAAATCTTAGAAGAGAACTTCGAATGTTAGTCCAGATGGTGAATGAAGCATAGTCATGCCTGTTTCACTTAATAACAACCCACTTAGAGTGAGAAACACAGTCACACAGCAAAAGCTTTCATAAATAAATAAAGAGATTTTCACCTCTAAAGCATATTCTGAAATTGATCCTTACAAAATCCCTTGAAGGGAATTTGTGTATAGAAAATGAACAGGCATTTTTTTGTTGCGACTTTTTTTGTATCTGAGACAGAGAAAGTGGGACAGAGGAGAGAGGAAAAGGGCTCTTGTCATCCATTCTTGACACTTGACTTGTGGGCAAAAGTGATCTGCTGAAGTCAAGTGTGTTCACAACATGGAGAAAACATCTCTGTTGATGACTCTCCTGACTCAGACCTCTCCTTGGGGCACTACACTGCAATAATTGTTTTCTCCAGCTATTTTTAATGTGGATTCCCTATTCAAAATTGAAACAAGATGTAACTTCCTATGTATTGTTATTCCCTTTCTTTACATTCTTCAGAAGAAATCTGTGCCTTTTTTAACTAATTGCATTATAGACTTCAGTGAGTTTTGTAGTGATTTGTAAAGTATTTGTCAAATGTCTTTGCAAAAACTGAGCAGAGATTCCAGTGTGAAGTTTCAGACTAATCCTGAAATTACAAAACTCTGCTTCAACAGACCAAAATGTAGTCATTTTTTTAAACACTTTGGGGAAAGACCCTACACCAGTACAGATGGCAAAGCATTTAACTAGCTCTAGAGTCTATAAAAATAATTCCTTTTTATTACTTAGCTATTTCACAAGTAATATGAAAATAGGTATGTTTCTTGATGATTATATTAAGCATAATTGGGAGAAAGTAATAGGGCATCTTCTCATTATTGTCTATGAATTGATGTTCCTCAAGTATATTCTTTTTATGTGCATGTCCTAGTTGTTTGTGGAGTTTTTTTGGTATTGGTTTTCTTCTTTTCCAAGAGAGTAATTTTGCCTTCCAAGTGTCTTTTCCAGAGGAAATGAACACGTGTCATGCTTTTAGACCGAGTACTGTAGCACAATTAATCTCTGCCCTGTCCCTTCCTAGCAACCCAAAGTAGGAAATATATGCAGCCAAAGTGTAAAGCTAAACAGCTAGCAGGTTTCTATATTTACAAGAATCAAAGCAGTTAAATGACTCAGCTGCCTCCTAATGTGGGTTATATTTGAATTTGGGGAGAGTAGGGGGAAGAATGGAACATTATTGCTTTAACAAGGTTTACTGCTAAACTGAACATATGTTGCTCATAATGTCACTTTCTAAATCAATGAAATTATCATTATAGAACATGTCGACAAATTAGACATGTAAAGTGCAAGCTGTATGTGGGAGAGATGTAATTTGGCTCTATAAAAAGAAATTAAACAATAAAATATCAATGACAGATGTAGTTAGCTAAAGGTTTTGAGGTTTAAATACCAATTTGTGAAAAAAAATTATGCAGACCCAATCAGGGTATGAGATAAAAATACCAGCCTTCATGCAACGAGATGATTAAGTATTTGGACCAGATGTTTGGAGACCTTAGATGTGCCCTTTATTTAACTGGCAAGCATACTGGCAAGTCCTTAAATTTGTAAAATCCAAGTAATGAAGGTTAGCTCAGATGGAAGTAATAAAACAATCCAATATCAAGAGTCATTCATGTCTGTGCACTATACATCATGCTACAGTTCAGAGCTCCACATTTTTATAGACCAGCACATGCTTTAAAGGAATAGGCTTTTCCCAGTATTTTTTAAAGAAACTTACTGCAGTATTTTTTCCCATTTACAATTCTCAAAGCAAATGCAGGAATTGAAGGCACTCGATATGTTTGAGATCGTTTTCCCACAGGTTTGCAGATTTTATAACTCGAGTCTCAGCTAAAACTCTGTGTCATAATTCCTGGGTTATAGCTTTGTCTCACAGCTGCTTTGTGGTTGTGGGCAAGGTGTTTAAGACTAAACAATAAAATACATGTATGATCAGAGAAGAATGTCTTGCAGTTTAAAAGATGACTTCTGTTTTAGACCCTTCTAACAACTTTGTAGGGTGATCAATCTCTCTGTGCCTCAGCTCCTCCTATTCAGGAGCAGCAGGGTGACATAATCCAATCTTTCAACTCATTTTCCATCTCGGGCAGAGTTTTATTCCCAGCAGTATCAGAGCTGCTGTGCCCAACTTCGTCGTGGCAGACCAAGGTTATCTGCAATCTCATACCTTGCAGTCCTGGCCAGGACATGTCATGCCACAAACTCTCCTTTCTACAGAACCCAGGGCAGCAGCTGTGGGGAGGAGTTTCCATACAAATTCAGACCTTGCCAGAGAGCGAAATGGGGACGTATGTTGAGTACAGAAATGCTGGGTGCCTGCCTTTCATGCAACCACTCTGCTTGGATAGTGACTAGCAGAGATGGCCCTGATCATGTTTAAGCCTTCAAGACATTGCTATAATATAATCAACAGCAATTCTGAAGGCATAAATAAAAGATAACATTCATGAGGTTTTCAGAGGGATGACATAGTGCGCATAAAACATTTGAATACCACAGACAGAGCAGATGAAAAGGGATTGAGCTGTAAAGAAGAAATCATTCCTTGATGGGCTGATGTAGTTTGGCAGTAGAAGATGGATTTCATCTGATCAGTGTAGACATCTACAGTGTATAGAAAGCATCTTAGCTATTCATCCCCACTCTTCGCCACCCTTCTAGAATACAAAGGAAAATATGCTCCTCAGTCACAGTTTAACTCTTCTGAAAGTAAATCTTTAAAATAGATTCATTTTAGCAACAGCCTCAAAATACCTGTTCTTCATCATTAGCTCTGGAGAGAGCCTATGATGATAGCTCAGCTGAGGACATCTGCTAGAAAAATATGAAAAGGCCAATGAAACATGTGCCAACCACAGTGACCATCAATTGGGAGCTTTTCAGCCTGCCTTGATACTGTAACCCAACCTTAAGAAATATTATAGACAGTTAAAAAGTTAAAGGAAACAATTGCATGAAGAATACTGACATGAAAACTTCCTGTTTCTTACGGGAAACTTGAGTTTATGTTCCCCACAACTTAGGAAAATGAATCTGTCCGGATGAGTAGGAGAATTCGCTCTCGTGTACTCTGTTGCTCTTGCATAATGTTCTCTGAATATGGGTTTCAGCACTTCTGTTACCATGGTGTCACTTGCAAAACACTTGTAAACCTGGAACAGGCATCAGAATTTGATTAATTAATATCTACCAAATGCTTTGAGTGTCACTGGGTGAAAGATACTCAGCATTAGTTTCCTGGGCCTTCTCTCGTGAGGAGCAGTACCTTCCCATACGTGCCTTGTATCAAAAAAAAAGTGTGGCCAGCAAGACAAGGGCAGTGATTGAGTCCCTGTCCTCAGTTTTGGGGAGCCATGCCTCACATGCCATGTTCGTTTTGGGCCCCTCACTACAAAAGGACATTGAGGTGCTGGAGCATGTCCAAGAAGGGCAACAGAGCTGGTGAAGGGTCTAGAGCCCAACTCCTATGGGGAGCAGCTGAGGGAGCTGGGGAGGTTCAGCCTGGAGAAAAGGAGGCTCAGGGGGGACCTTTTTGCCCTCTAGGGCTCCCTGAATGGAGGGTGCAGCCAGGTGGGGATCAAGCTCTGCTCTCAAGTAGCCAGAGATACTACAAGAAGAAATGGCCTCAAGCTGTGCCAGGGGAGGTTTAAATTGAATATTAGGGCAAATTTCTTCACCACATTGGTTGCCAAGCCCTGGCACAGGCTGAACAGTGAAGTGGTGGCATCATCCCTGAAGACCTTTATAAAACATGTAGATGTGCCACTTGGCCACAAGTAATGGGCTTGGCAGAGCTGTACCAAGGATTGGACTTGGTGATCTTGGAGGTCTTTTCTAACCTTAACAATCCAAAAATTCCATAATTCCAAAGAAATTCCAAAGAAATTCCAAAGATGAGAAAAGCTATGTGAAAATCATTGTTTGCCTGGAGGCAGAAAAACTAGTGCTAAAAAAATAAGTTTTTTAATTTTCCTCCTTTTTTCCCCATTGCCCTTTAAAGGGCAGATCTCAGCCCTATTCAAATGAAAACCCTCCATGTACCAACTACTCTAAGTGTAAACACTCACCAACAGGAAACAGCTTTGAGTATTCAGAAACATTTAAACAAAGTGAAATACCTTCTTTGAAGTGATTGCCTGACCATAGAAGAGAGATGGGACTTGTAGGAACAAGTAATGTCTTTTCTGAAACAAACTAATAGAAGTGAAAAGAAACAGACAATCTTAAAGGGGCTTTTGTTCTGGAAAGATTGATTTTTCCCAACACTATCAGTTATTCTAATAAAAGGTATCACCTCTCCCTATAAACCTTGCCTCTCACCTCTTAATGTTACTTACACTTTTTATTTCTGTTTCTAAAGGTATGTGAATTTAGAAAGAGTCCATATCCATCTTCTGCAGTTTCCAAGTGCTTAAAACACTCTGCCTGCAGAATTTATACTGTATATGGAGTGCTCTCAAGGAGCTGCACTTACATAACTGCGCTTGACTGAATGTCTTGTTTTCCACATGCAAGTCTAACAGGCTGGAAATCAGGACTGCTGAGAAGCACCTACTTTCTGAAAATCATTAGTCTTCTTTCCCCTTCCTAATTAATTTTTTGAACAACTAGAGAATTACAGTAGAGGTGACAAGTTTTCTGAATCTGAATCACACTCTGATTTAACCTGGCCTTGCCTAGGGGTCTCTGCTCACTTCTAGCCATGCTATTTGTGAGTTTGACATAACTTCATGCCTAGAATCATGCTGGAGTTATATTTAATTGCTCTTGCTCTTCTCTGGGCATAATTAGAAGGATGTTTGGTTTTTCTCTAAGATGTCTCAAAAGCAAGAAAGCATTGGGTATTCACCTTGAGCTTTTCAATCAGTCCATTTATCTGCACAAACAGAAAATTGTCTACAGTTCTTTGACCATGGTAAAAGTACCTTCTTTACTGAACTGATCCCTCCTGTGTTATCCAGGTTAAGCTACATTTTGTACCTGTTAATTGAGGTTGGTTCTGCTGTGTGTTTTCCCAAATCATCAATATACTGCTTTTACAAAACTGAGACAAAAAACTTCTGCAAGGGCCATGACTGCCATTCTGACAGCTCTCCTACAGAAAGATTCTGCCTAGCAGAGAAATACCCTCAAAATTGACAGCGTCTGACAGTCCTAATTTAGAGAAAATATAAATCAAGAAGTTGTTTCCTGGAAGGACAACACAACAGGCATAAACAATCCAGGAAGTTCCTGGATTACACTGATGATAACATCTTTCTGCATGCAAGAAGCTGAGGAGATGAGTTCTACTGGACCTTGTAAACACAAACAATGAGGGGCTTATTGTTGGCATCTGAAAGTCAAAGGCAGCCTTGGCTGGACTTCAGGAACCTGGAGCAGAAAGGAGGATGAAAAGCAAGCTCACAGTCATGGATTTAATGAGAACAGATTTCGGCATCTTCAGAGATCAGCTCAAAAGAGTCACATGACATGAGGCCTTGGAGGGAAAAAGGGCCTCAGAAATCTGATTAATTTTGAAGGATCACCTCCTCCAAGTTAAAGAGAGTTCCATGCCATCAAATACAAAGGGAGGCAAAAATGCCAGGAGCCCTGCATGGATGAACAAGCTGTTCCTGACCAAACTCAAACTCAAGAGGGAAGCAAATAGAGGGTGGAACCAAACATCTCCAAGGGTCTCTGTCTAAGCAGGGAGGGATAGGGCAACATGACCTCCAGATGTCTCTTTCAACTTCAGCCATTCTATGATTCTATATCTGCTATCATGCAGAAACAAAATAAACTTTCCAAGATGTATAAAATACAAGACATCACATCTGGCTCACTGAAATACTAAACATTGGCATATGGGTGCTGTTCTAGTATTGTATCCCATTTTCATCTCCAGGTACTGGCCACTGGATGCCGGAGACCAGTCTGACCTTTAGTTGGATTCAGAATGTTTTCGACATCTGGCCCAAGAAGTCCAGCAACCAGCACACATTTTTAATTGCATTTTCCTGGCATTTTTTCACCATCAGAGAATTAGTTTTGTAGACATTCATAGGCATAAGTGACAGAATAAAAACTTCCTCTTATTTCACTGAGGGCATATGAGGGTGTTTGAGAAGGACTATAGCATCCAAGTGTTCATTAATGTAATTTTCTGCAGCTATGAGACATTCAGAATAATTCCTGGTGGAGTTTAATTAGAGCAGTTAAAATTTTTTTCAAACACTCATTTGATGGAAAGCTCCTTCTTGTGAAATGGAATGTCCCTATTAGGCAAAATTTGCAGGTTTGGGCTGGGAGGAAAAAAATCAGACAATAGATTTTTAGCTTTGCAATCATAACCTGGAAAATATAGAAACCTTTCAAAACTGTTTATTAATTCTTCATAAATAATAATTGCTATTATATTTTTTTCCCTCAAGGCAAGATAAATTGTTTTCTGATGAGCTCTCTTTGTGCTATGCATTTTACATAGCAGGTTATATCAGCCTTTTCTCCCATAAGCAGTACAAGCAAATGTAAATTTTTGGCATGAATCCAGGCAGCTGGCCTCCGTGGGACATCTTCCTTGGTCATGCCTTTGACTCCAAACACTGCAGACAAAAGGCAGCGGTGAATAAGTCACCCTTTTCACACTGGGCTCCAATTACATCTGCTGCCTTTTGTGAGAGGGCGTTTGGATTTCACAGACGGTCCTTGGGCAGCTGTTGGGTTTGTAGCCATGCCTGAGTCAGAATTCTCATGAATAGGAAACATTCTGTAGTGGTTCCCATATCCCACAACCATGGGAACCGTGAGAAAGCTCACACTGATTGATTAGAGTCTCTGAGTCACCTAACTTCTGTCAGGGATGTGAGTCTGGAAAGCCAAAATAATCTTCTTCCACACCGGAGATTTCTTTACAGTGTTTTAATAACATGGTTGTGCCCAAAGAAAACCAAGAAATTTTAACCTTCCTCTCATCTGATATTGCTAAAATTAATTTACCCTAGAGTAATAATGACATGTTTCTCAGAGGAACTTATTTTATTTCTTCTTTTGAATAATGTATCTCCTGCATATTCTGCTGATTGTATAAATAAATGCTACACTATTTTGAAATCTGAAATTAAAAGGTTTTCAAGCATAAAATATGCAAAATCTGATAATAGCTTCTTGGTCCATTTTTCTCTCCTTCAGCCTTAGTCCCTTGAAACCAGAATGGCAGGAGCTATTAACTCCCTGTTATTTACTGCTTATCTAAAGGCTTCATCCTTCATGTGATATCTTAATGTCTATTAAGTGTTTTCTATGGAAAAAATTAAGGTATAGCAGGCAGAAGATCCTGATACTTCTTGAGCAGCTTCAAAGCTCGTGATCTCCAAGGGAACTGAGCTCCTCTTACCAGTCCCTTCCTACAGGAGCTGCCCCTGGCAGCTGGGAGTCGTGCTGCTGGCTCCAGTAGGATTGTTCCTAAGGTGAGAACTTCCATACATGGAATATGCCCAATTGGGTTGTTTTAAAAACAAATTAAACCGTGCACAAATTTACCTCAATGGCATCCCTCCCGGGCTTTGGAGCTTCTCTTGTACTCTCTTCAGAGAGGACTACTTGTTGGAAAAAAAAAATAAAACTTTGCAGCAAAAGTTCAGCTTTCAGTGAAAAAAACAAAGCCTGTGGGCTCTGAATGTGTTTTGTCAAAGCATTGCAGGGCTCACTCAGTTTTGGTTACCTCCAAAATTCAGGTCCTTTTTCATCCCAAAGGAGTATCGGAGTGTCGCTGTAGGACACGAAAGCACACGCGTGAACGCACAGTTAAAGGTGAGAGCAAAAGAGGAAAGTTTATTTTCTGACTCCACTATTTATAGTTTTACAAAAGTGACAGTGGATTGGAGAGTGAAGGGGCCACCTCTCCAATGACACTGGACAGGTTACCAGTCCATCAGCTTTTCTCCACCTCTATGAAGGAATGCAAAACAACTGAG